>JANEHU010004758.1:0-399385 GCA_027563435.1 Nasonovia ribisnigri
ACTGCTCACTTATAAGTCTCAAAGTTATCATTGTCGTTGAACATTAATAAAGAGGTATCAAGAATATGTTGTATGTACCTTCGACACGTGACGTACCGTTATTATATGTTATTATAACAGTCCGTTAATCGTTATCCAGTCAAACGGCAGACGGCAGTTAAGCCATGTTTATGCGCCAGTAAATTATATCTGAAAATTACTAAAATTATAGGCATGTGTTATATACTCTTTCAGTTAAGGCCGAAAAGTATATTTGTTGTAAAAGAGTTCGTTCACTTCGGGTTGTATTTCAAAACACTACACAAAATCTGTTTAACTTAAAGAAAATATTTTATTAATTATTTTATTATAAGAATATTTTGTACGACACAGTATTGTACGAATCGGCTACTTGTTCACGACTAACTCTTGCTTATTCTACGTTCTTGTCTTGGCGACGCAGTCGCTTACAAAAAAAATAAACATATTGCTTACACTACTATATTATTGTCTAATATGCTTACTAATCTAAAGTGTGTGCAAGGGGTTCTTAACACCCCCGGGGTTAAATGAAAGTTCATTGCCTATTGCAAACTATATTATCCTAGGCAATGGATTTTCATGATTCGTAGTGTTTACAGTTTCATATATCTTATTTTCTACTGGGTTTTTTACAGAGTTAGATGTTTTATAATGTTTGTTTTTGATTATTAAATATAAAATTATTGCTATTACTAAACCTATACTGATGATAATCACTGTAATAATTATATATAATCCATTATTTATTGTGTCCATCATATTATTACCACTTGTTTTTGTGTATTTTAATTCTTCTAATGATTTGGAATATTCTATTAGTTTGAATAAATTTTTTTTTACTATAGAATTACCTTTATCTGGAATAATTGAATTGTTTAAAATTATATTTTTAATGTTTAATTTAGTATTCCAGTTAATTGATATGTCTTAATGTGGGATAAAGTCTTTGTATATTTTAGTGGTTATTTTTCTTTTTGCTATTAATAATGTCCCATCATCAGTATTGGCTTCACATTGATTGTCTAAATCTAAAATACCTGTGCCATTTATACTTACCACTATTGTTTCTGAATTATTTTTACATTTAATGATAATATTATCCCTAATCGTAACATATATCCAAGAATTTGTATTGTCTAATCTATGCCATATGCTAAAATTAAAATTAACATTTTTTAGGTTACACAAATTAGGCAATATACCTGGCTTTCTGAATATTGTTAGTTCACAAGATTCATCCAAACGATGTAACTGTTGATCATATGTACATAATAACATATTCGTCATTTGTTTACATTTTGATACTTGTATTTCGCTTAATTCTAAGTAATATAATCTAGTTTTATCGTTTTTATCTAGTTTTACGTAAATAATGACTTTTATTTTCGAATTTTTGAAAATGTACCTAATAATAGCACGAACTTTCTCCCAGTTTAGTTTATCAAGTTCATTGCCGAATCTAGGTAATCCGATTTTTATAATATTGTTTTCTTCGCAAAAAATTCGTAGATTAATGATGCATTTATAAAATGTTTCAAAAGTAGTTGTTTGTTGGCATAATTCCTTGGTGATTATAAATGCTAGAGAATTCTCATTGTGTTTAATATGTGCGACTTCTGTGATTTCTTTGTTTTGTTCTTTTAATGTTTCAATTTGACCGAATCTTCTTCTGACTTCTAAGGCTAATCCTTGTGACATCTCAAAATTTTTTGATACACAAACTACAAGAGTTGTATCTTCAGGTGCCTCGAATATATCACCCTGGATTTCGATCACATTTGAATTTGTTATTAATGTTTTCTGTATATCTTCTTCGAATTGTTCGTATGTTTTTGTTCTGTAATCATCTAAATTTGATATGTTGTCGATTTTTGCGATTCGACTTAGAGCATCTGCATTTGTGTTTAGCGTTCCTGGCTTATATATGATATTATAGTCATACTCTTCTAATTGTAGTCGCCACCTGGTTAAACGAGCTCCCGGATCTTTGACTCCAAATAACCATGATAATGGTTTGTGATCTGTCACAATGTTGAATTTGCACCCGTAAACGTAGTGTCTAAATTGTTTAACTGCCCAAAGTATCGCCAATAATTCTTTTTCTGTCGTATTATAATTGGTTTCCGCCTTGTTTAGTGTACGTGATGCGTACGCGATTGGCAGATCTGAACCAATTTTCCCTTGCGATAAAATAGCTCCGATTGCAATGTTGCTTGCATCTGTGGTAATATTAAATGGTTGATTGAAATCGGGGTATTGTAAGATTGGTTCACTTATTAAAATGTTTTTAAAGTAATTAAACGATTCTTGACAAAGATCTGACCAGATGAATTGTTGATTTTGTTTTAGTAAGTTAGTAAGTGGCTTAGCTTTCTTACTAAAATCTTTGATAAATCTTCGATAATATCCGACTAGACCTAGGAAAGATTTTACGTCTTTTGCATTCGTCGGTGTGGGGTAGTTTACCATACATTGTATTTTCTTTGGGTCTGGTTTTACGCCTTGCTCTGTGATTACATGTCCGAGATAGATTACTTCTCGTCGAAGGAATTCACATTTTGTCGGTTGTAATTGTAATCCATGTTTTCTGAATCTTTCAAATATTTGACGTAAATTTTGTTCGTGTTCTCTGATTGTTGTTCCTATCACAATCACGTCGTCTAAATATACGAATGATTTCACACCATTTAAACCAATTAGGATTCGGTTCATCAGCCTTTGGAAGGTTGCTGGTGCACCCTTTAGACCAAAACACATTCTATTGAATTCAAAGTGACCTTTTTCTGTACTGAAGGCTGTTTTGTGTTTATCTTCTGGCTTTAGTGATATTTGGTGATATCCACTCGCCATATCCAGGCACGAGAAATATTTGGCTTTCCCTAATTGATCTAAAATCGTTGATATGTCTGGCATTGGAAATGCATCTCCTACCGTGATTTCGTTAAGTTTACGAAAATCGATTACCACTCTATATTTTTGTATTCCTGATGCATCTGCTTTTTTTGGAACTATTAATAATGGGGCGTTCCATGGACTGTCACTGGGACTAATTATTCCATCTTGTTCGAGTTGTTCAATTTGTTTGTCTATCTCTTTTTTTTGAGAATAAGGGAGACGATATGGTCTCTGAAATATGGGTTGGTTTGTTCCTGACGTTTTAATTTCATGTTGTATTGTTTCTGTGCAAGATAATGTATCTCCTTCAAGAAAAAAAATATCTGAATATTCGCTGCATAATCTTTCAATGGATTCTTTTTCTTCATTGTTCATGTGATCGCATCTAAGATTTTCTTTTAATAGTTGAATACGATTATTTGCATTTTTTGGAACTTCCTTACTTTGTGTGAATTTTATAGGTACTATTTCAAAAGTTTCATGAGACAATTCGTTTAGATTTGGGATTCTCACAGTTTGTGGATTTTCTGTTGGATTTATCACAGCAATGAGTATTTGATTTTGTTTTATTTCGTTTAAGACATTTCCACAGATTATATGTTCATTAATATTTTGGGCATGAATAAGAATATTTTGTGAATCAGTTATAGGTTCGTTTAATATTCGTATAGGAATTATCGCTTCACTTCTGGCTGGTATGGTTGTTGTGGCATTGTCAGGGTAGGTTATTTCCTCCTGATCTACATTGATGATGATTTTGTTTTCCTTGAGAAAAGGTTTACCCAAAATTCCATCTCCGTCAATTGGAAAAGACGATGGTACCACATGAAATTCGGTTTCAAAAGTTTGGTTCTCATCTGAAATCGTAAGTACAACACTACCCATAGTGTTGACTAGGCGGTCGTTTATTCCTTGTAACTGATAAATATTAACGTCCGAAACTAGGACTTCATCGTGCAATACGTCAAGCCGGATAAGGTTTAGTTTTGCGCCGGTATCTATTAGGAGTTTTGCACTTCCTGACGTACATTGTGAGGCTTGAAATATTGCATGGTCGTCATGTAATTTTATTGTAAATGGTAAGGTTCTTATTGTGTTTGGGCTATTATTTTTAAATCTTTGACCGGACGACTGCCCGAGGCGTTCGGTCTCGATCCGTTTCCCGAATAATTTTGTTGATTTCCTTTATCGTCTTCTTGTTGATTATATTTTCTTTCATCCGCTCCTTTTTTTTTATAGCATTTGTCTATGGAATGACCAGCTTTTTTACAATATGCGCATGTCTCTTGTTTTGCATTTGAGTTTTTTGGTTTGCTGTTTTGCCCTGTGTCTATGCTACGATTTGCATATCTACACTCATTCGTATTATGATTGCTTTTTTGGCAGTTTTTGCAATATTTATTTGTGCTATTAGTGTTAGATTTATTTTGAAACAAACGTCGTGTTTCTTTATTTGATAAAAATATTTTTTCTTCTTCTAAGCTTATTTTCATAGCGTCTTCCAAATTGGAAGGGTTTCTAGATTTTATGATATTTCGAATGCTATCTGGTAATCCTTCAATGTAAGTGGTTAAAGTAGTTTCTTTGATATAGTCGTGTACTGCTTTAGCTTCTGCTATAGTTCTTTTGCTTGTACTGACATTACACAGCTCATGTAGTAATTTCTCGACTCTTGAAGAATATTCTTGAATAGTCTCTCCTGATTTAAATCGGGTTGTGGACAATTCTAGTTGAAGATAACCCGGAGTTCGTTTAGCGCAAAATGTAACTGTTAATAACTCCCTAAGCGAGTCCCATGATTTGACCTCTCGATGTTGTGTTATCGCAAAAGCTTTACCTGCTAATTTTGTTAAAATTGCCTGCAAAAGAATAGGGCGACATTGCTCATCTACAGTCTTAATCACAAAGTCACATGCACTAAAGAATGGATATACATCCTGTGGATTTTCCCCATTAAATTGAGGTACGAGTCTTATAGCTGTTTCTAACGAAAGTAATGTGTGTGTATTATTCGACGTCATGTTTGTTGGTTTTAAAATAGTGTTTTTATCGTTTAAGTCTATTAATGATATTTTATCAAGAAGATTTAGATTTGTATTTATATTTGTTTTATTTTGTAACCTAGTTAATGGTTTATTAGACGGATTATCGGGTACAACCTTTTGGCGGGGGACGAAATCAGGATCTAATTCAGTTGAATCAGAATTGCTACCCTCACTATCACTCGTATGAGTTGACATGCATTAATATTCTTACGTATTTATATGTATATAAAAAGTGATAGTAATAATAATTTTTTAATGTTACGTTAAGATTTCATAATAAATTAATAACTTACAGTAATACTAGTATAATTCTTATGCTTAACGTGTACATGTTGTTTGTTGTTGTTGATGTTGACTGATATGGCTGATTATGAGTGATAGCTTGTCGCAATGTAAACACCGTAGTTGCTCTCGTGACGTTCCTAGACGTTCAGCGCTCCCACTCCGTTGGTTTGACCCACTCTGATTGTCTGTCGCGGTCAAGGATAACGATGGCGGCGTTGACGACGACAGCGACTCGTGACGGATGATAAATGAGCGTCACAATCGAAACGATTTTTATATCGATGTTATGTATCGATATTATCGTATATCGAATTTTTTTTTTTATCGATGTTGACGGTTGTAATGCCGCACTCAGGAATTTTGTTGACGTTGCGTAATACACTACACGGGATGTACTACGCTACGTATAAAGACACCATAATATGAATGATGTATAGACAATAGACGTATATAATTATACGTAAATTGTATAGATACGTATTTGTTACGTATATTATATAGAGACGTATTTGTTACGTATATTGTATAGATACGTATTTGTTACGTATATATAATATTAAAATTTATATAAATTGACGACTGTGTCACCTGAGTAAAAGACAGACTTCGTTGTGTTAGAATACTCCGAAAGGGTACCGCTGCCACCAGTTGTTATATACTCTTTCAGTTAAGGCCGAAAAGTATATTTGTTGTAAAAGAGTTCGTTCACTTACGGGTTGTATTTCAAAACACTACACAAAATCTGTTTAACTTAAAGAAAATATTTTATTAATTATTTTATTATAAGAATATTTTGTACGACACAGTATTGTACGAATCGGTTACTTGTTCACGACTAACTCTTGCTTATTCTACGTTCTTGTCTTGGCGACGCAGTCGCTTACAAAAAAAATAAACATATTGCTTACACTACTATATTATTGTCTAATATGCTTACTAATCTAAAGTGTGTGCAAGGGGTTCTTAACACATGACCACTATTATATGATCGCAAAAGCCCAGATTTAGTTCAAGTCCACGCACACGTCACTAATTGCTTACCCTTATTATTATATTGTCAATCAATTATTATTTTTATACGCATTACGCTACGCTCAGTGGTGGTCAAACCTTGAGGGGATAAGGGGATTGATCCCCATAACCTATTTTTCAATGTTCAAGATCTGATAACCATAAATTATATTTTTAATAATCATATAGTGCATGTTAAAAAATCACCCATATCACCCCCTCTCCTCCATTATAAAATCAGTTAACCACCCACTGACTACGCTATGTCACGTACTCACGTGCTTACCGAAGGATCTAATCATACCTTGTTGAGGGCTAACTGTTGTTACTTGCTTATATCATGATTAATCTGTGACAGTGACACCTCAGAATAACACAGATTAATACACGATATTTATATATTATTATAGTGAGTACTGACGGTCTTGAGATTTGAGTCTTTAAGTGACCAGGCGTACCTATATTGTGAATACGTAGACACAACACAAAATAAATACTATCACTAAATAAAAACATTATAATATAATAAAACTGAGTGTCTGCTTGACTGCGTTTATAATATAATAATAAAGCATAATTATATTGACCTCAATTATTGCACATTTTCGGATTTTCCGAAGAATCCACTTTCCTCTATTATTTTTAACATTAGATTAAATTTGTATTATCAAATTTTTAAGGTAAAAATATCTTATTTTGGGCATCTCGTAGTTTTAATTTTCAAGCTACAGGTATTAAATTTCTTGCATCTTTGCGGACGTTACTTGAAGGCACATCAAATATTGTCCGAGACGTAAAACGCATGGCGCATACCGGCTATACCTAATATATTATAGCAATGACCGATAGTCGGAATCTGACGCGTTAGTGTCACAACTCACAGACCCCAGTGGCCCAGTCTGCACTCTACACTAATCGATACTAATATAATAATACTAATCTTACTAATCGACAATCGTACTATTGTAAATAATGACAATAAACAAACCATTAAAACGAGAACTATATTTGTTTATAAGTAACTTATTTAATAATATAACGTACTGACCAAGTTAAAACCATACTTTCAGAGCTATACATGATTTTTCGATGGTATTCGGCACATTAGACGAATCACGCGTTACTTGAGTAGGAGAAAACAGGTTACGTGTGATTTCTCTTCGAAATCTAGGCACGACCGATGTCAATTATTTCATTTTCACGATCTCGGTCAACATTATAATGTCGATATCAGCTGCTGCTCGGCGTATGGATCATCATCGTATTTCCAATTTCGTTCGCTGATCGATGACTAATATACCGCTAAGACGCTAATCGCTATCCACGTTTTATCATTAATTCGATTTAAACTTTAAAGTCGTTATAATATATTATTTTATTCCGCAAATACGCGAACGTTACGTCGTCACTCGTCCGGTTGTCGCTATACTTTAGTATCTACTTCACAGACTCACAGTAAATCACAGTGCCCGGTGCCGACGTAGCTGACGAAGATATTGTTCTATAAAAAAGTAAATAAAACAACTGGAAATATTTTTCCTGTGTCAATTCTTTTTAAAATATATTATATTTTGCTTTGTTGATATATTATGTAGGTATATTGTGTATGATATATTATTGATATTACTTTATTGTTTATCATGAGTAATGAGTAATGAATATCACGTTATGCCGTTGTATCCAATCGGCATCGATCTGATTAATGACATTTTCCAAAATTATATTACTTATACTGTTATTCATATAAAACATACTCAGGTAGCAACCGCGGTTTCTAAAGAGTCGAAATAAATTTGAGTATTTGATGTTAGTATATTATTTTATGTATAACCAGGAGTCCAAACATACACTACATAGTACATACCAATGCATTTTTTAAACTTGTAAAATAGGGGACACAAATGTCGTCCAGTGAAAATATTTTATCGCCTAGTTGACTATTTTTAAAGACTATAGGCAGTGGGCGACATTCACTTTTTAAATGAAGAATTTTTATGCTTCCTACTCAAAAAAATTATTAAATAAGAAGATATATTTTCTTTGAAATTACCTAGTATTTTAAATTAACGATAACTCACTTTTATTAACTTCTTCTATTTACTTCAACCTTATAGCATAATTGCATTAATATTTATTTTTAATAAATATGAGTAGCAAGCATGAAATCATTCTATCATAATGTAATTTAATATTTAGGTACTTTGAGAATATATTTTTTATCACCAAGTGAAAATTCCTTAAAAAATGCTTTGAGTACATGTGTCATGTAATATGTATGATGTATAGGTACATATAAATGTTAAATGAATTGTGGGAAAGGTTTTTAATAATATATTTATGAAATTTAATATGATAACTCACGGTTAACTACCTATTTTAATTACCTATACAAATTATTGGAAATTCCAACCATTATCACCATACGTTTTATGCATTTGGCCTATAATCTGTGCTATAATGCCTTATACCAGGGGTCGGCAACCTTTTTTGACGGAAGAGCCATAAGTTACAATAAACAAAATTATCCAAATTTCAGAGTCATTTAAAATATTCGTAATTTTTTAAATATAATTTTATTTTTAAATTTTAATAGACATATTAATAAAACACTGTTTGTACTGTAATAAACATTTTACTACGAAGCCTGTGCTCCATGCGGGTATTACCTATCAAGTTATTGCTGTTATGTATTATTTCATATTTCCAAAAGCAACAAAAATAATATACATTTTTTTATAATATAAAGTATTGTTTTTGAACATAAAGTATTGATTTTTGCGTGTGGAACTGGAGAGACGCAACTTAAGATCAAAAGAGTCACATGTGGCTCGCGAGCCGCAGGTTGCCTATCCCTGCCTTATGCCCTTATACCAATGTTCGGTTGGCAGGGACCTGCATAGACGCATAGTATGTATATTGGATTATACATTTTAAGAATAAGAGGATAAAATGTGTTAACTGTTTTTTTAGATTTTCGAAAAATATTATAATATTATTCCGTATTATGATATTATGTACAATACACTACGACGTGCGACGTACTGTGCACTCGCTACCCACGTCTGATTTTGCCCCGCGTGCCCCGTCAACCGTCATAATAATAATATGACATAATTTATAACTTGCAAAGATTAATAACAATTAACAATATTAATTATAATAATCCGTTTTTTTTTTATTTAACCTATTGTAGTTCGTTTATACAGCCGCCTCTGCTGACTTGTACTTTGCAGTCAATTTAGACATACTAATAAAATGACAAATTATAGAAGAATAAATTGTGAATTTGTCGTAAATGATACGATTGGTCGATGGCCCCAAGACGAAATCGGCATATTGGATGGAAATTGTTCTTTTAACGTGGGCGTAAGTATATAATAACCATAGCATTAAATACTAATAATTAAAAGGTGTTACTTATATAATATATATTTATCAAGTGTCGGATAACACTTTTTTACCTTTTATTTTTCTAGTATTTGGGGTGCGTTGAAGTATCGGAACCCACAAATTCAAATATATGCCGTGAATCATTTGCTAAATTATATCAGGAATATGAAACAGGAATTTCTCATCCGAATTCTGCTATTTTATGGATAACAGGATACGAATTAAGAATTGTTGACAAAAAATCAAAGGTTATATTATATTATTCAATGACATTTTTTGATGTTAATTATATCTGTATAAAAAAGCCTACATAGATTATATTTATTATCATGTTGGTATATAAACTTAGCACCAGAACTACCTATAAATAATTATAATTTATAAGCGTAGACGAAGATTTAGTCAAATTTTAGGGATTTTAGGGATCTATAACTCATTCGTGAATAAGCAAATATAAGTTCGCATAAGCATACTCTTATCAATGTTATAAAGTATATACATAAATATTTGTTGCCTTTATCATAAATATTACCTATTTTACTCTCTTACCAATAAACAATAGTACATAAAAAAATCAATTGTGAAATGAGTAGGTAATTACAATTATTAGTTAATAATAATAAAATATAATATTTCCATAAATTATAACAACAAAAGCTCAAAAATGTGCTCACCACATGTGAATATCAATTACCGCGATAGATCAGATAGAAGAATAGAATGCTTTTAAGTTTCTAACATAACGTTTTTTGGTGGCTTAAGATATATTTTTTCGGTGACTGGGATTATCTATATACCTACGATACTTAACAAGAGTCAAGAGATCAATATTTGAACGATAAATAAGTATTAGCATAGTTAATAATTCGTTTTACCTAAAAAGTTTAACTATAAAAATCTTAATAAGAGAACGTTAGACCGAAATGTGTTGTCTTCGTCTTACAAGTGCGTAACATTGTAAATTGTACGCTCAGCAGAACACGTTTAGCTCCGTTAGTTTAAAAATTAGAGTAAATAAACTGACCTCATATAAAATGTAAGGGTAAGATTATTATCTAGGCAATCTCATCGGCTTTTTATTAAATTTTATTTTTAAAGCGAGTTATGAGTATTTTAAGACGTACAAATAATTTACAGTTTTTAAGATAATGTTCTTACCATCAAGTTTCATAATAGTTCGATTCACTCTAAATTTTAAATTAACGGAGCTAAACGTAATTTGCTGAGCGTAAATTTGATATGTTACACACTTGTAAGACGGAGACAATAAATATCCGTGGGGCGTCGGGGGTTGCAAACAGTGAGTTATTTCAATCAAAATGTACCCATCTTTTGTCAATAATACCGATGATGGATCCAATCATGCGCATTTGAAAACTGATATAAATTATTAATATGTCTAATTGAGACCACTTTATCAAATTTTGATCCCCAACTATTATACATTTAGTATTTTAGTGTGAATATTTTAATTATATATTGCATTTTAATTGTTCATTATTCGAAATTTAAATTATAAATCTTAAAATATGACCAGTATAGATCTCAATAGTAGACATAATAACGAATTCAATTCAGTTTTGGAAGTATATTATCGCATTATTATGAGTCCACTGGTAGGATTGACAAAAAGTACATACAAATGAGCATATTCTTTATCGTTCACGGCGTTCACGCACAAGATGCACGTAATTACTTTAAGTTGTATACTTGGACTATAAAATATGATCAATTAATAGTTAGTAGTTACTACGTACACATTTACAAGTCCCAAATGTACGTAAGCACACGTGAAAAATATCTACATTAAACTTCTCAAATATTGTCTGTTTTCAATCCCTTTAAAATATAATAACGTAGTTGAATATGATATAAGTCTTAAAATATTCATAGCATTTTCCTATCCATTCAACATTTTTAGCTAAGACTAATGATCAGATTTTAAATAAGGAAGTATATATTTTTTAGAATTTAATTCTGGCTCAAACTATTGAAAATGTAATATTTTGTGCATCGACCACCGATAACGCAGATCAATTATTCTATACCAGCAGAGACTCTCACAATAACAGATGGCTATGTCATTTGATTATTGTTACAGATTTTTCGGTACGTATTTTTTCTATTCTTTTAGAAATATAATGTAAGTTTGAATTGACTTAATTAAAAAGTAAAATAAATAAAAGTTAAAATTTTAAATAGAGTGAACGACTATGTAGGGCAGTGGGATTTGCATTTCGAGTATGTCTAAGGCGAAAAATTATACGGGAAGGATCTGCAACAAATACAACAACAAGTGCCAGATCTATAGGTTAAATAAACTTAAGTGAACACAACATCTAAATGTGTTGAAAAAGGTATACATATAATATTATATACATTGTTAGAAATTTATTATTAAGACTGCTGCAATGTTGTCATAATGTTTAAATTATTTAACAATTTTACATAACAATTATTAAAATTACAAACGATTTAATATTTTATCAATACAAGACTTATTACATACCTATCTTACGTACCTACTTTCAATCCAAAATATTTTTATGCGTAGATTGTCATATAGCCATGGTATTACCTAATCCTATATTATATAATATATTTCTAATATTTTGTTAATACCTATTTATTGACATTTTATATTTAACAATAATATTGAAAAATGAAAATATATAAGCTATATATTAATGAGTGATTTATACTTATTACCTAATATTTAACAACAAATTGTATACCAGGGCTTTGCACACAAATTAACCTGATACCGTTTAAGTACACGAAATAATTACTAATACCAATTAAACTGGATACTATATAGTCATAAAAATATTGTCATGAACCATACTGGTACTTGAAAACCCAATACCAAAAAGGAGGTCAAGTGGATGTCACTCCGCTGTACAGTAGGTTACAAGTAGGTCACCGTATAATGGATGGTATTAAATTTGAATTCAATGATACAATATCATTGTATACGAAAAACGATTCTGAGCGGAGATGGTATGTCAGTTTAGGATATTTTAAATGTACTATTTATTAGAAACTTTGTTTTAAATTTTCAATCCTTAGTTATAAAAACTGCACATTTTAAAATTGTTTAATTTTGTCAAAATTCAAACTTTAAATGCTTATAAAAAAAATGTGTGCCTATGTATTTTTAATATTTTTCAATTGCTATTGTAACAATATATTAGGAGCCTTGTATTAAATTTTCATGATTTTTGGCCCAAAAAATAAAAATGTATTGGTATTTATATACCCTTTTTTGACCCCCCGAAGTACCAACTAGATTCACTTTCCTATCAGAAAAGGTACTGTTGAAGAAAATCAAAGCATTTTTACTGTCCTAAAAGGCGATGACAGACACAAAAAAAAAATATATAAAACTAACACATATCATTGTAAAATCAATACATTCATCGCTCCGCTCAGAATCTAAAATATGAACTATAGTTTTCGATATGAACACTTCTCCATGCCAAGATATAAATATAATATTATTGCTATTTAAATAAAACTATGAACAATATAATATTAATATGTCTAATAAACATTAATGAATACATTCATCATTATTCATATGTATTGATATATTATACTTCCAACATTTTTTTTCTATAAATGTCAATAAAAACGTTATGCAAGGTAAAAATCTTTGAAAATGTAATACAAGATTCCTTGTAATATAATTTTTATACATAATTTAATCAGGGACGTACACAAAAAATATATATTAAATGATTTAATAAGTATCGATAATAAACGGTCACAATATATTTTATAAGTGTATAAAGTTAGAATTTTAACATAATTCAACAAAATCATTAACATTTGCAAATTATTTTGTAGATATAAGTATAAATACATACAAATTGTCCTTTTTACATCTAAGATTTAAAAATGTATAACAAGATTTCTCATACGGTTTTTTACCTAATGAAAAAGTGTACTGGAAAGTCAAATTAATTTTTGTGAGAAATGTTCTTATGAAAAATGTTTTCGATTTTATTTAAACTGATTTTAAGCTAATTATATGCTCGAAAGTCTAAGTATTGCTAATAAAGTATTTGCACAGTCAAAAGCTTCAAATTTAAGTATAGATCTCTCATAAGTTGATCATACTTGTTACAGAAATTTAAAAATATTGATTATACATAGGTCCGATTTTTTTATGAGCGCAAAACTATAACTTGTCACTTTTCTCACTATATTTAGAAAATGGTAATTCTCACTTATATACGTGTTCATTATAATGTTTCGAGAGTGTCGAGACAAACCGAAATTAATCATATAATTTTAAAACTGTTAATTTAATTTTACACATGCACTAAGATATATATTAACTATAATAATTTATCTTAGTTCGGGAATTTACCACAGAATAGGTTTGGAGAGTGTCCATTCTGATTTCACTTCTAGTGGTTGATGTAGAAACTATTAAAAAAGGTTTGCTGGTAATATTGTTTGACCCCTGGCCAGTGTATGCGTTGAACACTGTTCACACTGTTGTATGCCACTATAACCAATATATGTATGTATATTATCATGAATAGTTGTAATCTTCACTAATTTATTTAATAGAAATCTTCATATTTTGTTATTAAAGTTTTGAGTGGTTTTTAGTATTTACACTGTTCAAATTTCCAATCTGCCAAGTAAATTAGTTTGTAATCAGTGGTGGATTTACAAAACTTTTCTGGGGGGGAGGTGGTTCTAAAAAATAATTCGTAGGTACTCACTTATGATTTTTCATCTTAAATGATAGGTATATCGAGCATTGCTAAATGCTAGGTATAAAGGTATTATTACAGTGTGTTAGTGTCAGTATCAATTGTCGGCGGTCAACTAATCTATACATTTTAATAGTTGGTATAAAATAACAGAAATAGTGTTATAATATTGTCCCCTATAGTTGAAAAATACGCAAAGAAACTCACTAACGCAATATAACAGAATATCGGGAATTAAATTAACGTTACGACGGAGATTTTATCAAAACTATAAAAATACGATGGTAAAATATTATATTATATAATTATTATTATTTCAGTAGACTCTTGATAATCAACCTACTTATATTTGAAATATATAAATATATTATGTTATACGGTATACCTATACTGGGTCAGACCCTGTGTATGCATTATATAATTATAATTATATATGTATATATCAGTGTCTAGGGGTTCCAGGGGACTGGACCCTCCCCCGTAATAATAACATTTCAACATGGGGGCAATATCATTCAAATACATAGGTTTTTTGCAGTGCTTGAGCTAATTTAAACAGTCACTTTAAGTCACCTAAAAAAACAATTGGTCACTTATCTCACTTTTTTATTTCATTGTTTGAATTGCAGCCCTGTAAGCGTTTTAAGTTAAAATTTACTGAAATTGGATGCTTAAACGAATAATATAGATTTTAGTTACCACTTACTTGTTTGTTAGATGGTTGTTTATACTCAAAAATTATTAATCATAAGAAGTATTGGCACTTAGCATCTTCACTATTGTTATTATCATTTATTTTTAATTACATTTCCCAAATAGGTATTTAGACTTATTTTTAGCTATTTATACAATTATAATACTACAAATCTATATTTATTTATATTGTCCGTCAGCAATCAGCATTGATTTTAATAATAATAAAAAATATAAATTATAATACATAATATAATAATATTTTATAATGTTAAATATTTTTGGCAATTTAGTTCATCTTTTAATAATTACTTACCTTATTTTTTTTTATATAGCATTTAGTAATACCTACTCTTTAACATGTAGACTGGCATGTAACGTGAATTTAGACCCAACAATTATTTTGAAGAGTACGCCATGATCATTTTTCAGGAATTCTTGTATTTATATTTTTGGTATACCTACATTAAAAAATATTTCAATCTAAAAAAATAATTTCCATGGAGGTCACGCCAAAGTATTTTTCCATATAAAACTATATATTGTGAATTGTGATGGTTCTCAGAACCCGTCATTGTAACAATAAATTAGGGGAGCCTTGTTTTAAATTTCCAAGCTTTTTGACCCAACGAATACAAAAAATCGCATGTAATTATAAAATTTCATACAAATATCATAATATAATCTCTCTTTTATGACAATAATATCTAGGTATAACTGGTATAAGCTATTAGTACTTAAGTGCACAGGGGCGGACTGGCAGATCGGGAGATCGGGAAATTTCCCGATGGGCCGGTCGAATAATCGAATTATGGGGCCGGACAATTTGGTTGTACAAGTAACTTATTACAATTTTTAGATTATAATTTATAAGAGTTTATCAGTTTTTGGTAAATTTAAAATCTATAGAATATAACATAAATAATACGTTAATACGATAATAATCGTACCTTAATTATAATTTTGCTTTTCTAAGAAACATATGAAACATAAGGTATTTATATAAATAGAAATTACGCTGCCGCCTGCCGGCCGCCGTCGCCGTGTTGTTTATAATATACGAAACGATATATTATTAATTCGATGTATTATTGTTGTTAGTTGCTATATAATTTAAAAATGGCTACAAAAAAAAGTATTTTAAGTGATATACCATACCAAACTGTTATAGACCGTTTAGCCCAAAAAATCAAAACACTCTATAAATTATTAATTCCTTGAGCTAATAAATAATCTTTACCATGTATTTCTAAAATGTTTTATTTATCTTCTGTTAGTATTATAATTTAAATATTCAACTGAGAAAATGTCTGGTATTTCAAACGTAAGTGCTGTAATAGTGTATTAGATTAGGCCTTAGACAATATGTCAATATAATGCTTAAGTAGTTCCGGCAACGCCATCGATATACAAAAAAAGACCTTAGACCAGAGGTGGGCAAAGTACGGCCCGCGAAAGAATTTAATCCGGCCCGCCGAGGGTCCATCGACACGGATAGTATACGGCCCGTATAGTATAAAAGTTAAATTAATTATTATTTAAAATATTTAAATTTTAAGGTAAAAGGTAATTTGTAAAATTTGCTGTAATGTTTTTATAATATTATATGATTCAAAGCTTTAACACATAATGTATTTTTTCTATAATTCTGGCCCTCCTCTAGAATTTCTTACACAATGTGGCCCCCCATTAAAAAAGTTTGCCCACCACTGCCTTAGACAATGGTTTATGGGCGATGGGCCGCTTGAAAAAAAATTCCCGGGCCGCTCTGAAGGAGCCAGTCCGCCCCTGTAAGTGCAGACTGTACAGTATCATGTTACCTATACAAATTATATATGAACAAACAATATATCCTTCACACTCACCCACTCCACTTCCTAAGATCACTCATGAAATGCAAACTCTCCATGACTCCATCATATATATCCAATAAACTCATTACCTACATGGCTACATACATGTCAAAATTTCATCAAATTCAAACAAAAATCTTCATAAAGATCTAAAAATTCCCACCCCTAATTAATTAGCCAAATTATATTACTTTAATCTTAAAAACTCAAGTCACAGGTTAGCCTATACATGGCAGTTTCCTGTAATGAAATTATATAAAAATATAATGCATACAAAAGAGAAAGTATATGGCAGGAACGTTTGTCATATTTTCCGGTTGATAGCATATTATACTATAAGAGTACCAATAATTGTATATGATTAATGATTCATTGATTAAGACAGTTCCTATAGCTGTAATTTTTTTTTTCCGATGGCTATTTGGGCTCGTACAACACAGAGCTTCACCCGATAATAATATGAAGTAAGTATTATTGAAGTACCTATACTGAAATATTATAGTAATATTACATTGTGGTAGTCTGTAAAAAACTATTCTTTTGTTCAGACAACTTACAGGCTATAGTTAAAACTAAACAATTTTACGTCCAAATGCTCCAATTATAACATTTTATTATAAAAACGTTAACAGTATTATTATTTATTAGTTGAATTAACTATAAAGAAATCGATTTAAATCTTTAATTTTCAAATAAATACCTATTCGATTATTTTTTATAAAATTGTCAAATATTGGACTTGGATACAAGGTTTATAAAAATTTGTGGCCATATATTTTTGATAATTTTAAATTTCCATTGTAATTTTAAAGGTTTTTACGATTGAAACCACGGTCCACGGTCTTAGAAGATATCTTCTAATTGAAACTATGGTGTCTACTTTTTTCTTTTGATAACAATTCTTATCATACTCCGGGAGAACTAGAGTAGACGTATGTTCCCGCCTGTAGCATTGACCTGTAGATAGGTATATTTTTATTATTTTTTGAGGGAATTTATTTTCTGTGATCTGGTCATTCTTGATATTGATTATGTTATCAACGATCACTTGAACCGTAATTTGTATTTGTATAATCATACAATATGTCAATACTCTACTCACTATACAAATTCATGTCTGAATTTTCTGAATTATGCTAAACAAAATTAAATATTAATTACTTTGTTGTCCCTGTGAAGAACAAGTCGTTAATTTTTATCTATAGCATTAAGTTTTGTTTTTTTAAAGCGTTGTTATAAATGGCTATGCAATTTAGGAAGCCTAAACGAAACCTTCGTGTAAGAGATGGTAACTCAGATGGTCTTCAGGACAATGAAAATGAAGAAAAATCGGATGTGGATGCAGTACTGAAAATGCCAAAACCACAAAAAGAAAAGGCAATAAAGAAAGTTAACACTTTGAGTTTTGGTGATGAGTTAAATGAATGTGAGTATTTTTGAAATCAACTATTAAATATCAATCATGGAGTAATAACTGAATTTCTAAAGGTGATGATGGTGAAGAATTCAAAGTTAAAAAATCATCATATAGTAAAAAAATCAAAAAGCAAATGAACAAAGAAAAAATGGGTAGAGATAAAGTTGAAAATGGCAAAAAATCAAAAACTATTGCTGATTCAATGAAACCTATTGTCAACGAAAAACAAACAAATTTTAACGTAATTCATTGTTAAATGATGTCGATTTATAATTTTGTTTTATATTTTATATGTTTAATATGTTTAGTCTGAACCTGTTGAAAAGGAAATAATGCTTACAGGCCGAGCTGCTGAAATGGCTGGCTATGTATCATCAGACGAAGAACCTGATTCATACAGTTCTTCATCTCATAGATTTTCTAATCCTGAGCAAGTTAAAATAATATTAAAAAGTAAGAATTAGCGTTTATATATTAAAAACTGTTTGATTGTGAATTATAATTTGTAAGCACTAATTTAAAAAATGTAAGACCAAATTAAATAAATTAAGATAAAAGATAAACTATGGTAACTTGTTTTGTGGTCTATTTATTGTTAAGAGTATGAAAGCAATGTTATTATGAAGGGGCCTGGTGCCGGTTTTTCAAATTTGTATCTGAGAAAAAATCTTAAAATCTTGTTATGTTTTAAAACATTAGGTATAAAGTTTGAAATTAAAATATTTAAAAACAGAGTTCAATGCGGCCTGAAGAATATTATCCTCTAAAAATTATAAAATTTGGTCGATTCTACAGAACAGGATCATTATATTCCCGTAGAGTGTATTTTTGTGGACAAAATTATATTGGCACCGGGCGCCTTAAGTAAAAAAAACTTCTTTGTGAATTTGAGTTAAAAGTTTAAAACCTCGTTTATTGAGATTTTTCAATATTTTTTGCAGGTTGTTTTTGTTTTTTCTTTTGTTTAGAGAAACTACTAAGAAAATTAAAATTACCTCTTCATAATATTGTTTAAACAAATTATCAAGTAGATTGTACTGGAATCATAAAAAAAGAGGAATAATCAGACCAGATATATTTAGAAGAAGGCAGAAATTTAATTTAAAATTTTGTTATATTCTCAATAAGTAATGCAATTGTTTTACTTCCAGAGGGACAAATTCCCGATGCAGCATTAATTCATGCTGCTCGAAAACGAAGACAACAAGCACGCGATTTGGGAGAAGATTTTATTCCTATTTCATCACAAACTCATAAGTATTTTCATAAAATATTTATAATCATCAATTTATATAAATAAAAAAAAAAATGCTTTAGTGAATCGAAAGTTGATAATGAACAAATTACTGGTCGACGTTTAACACGAGAAGAAGATGAATTAGAAGATAGTGATGATGATGGTATTATTGTTATGTCAGGAATTGTAAGTCAAGCCGAGGATCGAAAAAAAAGCTTACATACTACGATGGCTGGTAATTAAAATGTTTAACTATACTAGTACTACAGTAATACCGTTGGTTTAAAATTATAAATTGATCTTAGATCACACTAACAGCACAGAGTTTGAAGACCCCGATGAACTTGATGAAGATAATGATTGGGAAACTCAACAAATAAGAAAAGGAGTTACAGTATCACAGTTAGCTGCTGCGCAACAGGAATCTTCCGGCATGAATGTCCTGTACAACAATATGGTTATACAAGAGCAAGCTATGATGCCAGTAGTAATGAGTCAAAAACCTCGATTCTCTGACTTGTATGCTCCACAAGCACCAATGACTACAATGAACTTAGATGATATCATAAATAAATCTAAAGAAATGTATATCATATATAATAAGTTTATAGTTTTAAAGTCTTATCTGTATTTTTTATTTCAGAGTTAGTGAGATGAAAAAAAATCAGAATCCAGATCAGAAATATTTTGAAGATATGATAAACGAAATACCAGAGATTAAGAGTAGAAATGAAATTCTAAAAAAGAATGTTCCCGAGTTGGCTGATTGTTTTCAGTTTTATCAAGATTTGCGTGGGTACGTCACTGATCTGGTAGAATGTCTTGATGAAAAGGTAGGCGTGTTTTCTAATTTTAGTGATGTTATTCAATAGTCAGACTACTGTAAAAGAAATAATAATATTTGCTTTACCAAAAAATATAATCTTAACATTCTAAAATTATTTTAAATACAATATTAATAACTTTATTTTAGTGAAACTTACTATTATGTAGATGTGGGTACAATACATATTGTTTAATATTTTTCTAATAACGACAAATTACTGCAAATATTTTAATAGTTAAATTTTTTTGTAAAAGTATGATAATATAAACATTTTAAGTCTCAAATAATACAAATAATAATATTATTGGATATATTTTTAGCGTGTATAAAAAAAAAAAGGATTGATTTTAATATTATTTTTCTGTCTGAATAAGCTGTTATTATAATGCTCTTAAAAGTTAAATTATAACTTTTTATTATTTACATATTTGTCTATTCTTGTTTGTAATTTTATGAATTCTTAGATCAATTACATTACTTTTTAATGTCTTAACTACTTGCTATTATTTGTACTATACTAGTACACTTCTATGTACTTTTGCCAACTAAGTCAAATGATTTTTAATAGATTCCTTCACTTGTGGGATTGGAACAACGTTTATCTAAGATGTATGAAAAAAGACGTACAGATTTGTTAGCTAGGCGTAGACAAGATGTTCGAGATCAAGCAGAAGAATCTTCAACAAATAGTAATTACTAATTAATATTATTTATTTAAAAAATTAAATGTAAACCTTCAAACAGAGTTAGGAACACATACAAGATCTGAAGAACAGCAAAGAAGAGCTGCAGAGCGTGAAGGCCGTCGTATCAGACGTATGAGAATGAGAGAAATAAAAGCAATTAGTAAACATGCAGATGGAATGTCTAGCGATGAAGAAGTTCCTGAAACAGATGCATCAGCGTTTAGAAATCAATTAGGTACAAATAATTTTACAAATTATACTCGACTTAATTACATTCAAAGATATTTTAATTTAATATGTGACTTTTTTTGTGTATAGAGATTATTAAAAGTGATTCAAACATGTTATTGGACGATGTTCTCGAGGAATTTGCGTCAGTTGATTTAGTGTTAAAACATATGCTAGAATGGAAAAACAAGTACTTGGAAAGCTATATTGAAGCTTATGTAAATGTGTGTTTACCGAAGTTGGTGGGACCTTTTGTTCGTATAGAAATGCTTACATGGAATCCGCTGGAGGTATACCTTTTAGAAGTATTATATATAAGCTTCAAGTTTTAATTTTAAGACAATTTACATACAGTAAAATTGTTTATATCAAGTATTTACCTAACCATTACATTCCCATAAAAAAATGTGGCACAAACATTTTTTTTAGTAACAAGATGGGTTCTATTTAAGCCATATTGTCCAAGAAAAACTTGAGAACAATTTTAAACAAATATTATAATGTTCCAATATGCGTGACTCATGAAATAATGTATATTATTTTCTTTTAATTGATAAAATTCTGTTTAATATTGGTTTTACTGTATTATCTTTATATGATATTATATTAATTATTGATTTTATAATGATTGTATACATTTTGATAGAAATTAAACCATCCTATTTTAACGACTGTTTATAAATTGTATATGTCATTTGTATAGGATGATCTGAAGTTAGAAGATATGTTTTGGTATAAAAGTATGCAAAAGTATACGATGAAAGGAATTAATAATATTGATCAGTTGACAAAAGATGTTGATTTAGAATTAATCCCCAAAATAATAGAAAAAGTTGTGCTCATTAAGATTGATCGTATGTATGCTCACAAACAAAAAATTTTAACATTTAAAATAAAAAATATTCCTTTTTAATTTATAGAAATGGTTACGAGTCAGTGGGATCCATTGTCATCAAAACAGACCAAACATATCTGCAGTATTGTTAAGCATATATTGGACACGTACCCAACGATAGATCCAGATAGTAAATTATTGATGATGTTGATGACTAATATAGTGGACAGAATACGAGATGCTGTTGATTATGATGTGTTTATTCCAATATCCTCTAGACAGTGAGTTAATTAAAACATTTATAAAGTCTATGTTGTAAAAATAATTTTTTTTTTCAGAGTAATGAATACTGGTCGTATGAATGTATTTTTTCAAAGACAGTTTAACATGGCCGTAAAATTACTAGGCAATATACTGAGTTGGCATCGAATCATTGAAGACGTTGTGTTAATAGATTTAGCGATAAATCAAATACTTAACCGATATTTATTAACATCTGTTAGAACATTACAGCCACTAGAAGCTATTTTAAAAATTACAATGGTACATTTTTATTAACTGTTAATAGACACATTACATTAAAATCATTAAAAATGTTAACGTTTTTAGATTGCTCGTATGTTACCTAGTTCGTGGTTGTCGTATGGAAACACTACCCCTAAAGAATTAACACCATTTTTAAACCAGTCGAAATTAGTTTCAATGGAAATAGACAAGTCACATCCACAGGCAAAGTATGTTGAAATATTTGTAACATGCAAATCTAATGTTTATTATTTATTTATTTATTCTAATGTTTATAATTTAATCAAATTCAACAATTTGTTTGTTTTTTTTTTATTAGGCTGGCCCTGGATAAACTCAACGAAGTTCTCAGACTATGACATTTCATTCTGATTCACTCCATCAGTATATCATTCTTAATGACTAATGTACTAAAGAAATTTAAATATTAAAATTATAATATATACTTCATTATAGATACTTGTATTCTCATGTGTAAATTATTACACCTTGTAACATTTTTATTTAAACTATTAATAAAAATAATTTTCTGCTGTTGAAAAAGGTTGTATTTCATGGCCAACTTATTTACCATTTAAAATATAATTTTTACGTATTTTCCGTGTATTTTTATTGATTGTAAAGCGTGAACGTATTTAATTTGTAATGCATTAAACAGAGTTTATAAGTAATTTTTTAAAATCTCAAAAGTTTTCCAGAAGATTAAGTGACATTTTTTTTACATTTCACATAAAACTATAATTTCAGTTATTCCTAATCCTGCACTGTAATCTGTACATGATTTATAATTTTAGATTCTGAATTTAATTATGAATGAATTGATTTTTTCTTTTGTGTGTGTCATCACCTTTTGGGGAAATACTGAAATAGAATGATTTGACTTTCTATTTAAGCATCTCTTATGGTAGAAAAGTGAATCTAGTTGGTAATTTGGGGCTTAAAGAGTAAAAAAATTCAAAGTAGTTTTCAAAAATTTAAAGAAAACCAAAAAAAAATTAAAGGAAAGCCTTGTAAATGGTTTTTGGTTCCAAAAAATATCTTTCTATCTATAAACGAAATGTCACTCACTAGCTAAACATCAAATCTCGAAAACTACTTGACCTATTGGAAGCTGAAATTTGGCAGGTAGGAACTAGGAGGGGAGAGCACAAAAAATGTTGAAAACTATTCTCACTAAAAACAAAACTTCTGAAAATAATTTAATAGAAATGTAATTGCAATTAAATATAAATTAACTAACAATAATTTCATTGAAAATATTGATAATGAAAATAAAAAATTGGATTACTTATTTTATGGAAAATGTTTATAGATGAATCCTAAAAAGCAAGGACATTTAAACGTGGGACTCCAACAAGATGCATTGGTACCTATATAATATAGTCCACCCTTTGCTGATTATGAGTTAATACTTGGGAATATACATAGACCTGATGTGTGGGTTTAACATAACTTATATTTAAGGTTTTTTTAAATTTCAAAACTATGTTGTCTGTCGTCTGAAGATTTTTGGTTTTTACTGTTATGTTTAATAGCTTTTGTTTTTAATTTTAGATATTTATGGTAATATATTGTTCTTTTAAATGCTGAGTTTAGTGATGAATGTATTGATTTTGCAATGTCGTGTTTTTTATTTTTGTGTATCTTTACTTTTTAGGACAGTAGAAATACTTAGATTTTCCTCAACAGCATCTTTTCTGATAGTAAAATAAATCTAGTTGGAATTTTAGGGTACCTATCAATAGTAAACAATTGACGAGAAGAACAAAAAAAAAATTAAGTAAAAACTGGAATATTTATCTACGTAAAATTGGTTTTCGAAAAAATTTATTTTGGTGTCACTCTAAAACCAATGATCGTAGATACCTACATGAAATGTAGAGTGAATGTTTATTTTTGACTTGTTTTGAGCTGTTTAAGGACATTTTCAGTTTCCAATTTTTTTAGTTTTATTTTTCTATAATGTCAATAAAATTTTATTTGTTGGGTCCCAAAGCTTGAAAATTTAAAATCAGGCTCCTTATATATTGTTACAGTGGGAGTTGAAAAATATTTGAAATTTAAAGTCGCAATTTTTTTTAAGTATTTCAAGTTCGAATTTTGACAAAATACGTCAAAATCACGATAATGCTAATTATTTTGAGTTATAAATTCATAAAATTGTTCATTATGAATCAAAAATTTGAAAATTTAAATCAGGATTCTTCATAAGTTTGTCTAGCTGTATCGAAATAAAAATCTCTACTGAAAAGTCAAATTAAATTTTTGTGAGCGTTTGAAGTACAAATGTTTACAATATTGGATATTAACTTGATTTCTCATGAGGTGATTACTGATTTTCTTATTTTGTTGCAATTCAAAAAACCAATAACTGTAGATATTCACACCATATGTTTATTATGTGTTTATTTTATACACTTGATAAAATTTTCAAAATATTTTGTCTTGTTTTGGGCTGTTAACGGACATTTTCGATTTTTTTAGTTTTTTTTTTCCATAATTGTCAATAATATTTTATTAGTTGGGTTAAAAAGCTTGAAATTTAATTTAAGGTTCCTGATATTTTTTTACTTCAGAAGTTGAAAAATATTAAAAATACATAGGTATATTTTTTTTTATAAGCATCTACAGTTCAAATTTTGACAACATTTATCAAAATCTCAAAAATTATCAATTATTGTAATTATATAATAGTAAAATGTTCAATTTTTAAAGCTGAGGAATAAAGCTACCATATTAATAATTGGTAATAACATTATAAATATAATATAAAATATCCACAATGACAAAGTGACAGACTATCTTAGCTCAGAATCGTTATCATGTACAATGAATTTTATATCATTAAATGCAAATTTAACACCATCCATTTCAGTGACCACTTGCCCACCTTTTATATTTTTATTTTAAGATTTCTGAAGTTTATATTTTTAATTTTTATATATTTATAGGTACTTAAGTTATTTTACCAAAGTAATGTAAAAGCAGTTCCCGCGGCGTCATCATTCCAAAATGAAAAAGAGGTAGGTACCTATAGGCTTATAGGTATCTCTCATAAGGTTCTCATAGAACAGAGGATTCGAAAAAAAATTACTATAAACTGTTTATTCTTGAAAAAAAATGTCTAATTACTTAATATAAGGGTTCTACAAATTTTTTATTACAACAACCTAAAAAACCAAAAATAGGTTTTGTTTGCCTACATCACGCCCTACACAAAGTACCAAAATCAAATTTTACCACACTGTAACGAAAAATAACGATTATAGTTCCCTATTGTGTTGTTCCTAATTCAAAACATTTTTATTCGAAAACATAATGTTGTACCTATATATAGGTATTATTTAGATTTTAGATATACTAAATACAATGAAGCTATAAAAAAATATATGATTACATGCTGATTATAAGCCATAAGGTCTATTTATAATATTATAATGTATGTCATCTATCGAAATTATCAATTGTCGCCATTCGTTGGAGACGATTAAAAATTTCAATAATTATTTTATTGAACAATAAATATAAAATAAGCCTACTCTAGACGGACCACGGACAATTATTAATCGTTTAACATTAATTTAATCGTTAATTAATGATATAATATGTACCTACTTGCATATTTTGTTCCCTTCTGGTTGTTCTCATAAAATATCTAAATCCTTTAAAGTTTCAGGTCGGGGTGGTATGAAGATAGTTGTTTATTCGTCTAAACTCAAGATGTGGCATAGCAAGGTTTAACCGCCAATCGGAAGAGTCGTTGATTTTTAACGTAGGTAAGTTTGTTTTCATATTATTTGGGGGCTTATTAGCTAAGGCTATAATCTGCTAACTGAGTTACGTATAGATGCATACTTTTTCCAAACGATGTCTTCGTTTTACCACGACCAGGTCGTAGAATAGTAATATATTATTTCAATTGCATACATTGATAAAATAGTGTTTTACAAATAACACATGAGCGTTATTGTGATCTGTGACATTCTACAATTATTATTTTTATTAAAATTGTACGTATTGATACATGTACCTACATGGAATGTTCGCTGCACCCTTGCGCCCGCTTATGAAATATAATATGTTACTATAAGTAATTTATTTTTCAATTATTAGGTGGGTATGTTAAATTATGTGGTACCTAGGCTGAATTAATTATTTTCAAAACATGGTATAATATGTTATTATAAGTATTTTATCATTTATTATTGTTATTCACTTATAACCACGATTTAAGATACTCTATCTTAAATCGTGCTTAGTGCTTACTGCTTATAACTAATAAGTTACCAATAACTCAATACTGACGTATCGTATAATGGGACAAGGTTTACACTGTAAATGTATTCATGGCAATAAAAGTTAAAAATTAGCTTAAATAATTTGAACGTTGCATCGTATGTAGAAAATTATAGTTTTAATACACGTTGTATATTATGAGAAAACTTATATTAAATATGCATTCAAAGTATTTGTTAGAAAATTATTTGAATTAAAATTAATTTATATAATATTAAATACCTAATAATTATTAATTTTTAATTTTTGCTCAGTACCTAGTATTTTATCCATTCTGTGGTATTTGTATATAATTTTTACTGCTGTATAGTATAGGCAATGTAAAGAAATACTTATTATTTTCAGAATACCCAGTTTTGACTTTTTTCAAAAAGTATTCTAAACAGTAAACAGTTACCCAAAAAAAAATATTCGTAAGTTTTTTAACACTAATAATTCAGTTTTTAATTTGTATGTTACATACTATCAATTCTATTTTTACCATCTATTATATATATTATATATACCATCTATTAATATTTTACTATTAAATACATCATAGGTATAGAAAATCACCACATCGAGTGAAATCGAGTGAATATTCATTGTTGTAAAATTTTGAACCTTCAAACGTTTAAAAAAATGTATTTTAAGTTTCCAGTAAACCTTTTAAATACTGAAAATATTCGCTTTAAAGGTTAAATTAGACGTATATGGTATATGAAATATAATACAAGCTTATTATTGAAATAGGTATTCCAAACTATTCTTCAGTTAAGTTCTATTTAATATTATATAATATATTACAGTAATTGTTGGGACGTTTGGTACCAGCCTGCTGTCCTGAGTTATCTTAGCAAGTCATTATCACAAAAGAACATGCCAACATGGTGTTTGCGCAGTCGCAGTGCCGCGGTGTCCTGCTGACTATTTTAATTTCGTCAAACTGTCGAGTGTCGACTGCCCGAGATGATAATGGAACCACGGAGTTGAATCGTGATTCATGAATGGTAAAAACTAATACTATATTCTAGAAGTTTATTACGCTTATTTAATATTTTGTTTATTAGGTACTTCTAATTTTTTTTTATATAATAGCGATTTTACATTTATCATTACGAATTACCTATCAATAAATATTGATCGTGTGAACGGAAAATACAACCTCAACAGTCTGTCTGATATCGTGCTCAGTGGCCAGTGCTGTGTTAATCTATTTTGTGGCTGTGTTGCTAAACCAGTTTCCACTGCTGCCGTCTTTGGAATCACCTTCTGCAGCAGAAAAACTCGGCCTAAGGCACAGATTGTAGTTTTTTAATTTACATTTTTTTCCGACAAAATACGATATGGCAATGGGTGAAAAGCGTAGTGTCATGTTTGTGTGTTTGGGTAACATTTGTAGATCTCCGATGGCTGAAGCTGTGTTCAATGAGGTGGCTATGAAAAAAGGTGTAGCAGACAAGTGGTATGCTGAAAGTTCTGGAACAGGTGGATGGCATGTAGGCTCTTCGCCAGACCCACGGACAATGACCGTACTGAGAGACAATGGTATAAAGTACAAGCATTCAGCACAACAGTTAAACTTGGAAGACTTTAATAAGTTCGATTTTATTTTTGGAATGGATGAGAGTAACGTGGACTTTATTAATCGCAAGAAACCATCAGACAATATAAAAGCAAAAATATTAAAGTTAGGGTCATTCGATCCAGAAGCAAAAGCCTCCAAGAAAACTAATATAGAAGATCCATATTACGATACTGATCTTCAAGGATTCAAAAAGTGTTTTCAACAATGTATGAGGTCTTGTCAAGCATTTCTAGATGAACATAATTAAATTTTTTTTTATAAATTTTATTAAATAATAAATAGGTATTGTAATAAAACGTTTTTTTTTTTTTTTTTTAACTTATTAGTAATTTAATATAATATGAACGAATATATTTATATAACAATAAAATGTATATTGTGTACCTAAGAAATGAAATTGAATAGTTTACTTATTTAAATTCTCGTTTATTTCGGGGATTAATAATGACTTGATAAAACTATTACCATTTGTAATATTGGTGGTGGCAATTACATATTCAATTGTAGCTGAAAACAATTTTGGAAATTACATTTTTAAACATACAAACAAAATATGCTTTGGCAACTTACAGTCTTCAAGTGATGACAAAAATCTAAGAGCAGATATTTCGGCAAATGTACATCCTCCAATAAAGAACACGATTACAACTTTTTGAGAGTCTACCAAAAAACTGTTATTAGTCGCTGTAAAAATAACAACAATATGTAAATAATATAGCAAGTACACAAGTCATTACAATTAATGTCTCATTGCTATTTTTGGTGATGAGTGATTACATTAATTATTCCAAGATATTAATTATATTGAGGACAGCCTGCCCTTCCCGGAAGATTATACCTCAACTTGTCCAAATGTACCTCAGGTTTTCTCGACTTTCCACTTTAGTTATTACATTGATGATAATAACCTTCAATTCAAAATTGACTTTCTACATTTGCATTAATAATATAACTTGTAAAGAATTTAAAACTAGGGTTTTAGAAACGCAAATACACAACTTTAAGTTTACCACTTCTCTCAAAGAGCTATATTGCTCTATTATTGAGTATGGTCTATAATCTGGCACCCTTTTGCAGCTTGCGACAGTTTTTTTACTTGAGTGCGTGCAGTCTTATGTGCTTGAAATGTTTTGCATACAACATACTGCACATTGATTGTCCTCCACTCGATTATACTCCTATTCTTGAACGATTGAAACTTCCAACTAAGAATGTTAATAGAACATAGAGGTGAGACCAACCTGTATTTTTGCATAAATAAATTTCAGGACAAGTTGATGCAACTAGTTTTTGTGTTTCTTTTTATACAGCTGACTACCTAAGAAATAGTCCTGTTGCAGAATGATGCGGCTAGCTAATATTTATTGGAATATTCAATTTTTTATTTTATAAGTTTTATCTCTTATACGTTATTATTATTTAAAAATTGTTATATCAAATTATTATAATTTTATTGTTGCAAGCCACTGTGGCACTGTAGTAACAGTAGACTCGGTAATCTGGACGTGCATCCAGTAACTGACCGTTTTCTGATAGTCCTCGGGTCTGATAGCTGCTGGATTACCGAGATTCTACTATAATTAGGCTATGGACCATCTAAATAATAGTACATAAAATATAAATTACCTTGATCAACATCAGAATTAACATGTTCTATAAAAGGTCCAGGTAATAATGGCAGAACGTCAGACAATATTTTACTGTCTGATTTGGAAATATGTTGAATTAATCTAACACTCAGTGGAGCATAAATTCCATAGACATAGTTGATATCATCTGGATCAACTTCACTCATTTCATAAACATCTAAGTTTAATAGACGGCGACAAACAGCATAACTTCTTGAATTTGCCTGTAACAAATACACATTAAATAAAATGTTCTAATTAAAATTTCAAAAAGTGCATTTACTTGTATTTTAATGAGACCAGCATTTTCCAAAAGGGTCATTGTTATAAGGTGTTTAAAACCATAAACTTGAATAATTTCTCTCTTGTAATATTCCAAAGTTTTTTGTTTTAACCCTGAATTTACAGCAGATTGCATACATATTAATCGCAATACCTACAACATGAATAAAATGTTTTATAAAATATTTTACCATGTAAATTGTGAAGAAGTTACTGTTATAAGATCAGATTTATTGGAAATTAAATCTTCTATCTGAGGTAATACTTTGTCTGACTCAATACCCAAAATCAGTTCTTGTTGTACATTTATTAAATCCCGAAAACTAGTTTTATCAGTTAGTTCTTTGATTAGTCCAGCAACTGTGGTATCTATTCACAAATCAATTAAACAATAATATTTAGTTAATATCAAATAAATAGCTACCAAGCAAAATTAATTATGGGATGATTACATGTAGACAGTTGTTTTTTTAGTGCCAGCATGTAAGGAAGTCTAGACACTAACTGTTTCATTTCTTGAACAGTTTTACCACTTCGATTTTCATCATATTCTGAAGTAATGTGTTTGGCTCTTTTACTTAAATTCATTAATACTGCATTAAAATGTTTATTTCTATTTCAATACAATCAATACAAATGTTAATAATGTTTATTCAACAAGCTATAATCCTCATGTTTATAGCAGTATTTCCCAACCGGTAGTCGGCACCATTTAATATTTTCATCATTTTTTTTATTCAAAAATACAAAACACAAAATTCAATGTTTGCATACTATTAAGTATATGAATATATAATATTTATTTTTTTATCCAATTTGAGGTCACGTTAACGGTGTTGACATCGAACAGATACCAGATAGTAATAATTATTATTGGCGACCAATAATAATAAATTGTTAATCATTATCATTGCACTATGTAACTTATAGTTTTTATTTATTCTAAAATCTAAAATTAAATAATAAAAGTGGTCCTAGTTATGAGCAAAAAAAAGTCAGTAAAATCGAGCTGATTCGTAAGCTTTTGATGTGGTCCATAATGTCAAAAAGGTGGGAAACACTGATTTATTGTAAACCTACTACAAATTATACCTAGTTTCAGCAAAAATTTCATCGTTTGAATTTAATACAATCTTTTTTCGTGTTAACGTATTAACATTATCTTCTTCGGAAACAAATTTATCGGCTGGTAATTCTACAGTACCTGAAACAAAATATGATAACACAATAGTTATATAAATAAAATCTATCATTAAAAACAGACTTACAACAATCAATTCCAAAAAGCTCATCAATAAGTCCTTCAAATGTTAACTGGGTAGCCATGGGTGTCATTAAGTCTACAGAACGGTCAATTAAAACAAGATGATCAATTGTTTTATAATTTCTGTTTGCTTTAGAATTAGCTTTGCGAGGTTCTAGACATATTTTAGATACTAATTCCCAAACTTGTTTAACAACAGGACCCTTGCCAGTTACGCGGCCAATGCGCCCATAAAGGTCTTCTAGACTAACAATTGCTTGTGCTACACGATATAAACATGTTGGATCATTTTCTAACGATAACTCCTAAAAATAAATAAAATTATTATAGGCAAGAAATATGAATATTAAATAATTATAAATATACTCCACAATATTTGACTAAGATTTAATTTATTAATTTATGTGGCTTTTTCTCATTATTAATGGCTATTGACTTATACTTCAAGACTCAGACAAGACTCAGACAGTTAATAAAAATTAAAAATCTTATAAACAAGGGTGTCATTTGCAGTGCGCAGGGTATAAATTTGTGTATCTAAAATTCTGTATTATAATTTTTAACCCGCTAAGACCAACCGAATTTAAGAATTAAGGCAGTGTTGCAATAGTTAAGAGCTAAAATCAAATAACTTAATCAAGTTGTGAATGCAATGGTGGCTTTTTGAATAATTTATGCTATTAAAACATCCCCTCTTTCATCAAAAGTAACTTGAATCAAAGTGTTATGTCGTCTAACCTCCAATTAATTGTGTCAATTAGTCAAATATTAATTCAATATTTCGAGGAAAAAAATAGTAAACCACTATTTATTAGTACAAAAAAAAAATTTTCAATGACACCCCTGTTTATAAACCTCGCTAAAGCAAATAATTTACAAGACACAAGTGCACACAAATACCTTAATGACTTAAGAATATAAATAAATACCTTGTAACAATCATTCATTTCCATTGACATAAGATCATTTTCCAACGGAAATAAAAAACACCGAAATTCTTCAATGAGAACGAAATTTCCTAAAACTCCTTTTCTCTGAAAAAAAATAATAAATAAACTAACCATTTTTAAAAGTTTATGTTAAGAACATGGGTAAATATACTATATAATATTAAATATTAGTCCTAGTAATAAGAACTTACTTCTAAACGTTTTTCACATAATAAACTACGAGTTGGAACAAAAAATAAATGGTATTCTCTTTGTTTTAGATCAACTTGATTTTCCCTGAAATAATATATTTATTTGAGTTGAATAATTGAAATAGTTTACCGTGTATACTATTTAAGCTTAACATCATAGAAACGCAAAAAATATTGGTGAGATATGCATTCTTAAATTATTTGAATAAATAGGTCAATAATAACAGAACAATAAATTAATTGTAATGAAATACACATACTTATGAATATTATCACATATCATATCCATGTGTGTTAAAAATGGTCTTGTGATATATATGACATTTTTCACCTTTTCACGAAAATTACTTAACTTTCCAGCGTTTAGAATAAATACTTCTTTAACATTGTGTTCTCGTAACAGGCTATATGTAGCTATCAAACCTATTGGTCTTGTTAATCCTTCGTCCAAAATTATAACCTGCATAATATTTTTTAATCGTTTAATCATAATAATTATATCTCAGCAATTTTTAATTAGTATTGTACCTTAGGACCATCACACTTATCCAATAAGAAAATTAAATCTTTCGCTGCACTCTCTTGGAGTAGACTAATATTTACTCGGCTACTGGTCAAATAGTTAGACATAGTAGACAATTATTAACAAAATATGAACATAAACATCCAAATCATAAATTAAGTTTAAAAGTAATTGTTAAACATTTGTATAAAAAGTGAAAACATAAAAGGTTATTTTTTGCTAAATATATATTTTTATTGTAATTCTTTAATGTGTTTTAAATATTAATAATGTGATTTCAGATTTGTAAATTATATTTTTATTAATTAATTTTTTTGTGCACAGAACACAAACGCACAGATGTCAGATACTGAGAATTGAGATGCACAGTGCTTATCAAAATATACAATCGGCATCAAGATAATATTTATTATTATTATTATTTATTATTATAATTTTGATAATATAAAATATTATAATCAAGGTCACGGACCAAGGTATACTTGGAAACTTGTGATAATGACTATCTGCTATCACACTTGGATGAATAAATGAACCATGTGAATCTAGAAGATTTAGATAATAATACAGTTGGTAACACTGTTAACCGTATGTTTTTAATATTTTTTAAGAGATAAAATTTTTATTAAAAAGGTAAAGGTTACAATATTACAAATTACAATTTTTGTTCGCAATTGCAAGGAAGAAGGAATCTGAAATTTCATAAGCTATAAATCTTCACACATTAAACATCTTAATACTTCGATTTACTTTATAATCATGTTTGGTTTATCGAAATTAGCTCAGCCTATGGCCAAGCAGTCCCTCCAAGTAATGTCCAAGAGAACAAATATTACTGTTAACGGCCCACCTCAAGTCAGAATGCCAAAATGGGTAAAAATTATGTTTTTTGTATTGTTATTGCTCTAGACTTAAATAATATATTTTGCCTTGTTAAATATTTTAATTATTGAATGGATACAACTTAGATTTTGTATTTATTGTGATTTGTCGTGTATATGTGCAATCTGCTATTTTGTAGTTAAATCTTAAAACAAAAACTGCAATCAGTTATTTGTTTTTAATGTAAGTCATCAATTTAGGTAATTAATCTGACTTAGATGATACATATTACATTCTAAAATACTTATTTATTGATATAATTTTGTTAACAACTAATAACTACAATTATTTCATATTGTTTTTTTCTAGCAACAATTGCTTATCGGAGGTGCTGCATCTGGATCAATCTTGATCATACCTATATGGGTTTTGTATGACTTAAAGAGTCTTCCACGAGCATAATTACTTTACTTCATGTTTTTGTTGCATTATTTTATAATTAGATATGTACTGTGTAAACATTTTTTTCTATAGAAATAAAATGAAATTGTAGTTGAAATACTACCAACTGTATAATATTATGTAGTTTTGATTATTGACTTTACCTCAAATTCTTATTTATACAGTAGAATCCGCTTATTACGATGCCGTATATAACAATATTCCGTATACAACAATTCCCAGCCATGTACTTATAATTTAAATATCATGTGCAGTATGTTTTTGTCATTTGGATATAATAATCTGATTCTCTAGGTCCCTTGAAGATCGTTATAATCATATTCTACTGTATTTTTGATATGTTCACTTAGTATAATAATAAAAGTAGTTTTTTTTTTTTAGTTATTTTATAATTTTTGATTAATATTTAAAAAAAACATTTATGATATCATTACATATTGATGCCATGCTTACCGCTTTAACATAGTTAATCTTTATTTTTGTACTAATTTATTGAAGCATTCAGCAGACACTTAAAACAGTTAAAACCTCAAGCTAAGATTGGGGAGATCAGGTACAACCATGCATCAAATCATCGCATTTAAAATGCCTTCGATTAAAGAAACTATATCTTAAGACCGAATGTATGTGTGTTAGTGTATAGTTGATATATATATTATCAATCCAAACTTGCTGTTGACCATCTAGGTTGAATTATTTCTCAAATCTAGTTACACACTGAGTAGTGAGTATAAAATTCATACACCAATATGTCCGTAATCTAAGGTACACTCAAATCAATATACTAGGTAAAATGGTATATATGGCATTTTCCACAAAAAAAACTGCACACGAGTATTCAGCTTGTATATAATATAATATATATATATATACAGGTATCTTGATCAATTTATCAGTATTGAAAATTGAACTATAAATAATAAATATCCATAGTTATAAATACGGATTAGTAAATTGGGTAAATGTAATCTGGGTCACTGGCAGAGATACCTTTTTTGTTGTAAACTCGACCCGGAAATTTTCAAAAATAAAATATAGTAAGCATGACATAATTTAATCTGAAAATAATATAACATTTATATAATTTATTTCTGCTAAAAAGAATTTGCATACTTTTTAAGAATATAAAAATGAAAGAAAACGAGAATCGTCTCTTAGTCTTCGTGGTGTTCTATCCGGGATCTTGGTATTTTTAAATGGACTTAAAACATATTATTAGGTAGATATGAAAAGATCTGGGCATTTTATTTTTCAATCAGACCGAAGTAACAATATTATTTTTACCTAAAATAAACCGGGCTGAGTTTATAATAGATTTATTGAACATTTTTTTTCCTCAGGCCGAATTTAATTAATTAATATCACTGATATATCAAATATTGAAGAGTTTTTAACTTAAGTAGGGCATAATATGAGAACACGGCCACGATTAAAGGCTACCTCTGCTAAGCAGGAATTAGGATATATTTAATATTTCATTATTTTTTATCTCAAGTTAATCTATTAACTTCATATGGTATTAATCTGGGCATGTGTTGATTTAAAAAAATAACAGTATACCTACATATTACGAAAATATACATTTTAAAAATAAATATTGGATTTTATACCGGACTTTTAATCTTAGACTTTTTTAACCAGTCTTCTATTCGACGGGCATTTAAGTAGAATACCGTGATAGGTGTAGGCGTGTGACAATGGGTGTTTCGGACTAAGGTAAAAGCATAATAATATAATCAATGTTATAATTTATGGCGGGGATTATGCCGCATTGATTCGTTGTCTTCTAATATCACAACATTATAATTTTAAACCCATAGGCTATAACCCATTAATGTGTTGAATGTAAATTGTAATAAATATTAAACTGGCATGACCAACCGCGGGCAACGGCTGTAAATTGCAATCGATTACGAATGTGTTCACTATTTGCGTGACGACTGACGGTCAATAGGTCGTTTTACAGGAAGTGAACCACGAAGTAGGTATTGTCTATTAATGGATCGTACGCGGCAGCACTCGCAGCAGCTGCTCGTCCGCTAAGGTCCTTTCGAGCGATAAGATCGTCTGATATCAAACGGTTTCGACGTATCCTATTGGTCCAACCGTGCGTTTCCTCTTCGTCGTCCGTCAACAAGTTCTGGAAACGGTGGCCAGACGTTCAAACTAATTAGGACAGTCGTCAATAGGCGACAATCAATCGATAGAGTAATTTCTGTACTTGGTTCGTATTAACTCGTTTAGCCGTCGCACACCATGGCCCGCGTTTTGGTCGGTGTTAAGCGCGTAATCGATTACGCGGTGAAGATCCGCGTCAAGCCGGACAAGTCTGGCGTCGTCACCGACGGCGTCAAGCACGGCCTGAACCCGTTCGACGAGATCGCCGTCGAGGAGGCCGTCCGCCTCAAGGAGAAGAAGATCGCGTCCGAGGTCATCGCCGTGTCATGCGGCCTACCCCAGGCCCAGGAGTCGCTGCGCACCGCTCTCGCGATGGGTGCAGACCGTGCCGTCCATGTCGAGGTGCCGCAGGCCCAGTACGACACTCTGCTGCCACTTCATGTGTCCAAGATGCTGGCTAGGGTGGCGGTGGACGAGAAGGCAGACATCGTCATCGTTGGCAAGCAGGCCATCGACGACGATTCCAACCAGACGGCCCAGATGACAGCTGCCCTATTGGGCTGGCCACAGGCCACGTTCGCTTCTGAGGTGACCGTAGCGGATGGCAATGTGCTGGTGAAGCGTGAGGTAGATGGTGGTTTGGAGACAGTCAGAGTCAAGTTGCCAGCAGTCATCAGTGCCGACCTGCGGCTCAATGAACCACGGTATGCCACATTGCCTAACATCATGAAAGCCAAGAAAAAGCCCATCAAAAAGCTTACGGCCGCAGATGTTGGCGTGGACTTAGCGCCACGTCAACAAGTGTTGAGCGTAGAAGACCCGCCTACCAGACAGGCTGGTTCCGTTGTGCCTGACATAGACACTCTTATTACCAAGTTGAAAGAAAAGGGTCATTTGTAATGGATGTCGACAATACTGTTTTTTTAGTTGTTACAAATTCTTTGCTGTTACCTACAAATAATATATTTTTTTAAATCGATTATATTTTTCTTGTAATTTAAAAGAAAATATTAATACCACAAACATTATTGTAACGGCAGTCTTTTTTTTACATTTTGGAGAATTCATTGGCTTATGTCCTTATTATTTTTATCAATTTATTGTTATTTGTTAGTAATATAATATATATTTACTCATTATATTTTCTTGTCATAGAAACTTTTTTCTTTAATTAATAGTATAAAATATATGTCACCAAGTAGAACCATGTTATAAACAGTTCAATTTAGATCTTCACTTGCATAATACTACATGATAATACTGATATGTAACTGCATTAAATATTCAATGTTGAATATAAAAACTTTATTCTATATTTATTCAAACAAAATGTTTTAGTTACAATTATATATTAAAAGATTTAAAATTAAAATTATTTTTATAAAATCAAACAAAATTATACAATATAATATATTTTCTCTGAACTTTGTATAATGAAATATACATATATAATATGGAATGTACAAAAATATATTTTCTTTCAACGTAAAACAACTAGTTATAGCTAGAATTAGATATCAAATTTTTTTTTATAAGACTAGTATATTGTTTCAAACTAGACAATGCAGCTGTACTTGTAACAAAACTACCAGTTGGATTCCTAGGTCTAAAAATATTCAAAAGCTCATTTCGTTCAGCTGCTTTCAAACCCTGTAAAATAATCGAATCATTAAATTTTATATATTTTACAGTACTAAACATACATAATTAATAACAATATACAAAATAAAGAATGCAAAAACCACTAACCTTCATTTCTAATATTTTTTGAAATTCTGTCATATCAGATTCTGGTAATAGTTTTAAATATTGATCTACAAAAGACGTATAGTGTTTTATTGTTGGAGCCATTACTAATTTCAATATCATTTCTGCTTTTGTCATTCCTTTTACTACAACTTTTGTATAGCTGAAATAAAATTACAACACAAAAATAATATCACAAATGTGAACATTTTTTTGTGGTTTGTGTTACCTAGCAGGAGCTTTACGGTTATCATCAAGGTTCATTGATGGCAAGTCTAATAAAATGGTTTTCAGTGAATGTGTATCCAACAATAATTGTTCAGCACCAATATTTGATAGTGGCTTGCACTTATACAAATGTTGTATAAATTTAGGTATGAATGAACTAAAAATTAAAATATGTGCATTATAGTATTATACTATTTAACATTTTATTGGTTTACTTTTTTATATTATTAACATGTACTACAGAGCATTGATCACAACAGTTTTAAAATTGGGTAGAAATGAAAATTTAATGGAATTATACAATTTTTATTATACATTAGTTATTAAAAATTGTTTTATGCATAGTGCATTTAAAACGGACAAACGTAAAGTGCACACAATACATTCAGCCTACAGGTTCTGTGTAGTAAATCGCGTCCTGCAGAGACTATTAATTATAAGTAGAGGTCGGATTTTTATGATTTTACATATTTGTTTCTAGTCTATGCAGTTAAATGGGAGTGAGAAATCTTTACGATTCATGAAACACAGAATTCACAGGAAAAAATGTATTTTACATAAAAAAGCATATTTTAGGGGTTAGAGAATATTTAACACATTAGAGAATATTTGAGAATATTTTTCTAACATCGGCATATAATGAACATATTTCACGTATATCAGCACTTTGATAAATACAATGTTCACTAAATGATTTATTTCTGGGTTTTAATAAAAATTAATCTCCATATTGTATTCCTTATCGATTGCGATAGCACATCGGTTATTTCGTTAGCTGTCACGACTATTCTCGTCGTCTACTAGTCGTCCGTCGCGTCGCGGAATATATATCATGGAACAATATATAGTTATTAATTGTTATTGTAAAATTAATTAAATTAAATATATTTAAAACCAAATTAATAAAAAATAAATTTAAACTTTTTTTTTTTTATTTTAAAAGAATATTTTGCATATTTAAAGACATAAAACATCATATATCTGGTATTTTAAAAGAATATTAAGAGAATATATTGCCTATTTTATGTGACATAAAAACATCATATTTTAAGGATTTTAAGAGAATATAAATCCGACCTCTAATTATAAGTAATATTATTTTTATGGTAGCCATTTAGCATTACCCAGAGGACACTGTGAGTAGGCAACCATCACTGTCGTCTAAACATGATTTTTTGGTTTGGTTAAAATAAATTAACTAATAAAAAATAGAAAAATAATTTTTTCAAAATTAAGTTGTTCAAAAAATGTTTTGTTTGGTTAATTATAATATTTAGAGTAATTAATAATTTAAAGCTCAGCTTTTGCATCAATAAATGTGTATACTCTGTCCAGCGAGAGACAGCGCCGATTCTATGCATCTCCCCACGTCACTTTGTTATCAAAAACGGTTCCCCTATTTACCAGTTTTGGTAAAAATCGATTTAACAAAATATAATATTTATGGGGATAAAGCCCCATAATAATTTTGAAATAATTTTGGCTTACTTGGCAAAAGTGATACAAAACTTTGTAAAATATTTTCTGGATGTTGATAAATATGTTCGTACAATAGGAACAACAGCTCTCAAATGTGTGGTCATAATAGTAACATATTCACTTTGATCACCGACTGCTGAAATATTTTGCCAAGGAACCTGAAAGATATTTTAATAAGAATTGTGGAAATAGTAAATAACAATATATTTTAACCCTCCCCCCTAGAAAAAAATTCTGGGTAGGCCACTGTATTGAACTATGAAATCCAAGCAATTCATGTTATTTACTTTGGTCATATTATTTAATGCCGGTTCCAAATCAACTTCTAAATGTTGAACCAAAAGATTAATTGACATGAAAATAATACTGAAACAAAGATAAAATAGCATGAAATACTTATTTTTAAACTATAGTAGACTATAATATTACTTTTGAAATAAATCATTTTCATTGGTCATGCTAATTTTTCCAACTAAGCAAGGGTCAATTTTTTCTTTTAATTTTTCTTCTAACTGTTGTGTTGTTTCCATACAGTAATCGGCAGTTGTTAGTATACTTAAAATTAATTAAATATTTTATGTGCATTATGTACATAATTTTAATTTTTTGAACGGTTTCCTTACCAACAAATTTTAGCTAATTCTTGTGGTGTACAATTTATATTTTTAACACTAGCTTCAGTCATCCCACTAGGAAGGAGTTGTAAATCTTTGATTAGGTCTTTGGTCATGTTTGAAACATTTGTAGTTAGAGAAGTAACTGGATGACTTATTCTATAAATCACACAGTTTTATAAGTAGTATAACAGTAAGATTTATGATACTTAACATTATTCTAAAATTCAAAGAAATGTTTATACTTTGGAAGGTTAACTTCTAGTACTTTAGTAGCATATTCTTTAAGATATTTCTGAAATACAGATGCTAATGCCAACATTGGATTATGATTACTAAGCTCAGTGCATTGTACTAATGACTTCTTATAAAACAGAAATAAGTCAGCACAATTTGGTAGAACAGTAGCTGTTTGATCATCAATATTTTCTTTTGCCAATGTTATCTTGTTGTCACTTACAAAACGCTCAATCAGTTCTGACAGATTTCTTTAAACAAATTAATTTAATTTGCCCAAAAATAAACCCAAAAATATATTTCTTATTAGTGTTCATAGACTTAAATGCAATACTTACTTATCTACACTGTCAATATAAATATAGAGAAATGGTTGAAAACAATCACTTATCAAACCATAAAATGGTGATGAATTCAGTTTTGGTTCATTTTTTTGTACTAGCTGTGGCATATTTTCTGGCACATTAGATATTTGTAATTCTCCTGAAAATGGTTGAAGAATTCCTTCAGTATCAGTGTTAGTATCAGTATCATTGATTATTGGTTGCTTCTAAAAGAAAAAATTTTAATTAATAAATACATCTATCAATAAAATATAGATACTAACAGTTATATTGTTCAAAGATTTATCATAATTTTGAACAATTGTATTGCCATTAAAAGTTTTTGCCATCAAATTTTCAAATGCAACTGTTTTTTGAATTGCAAACAGTAAAAGCTTGACATCAATCTCGTTTTTTCGTTTAACCATCAGTTTAGAAAGCTCATTTCTAAAAATACCAATTATGGTTCTAAGCAACTGAGAAAAATTGCAAATAATAAATTTTACATACTTAGTGATTTTACAAAATTCAACTGCAATTCTTTCAGATAACTCCCATTGAACAGGAAACATAGTCCTAAATTTTTCTTCGCACTGTAAAAGTTGACGTTTAAACCAAGCATATCGTTGGTTGAGCTTGTCTAACCAAGCTACATCTTCTGTGCTATCAAATAAATGTGTATACTCTGAGAGTTGAAGATCTATAAACCATTCTAATAATTCGTCTCTGAGAAATAAAAATGAGTAAAATTTATAAATGTCATAACATATAATATACATTCCTATACATTTCTTACTTGACTTTTGGCTCTAAAATTGAAACAACTAAACATGCCTCAGTCATTTGTCTGTTAGGTACAAAATTCTTTGCATTTGGCCCAGAAAATGCTTCACGAAAATCTGCCATGATTTGTGTTGCTAAAGACTTTTGGAGTTGTTTTACCTATTAAAAAATGCAGATAAATTAAAAAAATTAGTTTAAAACAAAATAATTATATATTTACTTCAGTAGATAACTGAGCAATGTGTGGTATATCTGTGTAATTCTTGAAATGTTCCATAACATCAGTTACACCTTGTAGAGGCATCACAATTTCTCCATATTTACGTTTTGTAGTTAAACCTCTGTATACATTTGTGATTTTAAATTAAATTAATTTTATACCAAGTACCTTATACAGGGTGATTCTTTTATCAAACAACACTTTCAATACTTTTCAAATGATGAGTGTTGTTTGATAAAAGAATCACCCTATATACAGTGAGTGCCTCCATTAATAACTTATTTTCATATTAATCTTTTTGGAAATTGTTGTCTACTATATCAAACAGTTATAAATTTGTTACAATTTCAACAGTTTTGGTTTACCTAAACTCAAAACAAGAAACGTTTGAGCTACTTGAAAATTTAAGACAGCCAACTAAAGTACAAATTGAATAACTGAAAGTTGCATTACTAAATACAGTATTATACAGTATTAAAATACTTAGGAAAATGCTAAAGTATAGGCAGAAGTTGGGTAGAGAAATAAGTTATTAGATGAACAAACACAAAAGACACCAAATATGAGTAAAATGCATACCTGAGCGATTCAATACCAGAAACAAGCATATGCAAATTATTTAGAGTTGTAATAGAAGTTGTGAGATTCTTTTTGGCACAGTCTAATTGTTTAATATCTAACGTGATTTCTTTGACAACTTCCTCGCTATGTTCAGCTTTCTGTCTGATCTCTCTAATTTGACTGAAAAGGTGTTTGATATAACGTTGGGCTTCTTCAAGCTCAGCCTTACCATCCTATATAAAAAATTATAAAAATTATACTAATTTGTGTTCAGATACATGTATACGGTTAATTTTACCTTGTTAACTTCAATTTGTCCTCTAATGACTGATCGTATATCATTATCTATAGAGTCTACTTTACATTCTAGTGAATTAATAACATCATCAATATTGGTAAGCGACTGTTCTGTAGGAAACAGATTGTTGATGTAATCTATTGTGTCAAATTCTGGTTTATCTAGTGGATCATCGCTCGGCAGTATCTATTAGTAAATAACAATATTTTTTTAAATATTGAATACAAAATGATATAATTTAAGAGTATAATGTATCAAAGTGTACCTCATCTATTGCTTTTTGTACTTCTACCGAGTACACTAATGTCTCAGTTCTACCTACATCAATTTTTTCATTGTTGATAGTTGACATAATTTAAATGTAAATCACCTATTTATTTTAATTTAAATTTAAAAAAAACTCATTTATTTTATATTAATACCAATACCACACGTAAAGAGCCACAAAAAAGTCAAGAGATTAATTACAAAGTAGTACGTTTACTAGTTCGTCATACCCAAAAAGTTGACGATCATGCCAAACGTCAAAAATTGTCGAATCTAAAATTTATTTATTCTATGATAAAAATATGATAATCATATCGCAGTTATCATATTAAATTAATATCATCTATTATCAAATATCCTCATCCACGGTCTTTGAAGACCGTGTCCTCATCATTGTCGAGATAAGGACACCGTATATCACGGTCTTAGAAAGACTGTGCTGCTGCTGCATAGTATTACATAGACCTTATACTAAAATAAGGTATAAGGTCTATGGTTCCAATAGACATTTGTCCAAAAATAAATGTTTAGAACAAATATTCATTCGAGCAAATGTAATATCATTGATTATAAATATTAAATAGTAGTATTTATCATGGCTAAATACTTGAGTATTTAGCCATGGTATTTATAATCAATGGTAATATGAACAAAATAACATTCTACAAATTCGCTAGACTAAACCGGAGTGAAAAATAATGAACCGGGACGTTTGGACCATCTACAAATTCGCTAGACTAAACCGGTGTGAAAAATAATGAACCGGGACGTTTGGACCATATCGTTTACATGGTTCATTATCCCGGTGCAGGATAATGTGGGATAATTTTAAACCGGTCTAGCTTAGCGAATTTCTAATATATCGTTTACATGGTTCATTATCCCGGTGCAGGATAATGTGGGATAATTTTAAACCGGTCTAGCTTAGCGAATTTCTAAATTGAAACAAATGTTTTTGTAGCTTATATCCTTTGGAACAGAATTATGGACAGTTCAGATTTCAGAATTCCTGATAGCAAAGAGCGCCATCTATTGTCATCGTTTTTATTACGATTTCCCGATAAGATATACATTTTTTATCACTTGTTTTTGACTGTTAAATAATAAATAATTTCAAATATTATTTTGAATTTCAAATTTCAAATGTTTAGAATTTAATTAAATAATTACCTCATTACCTATAGACTAAAGATTTTCATCTTTTAGTTTTTTCTTCCATCAATATCAATGTAAGTGTGAATACTTCATTTTGTATTTTGTCCTGTTTAAATTAGGTAACAACATGTAACGTGTTTAATTAGTTGCATGCACATATATTGTGTAGATGTTTAATAATTATGGCTAATGGTATTGAATGCTTGAAGTGGAATACAACAAGTTTCAAACCATCTAAAGGTAATATATTGAATTGAAAGTCATATTGTATATAATATTAAGTATTAACCTGGTCTTTTTTTTTAGTTTTGGACCATACAGAATACACATTAGCGCTGAAACCGTCACATTGGCTAAATCTGAAGACAGAAGGCCACTCAATAAAATTGTCATATTTAGGATTAACACAAAGATTAGCATCTTTAGACAATCTGAATAATTTATATGTATATGATTGGTCTAAAGCTGATTTAAAAACTATAAAGTAATATATATAAAAATAATAATTGTATTTCGTTTAAGTAGTCTATGTAATCTTTCATTTACTTACTACAGGTCAAAATATGAACATAATAGTAAACTCACAAGTTTGACAAGCAATTCTTTAGGAAATCAAATAGTTACATGTTCAGATAATGGAAAAATTCAAATATGGAAACATAAAGTATTATTTGTATATATTTACATAGCATGATTTTTTTTTTTAACAAAGTATTTTATAGTTTTCAAGCTGGAAGATTTTAGCTGAATTCAGAGGTCATTTTCAGTGTGTACGAAATGTTCAGTATTCTTACGACAATAATTATTTAATATCTTGTTCAAATGACAAAACATTTAAAATATGGGATTGTCAATCTTATAAGTTCGTAGCTAGTAATATGTTTCATCGTAATTGGGTGAACATTGCAAAGTTTTTCAAAGAAGATAAACTTGTTGTTTCCTGTTCAAGAGATTCATATGTACAAGTTTTTGATTGTTGTTCTGGAAAATGTGTTGCAAAGTTCAACTTGAGTCCAGGTAAACAAAAAATAAATAACTATTGATCAAAAATTAAAAATTAAAAATTAAATATTCCTGTACATCTATTAGATTTTGCAGAATCACTTTCACTAAAAGAGGAGTTCTCAATAGCGGTGGGTACAAACCAAGGGTCTGTACAAATTTTTGATTTGAGAGCTTTAAAAGTTTTACAAAAATACAATGAACACACAAGTCAAATAAATTGTATTCAATTTCAATATAAGACACCGTGTTTGGTGTCTGTTTCAAAAGATAAAAAATTAAATGTAATTAACTCTATGTTTAATAAACACAAAACAAATTATAACTAGTTGTTTTTTATTTTGAATTTCAGGTTTATGACACTAATGAAGGGAGATTTTTGTATTCAATTGATCACTTCAATGAAATAAGATCAATGAATATTTCCTCGGACGATAAATTAGTTGCAACAACATCGTTTCATTTTAACAATGAGGTAATAAACAATAGTTTACGCCAAAAACAATAACTATATAATATTTTATTTTTCAGATTACTTTATGGAAAACTGAGACACTGTAATTTAAAGGTTTATTACATTTTAAATTTTAATATTTACACGGTACTTAGTTAATTTTTTGTATATTTTATTTATTTATTAAAAAATTAGGTACTTAAAAAAAATGTTATTTTGTATTTATTTATGTATAATAAACGGGTATAAAACCCTTTAGCAATTAGAATAATTATTATAAGTACAGTTCAGCTTATCTATATAACAGATTATGGATACAATAAAGAATAAATATATAGTATTTTATAAAAAATATTGTACACCAATTATAAATTAGATAAATAAAATGAAGCAGGGTAAAAGTTAAGAATTCATTTTGAACCTTTAAACTAAGTTTTAAACCAGTTTTTAATTTTAATTTCAAATTTGAGATTTTTTTTATACATGTATAAAACAATTATAACTTAAAAGTTACTTAGTTTAGTTGCTTCAAGATTATAATTTTTATACCAGTGCTATCTGTATTTTTTCTTTTTTTAACATAGCTGTTTGAGCATGCTAATAACTATTTTTAAAGTCAATGATTTTTTTATGAGTTAAAGTGTGCAGGCTGATATCAGACTTCATTAAATATACCAAATTACATTCTGTTCATACACCTAATTATTAAAATTACTTAGCAAATCTTAGTCAAAATTGTTTACATAAAATGCATTCATTTTTCATAAATTAAATTTGTTGTTTTAGTATTTAAGTATTATAAATTAATAAGTGAATAACTTACAATTATATGTCCATCTCAATGATAGAAGTTAACTTACACAGTACAGTGTACACTGTATTGGTTATTTTTAAAGATATATTTTTTGCTTACAAATTTCAGACGGATTAATGTATTTACTAATTAGATACCTATTGTACTTTGTAGAGTACACTAATATTTTTAATTCACAAGAATTCTAATACTCAACACTGCGGAAAGTGATCCGAAAAAACTGATTAATGAAATTCAAAATGGTACCTTTACATTTTTTTAAGGATTAAGAAAATGTGACTCTCCCAAAATTTAGACTCGATACCTCAAATTTTGATACTCGTCCCCTTCATGTGCTGCAATAGGGTTAAATCATGGCTCAAAGGTGTAGTTTTTTTTAATTAATTAAAAAAATATTTTAAGATACCTAATGAAAATATTAACACATTTTATTCTACATTTGATAGACATTGTTAACTAATGATGGGTATATTTTCATGTAGTTTTGGACAACAGGGAATTTAATTATTTTGTATTTTTTAATTATTTAAATCACTATAAAAGCTAAAATATATAGGTTTTAATTTTTGAAATAATTAGGAAAAAAACTCTTTTGGGCCATAATTTAACCCTATTGTGGTACGAGGAAGCTGTGTTATAAAAACCAAATTTTTACAGACTTAATTTTACTTATCAATTAAAAATGGAAAGGTACTCATTTTAAATATCTCATGAAAATATTTAGCCTATATAAATCATACAGTTAACAGATTGAATTACTTTTTACAGTTAATATTTAACTAAAAAGTAGACTATTTAGTATTTACCCTTCATTTGCCAACAGTTCTAAAATGTTTGAACATTTATTTGTATTTAGTATCCACTTTTCAATAGCTGCCGGGTTTCATACATTTTATACAAATTCTAAAAATGATAAATATAATATATATATATTTTTTCATCTCCTTTCACATAGGTACCATTAAAGTCATATAATTGAATAAAAATGTATCAAAACTTGTGTCTCACACCTATATTTTTTAAATTTTTGCTGGGAGTCAACGAGATCTTAAGATTTACTTAGTATTGCTGTATACACATTTTAAACTCACTTTTATTGAGTTAATAGTTATAGACCTATAAACTAATGGGCAGCTTTTAGAGAGAAATTAGGGGTACAATATAGATTGAGCAAGAAAAGAAACTAAATGTATACAGTTCCTTAAGTCGTGTCCTACATAAACCTGGCGAGTCAGTTTCTATGCTGACCAGGCTCGTCACATTTGTTGGATTTAAGTGTAAGACACGGTGTTATGCAGGCTTCTTCACTATTTGGTTAGGTGTTGTTCTATGTTCTTTCTCTAAGTTGTATGGTTATATGATCACCTTTTTGAACATTTCTCCGTAATATTCATACAAATATATCAAATGCAATCCCTCCCCCAAAAAACTTAATTCAAAGCAACGTATTCACTCAAAAATAACAATTTTAACTTTTTTTAAAAATATCTTTAACTAGCTGACCCCGTGCACCTCGTTGCCCATTAAAAATACCTACTCTATATGTATTTTAGTGATTTTATTAATCTCTAAACCTTTTTTAACCTAAATTTGTTAAAAAATTAAAAAAGCAAAAAAGCATTATTAATGGTTCTTTAATGGTTTATGCTTGCCATCTACATAAGTGCTTTGTGAAACACAATATTTTTCGTATAACCACCTGGTGCGTACACATATAAATCATTCGGGCTCCCGACGCGGGAGCAGGCAACATACAGCTGTCCATGGGAGAAGCATGGATTTACCAAATTTAGGCCACACACTTGTAGTGATTGGCCTTGAGCCTTGTTGATGGTCATGGCAAAAGCGATTCGCACCGGAAACTGCAAACGTTTGAATGCGAAGGGCAAATCTGTAGGAACCATTGGGATTCGTGGCAACATTACATATTCGCCCTTAAACTTTCCGTTTAAAATTGTAGCTTCGGGACTGCCGTTCTCGGTTGGTCCTCAATCTGGCTTCTCTTTGCCCGTCTGTTTCCGCGGCTCGTGTTTCCCGCTTCTTGAGTGCTTGAACTGCGGGACTATTTATCGATCGTTTGTTGTTGGGCATATTAACTTTTAATAGTTGCAATTCTTATAATAGTTGCAATTGAATTCAGTTATATTGAAATAAATAATAATAATTATTATGAAATCTTGGTAACCATGGTAATATGGACACACACACACACATACATTCATTTTTATATATATAGATTAGATGATAAACAGAGATCTAAATAAAAAGATGTACCTTATTTCTTGAGGGATTTAAATAACCTTAATTAAAACAATTTCATATACATACAATACTATGTTGTATCGATCATTTACAAGAACAGTCTAAAAATAAATATATATAAAAAAAACTAAGATTTTCCAGACATTCTTAAATTGGTCAAAATGTTTTGTACTGTAAAAGGTGGGGCTATTTATCATAAATGATTAAGTTATTTCTCAACTAAAAAAAATAATTAAATAATTTGATAACTTTTTCACTTCACAAATGTCTTAATTATTGTAGCGGTTTGTCATTGAAACACTCCATAATTCCTCCTATAAAATTTCCTTTTTGATCTTTAAACACGAGCCATATTATTTATATTTTAAGGAGCTACTACAATACTAAAAAGAATTCAAATTTGTTAAATACCTGTTGATATAAATTTAATATTATAGATTCTAAAATAATGTATTTTTTTTTAATTTCATTTAATATCGACTTAAATTATTGAAAAGTAGATATGTTATAATATTTAGAGCTTGTAGTAATGAAACGTTGAGGGTACGGAAAAGTTTATTTATGAAAATATTCACTGTGAAAACATACTAGGATTGTTGAATTTATGTGGTTTCCGAAAGAGAACTAGTGTGCACTATTTAAAAATTAGGATGTGCTAGAATTTACAACAGGCAATTAGGCATATACTAATATATATATTATTATCATATTATATACAAAAATATTTTCAAAAAAATTTATTTTTATAATTATTAATACTTTTTACACGTTATTTATATTAATTTATATTTGAAGTACAATTTTAATTGAGAAAAAAATTAACATTTAATATATACGTTAAATAAGAAAAAGCATAATTAAAACATTAACGCTCATGTTTCTCTAACCATAAAAATAAAACATTTATTCAAATTATATAGTGTTTATTGTAGTGATAGAAATATTGGTTACAATCTTGTAATCTCAACTAATTGCTTGAAATTGTGTGATTACACATATTAGTGATAAGTTGTTGTTGCTGTTTTTTGTGTGTAATGCAATTGATATTGATAATAATTCAACAACGCACATGAGTATAAAATGCCACAATGTACATTCTAATCGGATGGTCTTTTTTCACCAAACTTTTTGGCATAGTCTTCAGCATTTTTAAAAAACTTCTTACGATCTTTTAAGTATTCTTCTGCTAACTCAGCACGTAGAGGATGTTCTGGTTCAGGATCATTGACTAGGGCTATTAAAGCTTGAATAACTGAAAATAACAAAAACATTAAAAAAATATGTATTTATTTAATTTTACTGTTATACAATGAAAACAAGTTAAAAAATCATACATACCTTGATCAGCCTTGGTAGCGGGTTTCCAATTTTCAGCACTAATAATTGGCAAACAAACCTGGCCCTTTTCGTCAATGTTGGGATGATAAATTTTAGTTTTGAAATTGATTTTAGGTGGTTTAAATGGATACTCTGCAGGAAAATTAATTTCTATTCTAAATGCACCTTTATTGTATGGGGGATTTTCCTGAAAAAAATTATGATACAATTATTGAATTACATTGAACATTTTTAGTATTAAGTTTGATCTTTATTTTTAAATTAATAATAAACATTTTCTATGTTTTTAAACATAGTTTACAATAAACATTTATTTATAATATACTTACAGGTAAAATCAGTCCTTGCCAAGCTAATATGTTTGTTTCATCGACCTGAATATCACGGAATGACTTAAGTCCAGAATCACGGATATCTGCTAGTTCCTAAGATAAGAAACTTAACTTGTTATATATAATTAATTACCGAACCCGAAAATATATTTACTTAAAAAATTAAAGTTATATAAAATAGTTTTTATAACACATTTTTAAATTAATCAACAAAATCTAAAATACCATTACTAAGATAAGTGGATAATAATTTATACATTATAATATAGTTGAGTGGTAGATGGTCTAATAGGTACTTTTTTTTATTTCATAGGTTTAGATGGTATGTATGTACGCAATCTTTACTATTTAGTATAAAATGTCTAGAGAAATATTTTAAAAATTAGCTTATAATTTTTACATGATAATTTTATTGTGCTACATCTTAAACTATTTTTTAAATTTTAATTGATAATTTTCTTAAGCAGTTTTGTATAGAAAATAGTATGTTTCAATGGATAAAATTAAATATTTTAATGTACCTAAGGCTATAGATAAACACCAAGATTTAACAAATTTGAGTAAAAAAACAAATGTAATTACCTTTCAATTTATTGAATATTCTAAGTTATTGGGTACCTATGTAATAAGTAAGGTAATGAGTTAATTAAATTTTAAAAATACATAACATTGAATTCATCTTTTTTGTGTGTATTTTATGGCAATAAAATATATTAATATTCATAAAATTAAAAGGTAGGTAATCCAATTATTAAAAATATAATAGCATAGGCAGCATAGGCATACATTGTTATATAGGTATTAGGTAGATACACTATAATAGTATTCATGGAACGTTTAAATATATCTTGAACACACCTACCAAAAAAGTTAACTTAAGTAAGTAGTTAGTTATTATAATACATAATAAAAGCTATAACAGATGCATAAAAGTTAAAATATATTATGAAAAAATATAGGTAATGCGTATAATAAAATATGTGTATACTTCGAATATTACCTAAATTATCACAAAATAAAATTTTTTCCGACCATATCATATCTACGATAAAATTGGCAATCAACAGAAACACATAAACATTAAGATTATTCAAACAAACGCCAAATTGAATTAATAGAGAATTAAGCTGTGCTGTACTTGGTATAATAATGCTATAGATGTACAATGATTGTCCCGTCACATACATAAACGGTTAGGCATTTATTCGGTTGTATACACATTTATTATAAAATGTATTACAATACGTGTACAATTTACTGTAATATACTAACTTTTTGAAGTCTCCTCGTGGCGGCCATGGTCTTCAGACTATGTTTTCAGACGGGAAACGAAACAACGAAACGGATTTTGTTCACTGTAAAAACTAAAAACGAAGGCCGTGTTCGCAGTTTCGCACGTATACCATTAATCACAAAACGCGCATTGATAATACAGTATTTTGATTGTTCGGATGTTTTAAAATAATTAATAAACCCACGGCGGGCCCTGCATAAACAACGTCGACCGCTATTATACTATTTAATTACTTTGTAGTTTATATTAATATATTTTTTTCTAAGAACTAAAATGAGTAAAGATAATTATTAATTACTACCTTTGATAATAGTCTGGTGGGCACCAGAATGTCCTGGTCTCGACGACTTCAACACTCTTGGTCCTAGTTTCTCTCTTTTTTCTCTCACTCTTTTTGTTTTTTTTTTTATAATCAGAAAATACAAACTCGTCGTCAGTGTAGCCTGTACTGACAACACTGAATTTCTCTGACTGAAATAATTTACGTCGTCTACGACCGCTAATCGGGCGGGCAGCCAACGGCTGTACACTTGTACGACAGCTTTCAAAGTTTTTAACTATCTTTTTTATCGTTCAAGTTCAACTACTTCAATTTACAAAGTTACAACTAAGCACGTATAATTTCTACACTTTAAAATATACACTGAATCATATAAACAGCGTGACATGATTTTCAGGGTATTTTTAGGAATTTTTATAGGTTTCACAAAATGTACTAAAGAAGTAGAAGTATTACTGAAGTAGGTACCCACTCTCTGCAAGACCCAAGTATTATTTAATTATTTATTTTGATACTTAACCTGCGATGACCAAATATTACGCAATACATAATACTCACTATAACTTATATAAGTAAACAAATAGTTAACATTTGAATTTGGAAAAAATAATAATATTAATAATAGCTAAACACATTAGTCTTGGACATAAATCTAGTTTAGCACACGCGCGAATTTTTCGAAAAAAACTATGTAAGTATTAAAACAAGTTAAAAACGATCGTTTCATCATTAGTTTTTAAGTTATAGTTTTAAGAAATTCAAAATTATTGGTGTTTCACGAATACGCACAACGGTATAGTTTACCGTGCTTATAACGATTTTTTTTTTGAAACCTAGATAAACTAACGTTTTAAGTGTTTTAACAATGATGGTGCAAAATTAAATTATCGGAAATCAATAGTTTTTATGAATATGTCAAGAGGTAAAAATAATTCACTCGTTATTAAAAAAAAATATATAATATATTTATTAAAAAAAACTTGAAAACTAATAACTTTCACCAATTTGTTTTTGCACCATCGGACTTAACTCGTTGTCATACCATTAGGTATCAGAAAACAATTTGAAAAATTCACGTGGGTGCTATAGATTTGTTCCCTAGCTGGTGCTACAACCTGAATACGAAGAGCGGCTCAGTGAGAATTTCACCACTTGTACAATGTACGCTGGCTTCCTCCGCCATCACTTTAATATGTTTTCAACTACAAAATGTCAGTTGTTTCCATAATCTCACGCTAACACTCGAAAGAAAAAATATTGGAGACTTGGTTTCCGTTTTTCTCATTTCTCCGCATAAGCAGGTATGAGTGTACGACTGCCGATTGGTATTGGATCTTTTGAAGTATTTTATATACCTACCCTAACCCTATCGTAAAATATTGGGAAAAGATATTTTCTGTTTCCAATAGGTAATAATTTTAAATTATTAAATTCCTATTATTAAATTCCTATTATTAATACAAGAATACAACACTATTGAATACCGGTATACAAATATATGATTCAAATTAACTTCTGAGTATTTAGATCCAATTATTAGGCACGTATTATTTTTTGAGTCATACCTTGTTTAAAAAAAACCATTCAGTCGTATAAATATAATATAATACGTACATTGCTGTATATATTATTATAATGGTGTTGATCCGTTCGAATTGCTAGAATCCGTTCCACCTATGGACTATGACTCATCAGATGTAGTACTATAGTAGCCAACCCACATGACTACAGATCACTTATGGTAGTGGGAGGAAAATATTATAACATTCTAAGACACATAAACTCAATATAACTTGAAGTTTTACGTCTAGACACTTAGTGTGAAACGTTCCAGTGCACTATAATATTACGACTCAGGAAGTAGTTTTTTAACCAATTACCATCATTGTCAACCTATATATTTTGTAAGTACATCAAAAATAATACATTTTTTCATAGGATACATTATAATATTTCTAGTAATAATTAATAAATTAAATGTATAAATGAAACAATATTTAATATTTAAAATATTGTATTATATATAGATTATACTATTATAGACATACAGATTAGAGATGATAAATAAATATATATTTTGATTTTTGAATACCCATCATCTATTTATCCATTATTACTAAGGAATAGAAAATGTTAGTTGAAAATCTGTAGCCATGTAATTGTACAAGTAACAATATTATGCTATTACTTATTTCCAATAATATTACTAGAATTATTTTTCAATAAAAATATATTTTGATTAAAACAATGTAAAAAACGCTAAATTTTTAGAGCTGCGTAATACTGTATAAGAATTATGGTCCATCATAGTTGATTTGAATTACATGTTTTTGTTCTTATTTTAATACAATAATTACCTGCGTCTTAATGGTTATGTCATGGTGGGGGTCAAACAGTGTTTTACTGTATTGTTATACACAAAACTTTACTTATCTAAATTAATATTAAAATAGGTATAAAGGTTAAATAAACACTAAAAACATTACGCATTTATAGAACTATTTTCGAAATTCCAATGATTTATGATTATAGTATTATACATTTATACCATTTAAATATTGAACTTGAAAGAATACAAATAGTAGGTAGGACGTAGGTATTTTATCATGTAAGTGGAAACCTATAAATTACACTATTATAAAAATAGTATACATTTAAGTATTTAACATTTATAACAAGTAATTTTTTGTAAATTTAATTTCTGATTACTGATGTTGATATTTAATAGGCAACTAAAATGTGTTAATATTTTATAGATATTTACATTTTACAATTATGGGGCTTTTTAAAATTGCTCTTGTATTGATGGTTAGCTCTTCATCACTGTACTCTGTGAAGGGTCATTCATATCATTTCGGCCAATGTCCAACTCTTGAACCAATGACTGATTTTTCAATGGATAAGGTAAGTCGTAATGTCATATACAATATATTTATACTAGCTGTACTGATTAATATAGTTTGATGATATTTATATCATATTTGTTTTGAACAAGTTACATATTAACTTATAAGTTATATTATATAACTAATTAAACCTTAAATAATACGTAAAATTGAAACATAATTTCAGCACCCCTTACATTTCATCTTTAACTAAATAAATGATAAAAACTTATGTATAATACTAAAGTCAACAATTTTGTCATGCATACCTAACTTATATATCGATAATTAGACTAACCATTAATCGTTAATGTTTATCTTCGGTGTTTTTAATACTGATACAAGAATAATGATATTGGTTTATTATAATGTTAATCATAGGCTCCAAGTCTTGTAAATGTCAATGGGGGCTGAACTTATCACTTATTAGCCTTAACTTTTGCTTTTCAAAATAATTTAAATATGTGATTAAAGAGAAGAGAGCTGAGAGACGCAGGAAGGCCAGGTCGCCAGGATGAGGACTACTTATAACACGGTTTGGGAAACTAAATCTTTTCAATGAGGGCTGCGGCCCCCGACCACTCATACGTCAAAGCCTTTGATATTAATAATTATGGGGAATGAAGACAAAATTTAAATCATTGTAGTAAAAAATAATGAAAGCAATGAATAATGTTCAAAAGGCATTATTATAGAGTAGATACTAGGTGTATCGGCATCGTGCACGTATATATCTATAAGTAATAACTTCAAATTATTTCTATTGATTTCAATTTAAATATTATAACTGATATAATTATTAATTATTAACTATAAAGTATCTTCTTTGATACCTATGTAAAGCATTTAGTATTCGTTCAACGTTATCTGAAGAAATATTTTGTGAAAGTAAAATTCATGAAACTGACGCAGTGATATATCATAATATTCATAATTCATATTATATTCATATTTAAAGTCATATCAACCTATATTACATATATTACCTATAATCATAGATATTTTTTAATTTATCTTTCAATAATAGTCATTGTCTTAGGGCTTGGATAATGTTAGCGAATTTGCATATTTTTTTATCCTGATTAACTTTATTATTACATGTGCTAACTCAGCTATATATGATAGCTAGGAAATTATATTATGCTAAAATTAATAATATATTATTTGATTAAAACATCATATACTTAAAAAAAAATTCAAATAAATTGTTATCATGTAAAAATAAAATTAAGTTGACAAGAATAATATTATACCTACTATATTATAGCAAATTACCAAGTCAAGACACCGAGTCAACAATAAAAATAATTTGATGCTTGGAGGCTGATGCATTTGTATTATAAGTTAACTAGGTATCTTTATTTATATAATACAATTAGATTATCATTGTTGTAAAGCATTTATTATTTTATTAATGTGTGCATAGTAAATATACAATGGGTATTTAAAAACGTGACAAAAAGTAATTTAGGTATCTAACATTCTAATAAATAATAATACAACATAATATTAGTTAGTATTTAGTCATAGACGTATAGACCGTATAGTACATATAATTTATTATAATATAAAATATATTATATTATACGTCTATAGTATTAAACATTATTAGTGTACCTATATAGGCTACACTCTATCAAACAACATTGCCCTCCGTTTAAGGCATTTGTATGTTGTATTCTCCTTTGTAATTTGCGTCAATAAAAGTCTTTAAATTTAATTATTGTTAAAAAATTATATTTGTCTTAAATTGTTTTAAATTTATTGACTTAAATTGTTAGTTGTTAAACTTATCGTAGTACGTTATTTAGTTGCTAATTATTATAATAAGTACCTATATTAATAAGCAACAAATTATATTATAGTGCTTAGGTACACTAATTGATTACACCAAGCAGTTGCAGAAGAATCACACAAATAAATCAGCAATTTATCAAATCGTTGTTCACTTGTTCTTTATTACAATTGGTTTTTGAGTTAGTGTATTTTCGTAACTATCAATATCTTTCACATTTCCAGAAATTATTTAAAATAAATAATAGTTTCAATATATTTATTTGCATTTCATTTTTACTTAAAAAGTAATATATATTTACAAAACGTGTTCAGACTCATATGGATAAAATAAGTAAGTATTCAATAATTTCTGTTCCAACAACTACCGATTTGGGAAGGGCCGAGGTTGAAATAATTTTTAATCACTGTTTACCAAATTCATTAACCACTCTTACTATCTAACGCAGTAACTATCCTTAAGATTTTAATACCTATAATCACTATTCACCGAAATGTATTGTATAAAAAAATAATTTTAAATTATAATAATATGATACCTACTAGTTTACGATGCGTAACTTATACGTTTGAAGATTATATTGATCTTGCGCTCAAGAGTCAAGACTCACAACAGTCTATTTATTTTATTTTTTTTTGTTTATAAAAAAACTTATTTTTGAGTGGTTAAATAATTTTAACAATAATTAGAAAATAAGTATTAAAATAAAAACAACTAATTGCCTATGGATGGTCCATCAATAAAACCCCCGAATTGTCGGAAGGTGAATCCGCCTCTGAATTCGTACTTATTGGTTGTTGTGATCGGTAAAGAGTTGCTTCGTTTTTGACAAATTAAGAATTTCTAAATTTGAATATAGGTACTCATATTTTAAATGTAATTATGTGTTTAAAGCTGGTTACACGCGGAGCGGTTTGCCACGCACGGTTTACCCGGGTGGATAACCGCCGACAATTAAACATAAGTTATTATTACTAAACGAAACTACTATGCCGACAATTTGAAAAATATGACTTAAAAGTCCAACCTCAAGAGCCTAACATTATAGAGTTATACTCGTATATAAAGTTATTTATATTTTCTACCATGTAGGTTATACATTAATGAATTATTAAATGTAATACACTTAATGTATACATACTCTAGATATAATGGATGTCTGGATTTATTCCTTTTTTATTTTACAATTAAATCGGGTAGGTACCAACGTGTTTTACGAATTAAAATGATTATAAATAGGTACAATATATGCTACAATATTATACTATATAGTTTTCCATTTTAGTTATAATTGTATTTTATTTGTTCAGCTTTTAGGAAAATGGTATGCAATACAAAAAACATCAACGTCAAGCCGGTGTCTCGAATATAATTTTGAAAAAACAGGCGAGCCCAATGCATATAAATTAGATCAAATGAGCGAAAATTCTATTATCAATGTGGCGAAATCCAATAATTACCACTATGTTGGAAATTTGAAAGCGGATCCTAGCTTACCTTCAAGAATGATAGCTAATTTTCCATTAAGTAAGTAACTGTTTAAAATGTATCGTAGAATATATATAATATTTCTATCGAAAAAAAAATACGAACAACTAAGTCTTCTTACAAAAAAATATTTTTCATTTAACTATTTAAAATAATTCAAATTTATTGGTTATATACATAATCTCATTTAATACTTAACTATAAATATATATTTTATATAATAGGTATTATATAATTGATACACAACATTTTAAATTAAAATGGTGGTTTCAATCAAAATTAATCACCTCGTATATACTTACCTACTAACTTTACTCTCGAATTAACCCCATCTCTTAATATTGCCCTTTATGGCATCCTAATCTCCACTTGTCTAATAGTAAATGATCTAGGGATAATTGTAGACCAACGTTTAACTTGGGCTCTTTACATTAAATCTAAATGGGTTTTCTTTGAATTGTCGTCTACGTATATTACAAACTCTATACCTACTAAAGTATTAAGTATTAGTATAACCTAAGCCTAACCTATAACTATGGTTATCGTTCAAACAATTATTATAATTATAACTTATAAGATATTAAAATTTTAACAAATGTTCGTATTTCTTTTCCGATTATTTTGAAAAGGTTATGTGCTGAGCACTATTTTGATCAATCCGGATTACGGATCACAGTTATTTAATCCGACTTTTGGATCAATCCGTTTTATCCGGATTCTCGGATTCAATCCGTTGCACCAGATTTAGAAACCAACCCGTCGATTCGAATTTCAGATCTAATCCGGAAACACTGTTTTCGCGATAATCAGTTATTTTTTTCATTATTATCTAATACGAATATATATACGATCTCGAATCTATATCGACAATCGATATTATTATTATAGTTATATTTAGAATTTAGATAAGAAAAAAAAAATTATAAATAAAATAATAATTGTTTTCAAAACGCTTTATAATCCGGATTAAAAGGATTGTAACTTTTTTCGATCCGGATTTGGTGCTTACCACTATAGCGTCATTATCTACTGAAAAATTTCTACTTTTGATCCAACAAAGAACAAATCTGGATGATTGCCTTCAGGCACAAAAATAAAAACACACATTATTGAAAAATCAATCTTTTTTCAACCTATAAAATATAAGGATTGAAAACCTATTTTAAGTTAAAACATCATAATTAATATACATTTTTATTTATTTAGGTGTTGCAGGTAAAGCTTCGTTTGTTGTTTTTTCAACAGACTACATAAATTACGCCGGAATATTTTCTTGTCAAAAAATACCTCTCGGTAATAGACATTCAGTGACGATTTTATCTAGATCAAAAACTTTAGATAAGCAATACGTAGATAAGGTTAGTTGATTATTCACTGAAATAATTTATCAAATATTGAAATATGTCTAAATTAAGAAAATATGGCACATGAGGTATTTGTAAAGTTTATTCCCACGTTGAAGATTATTAAGTTTCTGGCGATGGTATAGGTGATTTGTTTACTTATTTAAACAATTAAACCTATGAATTATTTTATTCAAATCAATAACAAAAAAGTCTGTTTTTCTGAGAATAAAACGAACATTTTCCAAATTTGTTCGATAAAAATGCATACATTCTGACTTCTAGGTTTTAACTCTTGAAGTGTAATAGCAACGATTAACGAACACCTATAAAAATGTAAGTGTAATAACGACAAATCCTTATTTCAGGTGCGCAACCGCATTGCTTCGAGCAACGTTAATCCATTTGACTTAACCATTGTCGATCAGAACAACTGTGCACATCTCAACACAACGATGCGCGTAGAAATCAATGACCAAACATTCAGCTCACACAACATTGGTCAGGCAGTGCGCAAAGTAGGATCGAAAATTGGTGATGGTGTCGAGTACGTAATCGAAGGTGGTAAAAAAATATACAAATCGGCGAGTAGTTCAGAAACCAAAGATGGACCCAACAGTGAATTCGAGTTGATGCCGTAGAATGTAGATTAATAATACTTGCATAATATACTATGGAAACTTATTTTTGTTGTAGTTAATATTCAGGAATATCTATTTTTGCCTTTAGGCTATATTTACCTAAATCAAACAAATTTCCTACGAGTTACGACTGATTATAAAAAAAGATTTTTATTTAGTTTATTTTTTTATTTTACTTTGCAACTGCAGTTTGTACCTTAGTTTATAAGTAAGGGTTTTAATAATTTGACTATACATTTATACATCGATATTAACTATTATACAGAATTTGAGAAATATATTTTGTTATTTAACGGTTTATTTTTTATTTATTTACCTATAGTCATTTAATTTAAATTTTTATTCTTTCTTTACATAATAGGTATAAGTATTTATCTCATCAGGACGTCGGGTCTTCAAAAGTTTAAACTGCATGGCATTGGACTTTTTTGTGTGTCTTTTTGTTGTAATATTAATGTTTACAGTATAATTATTACTCAAAACGAAGAGTTGAAAAACTAAAGGAAAATGATGTACCTAAAATTATATTAGGTATTACACATAATACATCTAATAAAATATTTGAATAATTTAATATATAAACTAAACTAATCAGTTTATCAGTACAATAAATTACAAATAAATCACACATAATATATCAGTTACATAGTCAATTGTTAAGTACTGCGATACCGGATACATGTTATAAAAGTAGTTGTTCTCTTAAAGGTAAAACAAATCAAACGTCGGACAAGTAGTTCATTAGTTATAGATATTACTTTATAAGTATTTAAAGTTTAAGGTATCGGAATAGTGAATTTTGAGAGGTTTCCGCGCGTGTACCATTATACTCCGATTATCAAACTTTAAATGCTATATTAAGTCATAACTAATGAACTAATCGTATGTAATTTGATCTGTATAGATTTAAATACTCCGTAATATTATGCTTCGGAAAATGAAATGAAAATTTACAATGTCATTCTAAAAAGTAAGACTTTTTGAGAAATTAAATAAATTATGAAATAATTATTTTAGAAAAAGTTGAAACTTCAAAGTAATGATTACACTTACATAGATCACCCTGTAATATATTATATTAGATTCTGAGCGGAGCGATTAATGTATTGATTTTATAATGAGGTGTATTTTAATTTTCAAAAAAATGAAGTGAACAAAAATGCTTCTATTTTTAACTTCGGGGGTGGTCTTGGTAGCAAATTTGATCTATTTGATACTTTCAAGGGGTCAAAATATTAAATTTCAATAAGTATTCAAAACCACAGGGGTAAACAAAAAAAAATTTGTTTGGTCAAAAATCTTGAACATGTAACATAAAGTTTCTCATAAGTTGTTTAATAGCAGTTAAAAATATTTAAGATATATAGGAACAATTTTTTATAAGCATTTAAAGATAACCAAAATCATGAAAATTCGCAAATTATTTTGAAGCTAAAAATTTATAAAATATTTTATTTTTATAAATAATAGGACTGGAGATTTAAAACAAGATTTCTTTTAAGTTATTATAATACTCTACCAAAAAATCCCAAAATTATATAAACACAATTCTTTTTATAGATATTTTGTGTTTAAAATGGACGAAATTAGATATTTAAACAAAGAATAACAATTTTAGTTATTTTGTTGTAATTTAATAACATTTTTCACGGGTACTTGAAACTTCTAAGTACGTTATTATATTTCATATACATTTTCAAATTCAATGTTTTTAGCAAAAATGTAATTCAACCTACTGAATATAGTAAAATAAATTACTTTAATACCTGCAATACCTAATATATCATGAAATATACTTAGTAATGTAGGCTTTATATACTGTTTTCACTCAGATTCATTTTTCGTACACAAAGAATTATTGTATCATTGAATTCAAATTTAGTGACCCACTAAACACCAGTCGTCGTTCATGGGAACAAACATCCAATATGAAAAAAGTGTAGTTTTCAGGAAACACAAAAAACGTTTAAATAAAAAATCACATAGGAGTTATTTCATAAACGGTTTGAGCATATCATTACACACATAAGAAGATTTTTCTACGGCGGAAATAAATTTCATAAACGAAATACCTATAACTATTTATTGTACGTATCGCATAGAAGAATTTATTTATTACTTTTCACTAATTCTACAATGTAGATAGCACATAGGAGATTTGTTCTTGGGGAAAAGCGTTTTAATTATTTAGATATTACGTACGTTTAGAGTCGCATTCGTCACAATATGATTTATAGGTATAAAACTATAAACTATTATTTATACTTTGTATATACTGTACTACTTAGTATTTGCTAGTGTTAAATATATATTATATACATATACTTTAATGGAAATCAAAATTAAATTGTGTCCATATGTAATAACTATAATAGTCAATATACTTAGTTAAAGTATAATAATCAGCATTTATCTTTATATTTCTTTATACAACTGTAACAACATGGACCATGGTTATAGCCTATTAGATAAAATCTGGGATGTAATAAGTAGTATATGTACTGAAATGAATAATTTCACATAATTTTTCAAAATCATTGTTCAAATAAATATAATTACTTCCTATTAGATTTGTTTGTTAATTCCCTTTGATATTTCATACATTTTTGGATTTAATATACCATAGTGAATTTTAGAGAAATAATTATAAATAATAAATTGGTGAAGAGGACTTCGCACCCGAATAATATGTTGTCTTCGTCTTCACACGTACGAGTGGTACGACATGTCGACATAGCAAATTGGCCAAATTGGATGCTCAGTATAGATCTCATTTAGCTCCGTTAGTAGGTGAGTATTTTAAAATTATAAATTGTTTGTACATCTTAAAATACCTATACTCATAACTTGCTTTAAAATTAAAATATAATAAAAATGCCTAAAGATGCCCTGGTTAATAATCTTACCTTTAAATTTTATAAGAGATCAATTCATCCACATTTTTGTTGTTTTGATTTTAACATCTCCAATAATTAAAATATGAAAATTTTTTAATTTGACGTTTTTAAGAATTTGGGGGATAATATATCAACAATGTGGGAAGCCTATCACAAGTAGTCTCGAGGACAAATTCAAATGTATTTTTAGAATTATTATTGCTTCATCGGATCAATTGGTACGTTTGGCAAAGAATAGAAAATCACGGTATCGAAGCCCAGGGTAGGACTGGCCAAACAACCGACTAGCAATAGCCAGTAAGGCCCCCTTGCCCCCCTGTCTATGTATATGGGGCCCTACCTAATGAACGGAAAAATATTATTTCCGAATGGAGCTATGATGACATTATTGATAAGCTTGCAAATACATCTAATGAAATGAAACGATTATTATTTTAGAATTAAATTTTTCTTAATAATAAATAATAATAATTTAGTTATAATTATTACTATCCTTGATTTATAATAGGTATATAATAGGTAATATAAAAATTGTATTTAAAATGAAATAAAAATGATATTGTTATTTTATTATTTGTTTATATTGTGTCTCAACAATTAACACAAGGTGTTTGATTCAATTGATTCTATAGGTACATACTCTTCTATAAAGCCTTCTACATTTTCCTCCTTGCCTTAAATCAATAAATAATATTTTTTTTAAATTGTTAAAATAAGGTAGTTACCGACATTTTTAATAATTTATTATAATCGATTCCTAAAAATTACTATAAAATAAACTGTAAATTAATTTAACTAAAGAAAATATTAAATAAAGATATAAATATGTTGTCTAACATTTGCAGTCGTATATAGGTGTATAATATGCGAGTGCGACGTCCAGACGTCCTCTTAAGAAAATAACAAACATGTAAACATTTAAATACCCTAAAAACGTAAAAAAATTAAGAAATTACTTTAAAAATCTCAAAAAATGCTATTACTGTTACTGCTAGATTAGGGTTTATACAATTTTTAAAATATTTTAATTTTGAGCTCTACGCCAAGCTAAAAATACTTCTTTGAAACTTTTTTCTCCTACACTTAATTTCCAGAATTCCAGATACTGTTTTTCCTCGATACTTTTACCTATCGTCCAGACGAACACGAATAAACGTAAACCTATATTATAAAATAATGCCATATTACCTCTTAGTTTTGATAATATGCGGGTAATAAAAGACGAAGGCGCCAGACCGACGCGACAAATGCGAAGTTAATGTAAAGTCTAGACTCGTTTTATCACGGAACTAATAAGACAACATATTATTATTTCAATATAGATATTTAAACTGTAGTATAATGTATACCTATTAGGTATTTTTTCATTTTCAGTTAAGATATCATTATACTTAAGTCAACATGAAAAAAAAACCATTATTAATATCGTGTGTTTAAAAACACATTTTCACATTTTTTTATTAAAACTTCGGAGAGAAATCGTGGCAAGCCTATTTGAATATCACATAGGTTAGGTAGGCTATAACTTATGAGATACAAATGTGTGATGTTGATGTAATATATTTTTCAAGCCCAAGGGAGTAAGAATAGGTGTTTTTTAGATGAAGTGGACAGTGGTGGACACAATAATAAGAGAAACAGGATGAATAAAAATGAATTATTTAACAAATATTTAACATTTGAGTATAGTGACATACTTGAATTAGCTCTATAGAATACGCATTCGAGCACCGAAGTATTTTATATTGATATTATATAAATATAATAAATATAATAATATTCTAATGAATTAGAACCTTAGGTTCTAAAATCAAAAGTACATTTTTTTTTAGTAATAGGTACGCAACTATCAGGACGGTCAATTTTAGTATTTGTCATTTGAACATAGTAATATTTAATGTATTGTATAATATGTATATATTTCTAAGGTTAGTAGTTACATTATATTAATTTGAGATTTAAACTTTATAAAGTCAGGAAGTTGATGGAGGATAAAATGTATAGTAGACATTATAGCTAAGTTATATTTTAAAACTAAAAAATAACTACCTACCTGTATTAGAATTTTTCAATTTATAAATTGACTAAACTTGACTTATTGAAATGGAACTATTTGAGAGTCTAATATGTAAGTAATATATCTACTGCAGTCTGCAAGGTTGCTCTAGTTTACACATTTTTCTAATTTAGAATGTCGATATCTATTATCTGAAATACAACAGTTATAGAATTATACAGTTATTATTTATAATGTGAATATAATATTTAGCCTGGTTATGGAGCCAATGGAGGTACTATAGAAAGGATAATTCACCACACAATTTTCTTCGTTATGGAGATTCATATAGGTGCATGTATCATGTAAGTATCATAGTTTTTTTAAATTATAATGATACATTACATTTTATTATTGTATTATGTATCTTAGTGGCCGATCCAAGAGGAAAAACTCTGAATTACCCTCCCCCATTGCATATTAGTTATAACTCAATATTATTTTATACCTAATATGGATAGTACTGGACAATAACATGGATAATATTAAGTATAACACTAATGGTTATATTTTGGATAAAAAAAAAAATGTTTAAAATTAATGTAGTATTATAAACAAGTATTAATGTGTTATACACCAATGTTATGACTTTAGTAATGCAGATAGATTTTAATTTCGTGAGAAATATAAAATACACAGTCCAATTACAAACAATTAGGACGCTAATTTACCTAACATAAATGTATTACGATTTTCACATGACTATTTTTTAAAAATTGTCAAGCCATTTAATTTAATTTAACACGTTGATGGACACTTTAATTTGTTATTTTTCTACAAAACCATTCATAAACTGCCACTTTTTCAAAACTGCTATATATAGCAGTAATATTTTTAGTCCTATATATTAGAGTGCCCAAATGGTTCGATGAAGATAAACTGTGTCAGAAAAACTTATACTTTCATAAGTGACCATTAAAATTATCACTGCTTTAACATTAATGACAATTTTTGGATGGTTTGTATACTGTACTATCATAGCAGTAGTATTTAAAAATGAACCCTAACATAAAATTGTAATACTACTTATGACCTATGGCAGTAATATTGGCAACTGTCCATCAACGTGTATACAATACACTGTTAAACAAAACTTTCTGTGCCTAAATCATCAAATATGTTTAATATTTTTTTTTGTGTAAATTTCATAAGCTTTCGTCTCTTATGATTCTTAAGTTGAAAAAAAGCTGCTGTACCATACTGTTTCTTAGCCTTTTTTTTAATCTACATCTCGATGAAAAACTGTGTTCTCCCGCGTATGTCAGGCAATGATATAGGTACCTAAAGCAGCTTAATACAATACTAATATAATATCTAAGTATAAAATATAATCGGAATACAAGATAAGAAAAAATAATAATTAATTGATAATAATTCTTAAAAAATAAAAATTATATATTTGTTAAAATGATGGTATATACATTGAAGCCTCTGAATAGCGGACACTCTCGGTCGCCGAAAATTTGTCCGCTATTTAGAGGTGTCCGCTATTTAGAAGAAAACATTTTTTTTAATAAATAAATAAATTCAATAATTTTATTTTATATTATTTTTACTTTAATTAAATACATGATAAAACTAACATCGTTTCTCTTCTCCATTTTCAGCCCAAGTTTTGTAAAGAGCGTCTTTATTTGCTATAATATCCGCAATTTGTGTTTTACTAACACTAAATTTGTCTGCTAATGCACAAACGCCCATATTTGTATTTGATGTTCGAAATTCCAGAATGTCTATTTTTTCTTTTAGAGTTAATCGTTTTCTTTTGCTGGCCATAGCGGCATAGCGCACTACAATAAACGTTCGTATATTGATTGGCGTATATTGGCATCACAAACACAACTAAACGCACATAGGACAACGCATTAGTTACAATATTTCGTTGACGTGATAATATTTCAATGACTGAACGGATAAGATAAGATTTTCATATACAGTATAATAATGTACACATAAGATAACTTAATAATTGAGGTTTTTATTCAGGTATTCCAAAATAATTCTTAATTTAAAATAAAAATTATTGATATCAATGTCATAAAAGTGTCCGTTATTTAGAGTGTCCTGTATTTAGAGGTTTTCCTATACCTACATAAATAGTGAAAATGTCCCCGTCCCCGAAAAAACGTCCGCTATTTGGAGGTGTCCGCTATTTAGATGTGTCCGTTAAGGGAGGTTTCACTGTATTTGTAATTACCTATTAAAACAAAAAACTTGGGGTGCTTCAATAGTGCTTCTATAGCACCCCTGTAGTTGCGCCACTGCTGCAGGGTAAGGTAAATGTTTACATTCGTTCATTTCCACAACACTTTTCTGTTTTGTGTTACTATAATCGGGAAATTTTGAAATCGTATTACGTAGGTTGCGACCATTACACACACGCACGTATATCCGTATAATATGTACATAATATAAAATATTACCTACCTATTTATGTATCAAATGAGTGTGCGAAAGCCATGTAATTATATGTGTGCCTGTATTGCAGCGGGATTGCATAACTGCAGTATATAGTGACAATTGGTACCTTATATTATACGCCAATAACTATAAATACGCGTGTAATGTGTATGTACGATGTAGTACAGGTATATCTTGTCCGGTCATGTAATAGCTGCATATTGGACTTGGGGGAGGTAATAATTTATTTGGTGACTTATTTGGTACACGAATAACAGCATTGTAAGGTAACATCGAAAAATCGTTCAAAGGACTGCGGAAAGAATAAAAAATGTATATTAAAACACTATGAATTATTATAAAACAATGAAGGTTTTAAATTTATATTGTATTATAAATGTATTTATGTGAATGTGTATTTTATATTTCCGATAGCTATTTGTCGTTAAACATCTGAACTAATTTTATTCACGGTCGTCTTGAAATAATGACACGTTATAAGGACTTTAGCTGCATGTTAAATTATTTTTTTAGAATCTCATTTTCTATTTGTGCTCACTTAATATAATATCATCTCATAATATCTATTATATCAAAATGAAGGTTTTTCTAAGCCAAGCATCAAGTATAATGATTTTTTTAAGGAAGTAAAGTTCGGTTACGTTTTGTGAGTTTTTGTATATACCTATATTGTAGTTATAACTTATAAGCAAAAAAATACCAAATTTACATTAAAATAAATTTAACGCTGTAGATAGCATAATCGAACAATACGGTATGTATCAAAGTGTTCATACATAGTATTGTTTTTTATATTTTAATTATATGTGGTGCAGGCATGGTAATATGGTATATACGTGTGGTATTAGTGTAATACAATATTAACAATAGGTATATAATATTGAATTACATATTTTGTAGATTTATAATAACTCAAGACTTTAAAGTAAAATAAAAACAATTAATATAAATTATCATTGATATAATGTTTACTTGTAGGTTAGGAGCTTAGGTAGGTTTATTTTACATACATTATTATTATTTTGCTTATTAAGTATTAAGTATAATGACTAATGACAAATTCATTTATTAACGGTAGCAGGGGCGTTTTAGGAAACGAGTATACCTATAACTACCTAACTCAACTACCTGTAACTATTTTTTTTATAGAAAAATAGTATTTTATACGTAATAATGTTACCTGTGCCTGACGCTAGCCATGTGAAGGTCGATACGACGATATGATACTATAATAATATAATACATACAGCTGTCTCAATATTTATACACTCTAACTGTACCAGTGCAAAAAAATAATAATTTACAATTTGAATTACAAAAAAATAAGAAAATTGTTTGATGAGAAACCATTATTATATTTACGCGTAAATAGGTATTTCAGTTTTTTTTAAATTTAAACTTACGACACTCTTAAGAAATATTTGTCACAAATATTTTGTGGAATTAAGGTCAACTTTTTATTTTAATTATTGTAATTACTTATGAGTAGGTAATTAAAAACCTTGTATTAAATTTTAAAATCTTAAGTATGAAATTTAAAAATTTAATTTATTTTAAATTCCAAATAATTTCCAATTTTTAGTGATTTTGACGAAATTCTCATAAACCCTCCTAAGAACCTACTAGATGTCTAGATTTACTTTCCTATCAAAAAAGATGATAAAGTTTAAAATCGAAAATTTTGTAACTTTACAACATGCTACCTATTTTATTATATAGGAAATTATATTTAAAATGTATACCTATATAACACTATAAATATAATAAACATTTCTAAAAAGTCCTGTTACTCATCCATGATTTAATTTCCTTGGTTTTATATTTAAGATCGTCAATTGTCTGAACATTGTATGTATTGCATTTTAAAACTATAGATATCAAATTGAAAATGTTATGAATTTATAAATATAGTAAAATTAGCAAATTTTAGTGATTATTTTCAACCCTCCACTATCCCTCCCAGTACCAAACAAACCAAATTTTCTTCAAGAAACCACTTTTTATATTGAAGATTAAATCAAATCGTCCTGTCTAAAAAATGTAATAACCAACTCAAAAAACTACACACACACACACACACACACACAAACATTCATCGCTCCGCTCAAAATCTAAATACCAAGTTCATCAAAAAGAATAATTAATACTCAGGCCCCCCACATCAAATGTTGACCCATTTACTAAATGTTTTTGCTGGCCATGTATACACATTTTATATATATGTGTATACCCATTACAAACGATGCGAGTGTCCCATACACGATTTCTTACTTAATATATTATATAGTATACATTATAATATTATAAAATATTATTTAATAAATAAAAGTATTCCTATCAAAATTTAATATTTACAAATTAATTCCAACGGTCCCCTAAAAGAGCCACCCCTTCTCCACCTGTAATAAAACTAATAATACTTAATAAGTATAATCAATATGGACAATATGTTTAGATTCAAATATTTAATTATTTCAATTTTTATCTTCTTATGCCATAAATAAGTAATTGTGTCGTATTCCTCTCATTATATATATATATATATATATATTTTTATGTATCACTGTATCAGTAATCAATAGACAATGTAATTTATAATACATAGTTTCGATATTTATAAACAACAACATCAACATGGTACCTAATATATACAAAAAACATTTTATGGAAACGTAATTAATGTTTGTAAACCTGTTTTGATTAATTTTATTTAACTCCCATTTAAGCATTAGGAATGCGTGAAGCGTGTATATTATAATGTATAAATAGTTGATTGCGTAAACAACGAGTGACTACGATTGTTTATTGGTTCGTCAATTCATTTGAGATTTGAGATGAAATCCATCAACATTATTATTTTAGGTAATGTATTTTGGGTACAATGATTTTTATTTATCAGAAAAGTGTAGATTTGGTTGTGTTAACAATATGTACCTATAAAATTGATGGGTATATCTACTGCATGAATATAAGTCATAACGAAGCATTACCTATAAGCATATTATTTTAAAGTGTTGACAAATGTCGGTTATTACTTACCTATTAAAAAAAAAAAAAAACGAAATAAATTATAGTATTATCTCTACCACGATAAAAAAAAATTATATTTCTGTTATCGAAACATTGATAGTTCAGATAACTTAAATATTATATAAAAATATTAAATAATTATTATTTATTAAATAAAAAACAGATTGTCATTGAATCAATATTAAGTATATTTAATCAATGAGCTTGTTTTATTCTATTGTTATCACTGATAACTAATAACTTATCATCTTTATTTTATAGTTTTGTACTTACTATTTATTATTCTTATTTCAATGCATAAGAACAATTTTTATTATGTTGATGTTTCTATGTATTTTACATTTTTATACAATTGTATGTTAAACTTCTAAATTCAGGATTGTTTTTATTATTTACTCTAGAAATAGCGTATCACTTTATAAATCCACTTTTAAAATTGAAAAGCATTTTAATTTGAAATTTGACATTTTCTAATTTTCATATAAATAATAATTAGTTTTTATAATTTAGATTTAAATACTAAGAATAATTACTAATTTATTTTAAGTTTTAAGTACTTCCCTATAAATATTGCCTATTATTATTATAAGTTATAATTTATAAGAAAATACATAAATAAAAAAAAAAAATTTATTAAAAATGGAAAGAAAAAAATTCCAAAAATTTGGAAAGAATTTGAAAAAATAAAGTTTTTAAAAACGTTAAACGTAAACTATATTTTTTAAATCAATAAACAAAAACGAAAACGAAAAAATTATAAACATTTTCCATCCCTGAATTAAAGACAGACGGGAGAAATGGATAGTTTTACGAAAAAAATTAATTTTCAGTGAATGAAAATGCGTTCAAAATCACAAATAGCTTTTTTTTTTTTTTAAATAATATACATTTATTAAACATTTTATTTTATAGGCTAATAAATTAATGATTGCAGTTAAACATTAGACGTTGCTAACGTAACACATTAACTTATGTTTTTATATTATATTAGGCAAACCATACGATAGGAGGCAAACAATAATGTAATATAATTCGTGTTTGTGTAACATGGATCTAATGTGAATATGCGAAGCTGTGATATATTTGTATGCTAAAAATAATATATATTAATATGTAACATTCTAACTATATATTAATAGTTAATTAAATATTACAATTATATATACCTACGCTGGATGTAGCTTAGGAAAAATACATTTTATATTGTTTTTATGTTTTTTTATCCTAAAAGTGATACTTACGGAGATCTCTACGCCGTGTGTAGATAAGGGTATCCAATCAATCCCACAACAAATCGCATACCATTATCGATCACTAAAATGACCGTCGAACGACAATTTATAATATACTACCAATCTTGATTGGGTTTTGAATGGCAGAAATTTACAATCCTGTACATCTTTAACCTGTGACTACAGCTGGTTATTGACTATTGTATCTAAATGTTGGATTATTATTATGTTTGAATTAATTAATGGATGTCCCGCACCACGTTTATGTTAAAAATGAATTAAATCATTAATATTAAATTATATAATATACTAATGAAATAAATACGTTAAGTATGATTCTCTATACAACTCATCGTAGTCTGTACATATTGTAAGTACTAAATACCGGTATTATGTACTTCGATTTACGTGATTTCTTTAAAAAAGTGGTTTATTTATTTTTTATTTATATAGTTGTGATCGAACTTTAAAGGATTTAGGCAGCTAAAATAATAGAAAAATTTTTAATTGACACGTGCCGAATGAAGGTCAACGAACGCCGGTAAATGAACATTCGAAATAAAAATTAATGTACGAATGGCTAGCTAAATAGACATTGATGATGGACAAAACTTTGAGACCCTGCGGGCCCGCCTGAGGTAGATAAGAAGTTAGTAACTGGGGAAATTCGTATTCTAAACGAGCTGAATGAGTTTTCTTCCGTAAATACAGAACGAGTCAACAATATCTATTAGTCACAGTTACAAATGTAATAATTAATAATAATAATAATAATAAGACCTTATTATAATAATAAGTGTTAATGTCACATATAAGTATTTTAATAGAAATCATAATAATAGATAGAACCTATACCGGCTATACCTACAATACTTTGTGACCACCACGGCAAGACTTGGTGCTATAACTATAGTATATAACTGCAGTTAAGGCCAAAAACCGGAGGGAGGTGCTTGCTTCTTTGCATCCTTGAGTTTTGTACAAAACAAACCGCAATAGCAAGAGGTCAACAGACACTCCACAAGCAATGAACAGTTTAGTTTAGGTGTCCATCGTGTACAGAAATATCGATGAGGTGATGCATATCAAACTCATCATAATTCAAAGAGGGCCGATTTAAGATACACCAAACAATAATAGTTTAATACAAGCAAGAAGATTATCAATACATTTTTTCTGTTAAAGCTTTACGTTAAATTAAAAATATTTCAATAAATAGTAGGTACATGAGTAATTTTTTATCTTCGGATTACAATTAAAGTACCTATAGCTCAAGTTTTTACTATTCAAAATAAATTTAATTGTAAATAATGAAAAACGTACAAATGAATTTCTTAGAGTAATGAAGGTAAGATAATAATACTTTATACATTTTAAAATATAAAATTTTCAATAATTTTGATTAAATTAGATTTATTTTTAGGTGCATGTTAAACTAAAATATTTAATATTTAAACATCAATAAATAGAATATAGATAATACTGTAATACCTAGTTAATATATTGAAATATTTATAAAAAATGTACTGTTTCTTAGGTAAATTAAGACCCATTTTATGCACATTTTTTTAGTAATTCATAAAAGAAGGCATGATTACTGTTTATTATACTGTTTTTAAGAACAATTTTTTTTTTTAAATTGTATTTAAGTAGGTATATTTTTTTTAGTAATTTTTTTATTATTGTAAACATAAATCATTCATACATCTAAATTTACAAATACATTTGATAGTATGAATAATTGCATTCTAAATTCTAAAGCGTACCCCGTACACTTCAAACAATTTGCGCAAACAATTTCAAACCGGGTCATATACACTCTCAAAATGTGTGCTCAAACACTGTCGGTGGCGCAAATTGGTTTAAAAAAAAATTGGTACAAATTGGTTTTTGTATGGCCTTAAAAATTTTGTAAACAGTTGTAACAATTTACTTAAGTATTATTTTTAAGTGAATATCAGTAAATCAAATGGAAATAAATGAAATAATAGGATTTTATATAAAAACAAAGTATAACATATTATGTTATCATAATTAATAATGTAGGTATATAATAATAATAGTAGGTACCTACCTATGATGGCATATTGATAATAAATAAAAAATCAATAAAAAAATTCACAAAAATATCCATTTATCTGTATTAATTATAACGTATAGGTGATTTTTGTATTGTATTATTTTTAGAATACTTCTTATTGCAATTTATTATCAAATGTTGTAGATTACATTTATTGTCATACTTTTGTTCTTCGCTGCAATGTCGGCCAACTGCAGTGGAACGTTGATTATAGTTGACAAATTACGAAAAAAAGCATTGGAAATAACACTCAAAACTCCGATCTGTCGAATTTATAATAACAGGTATAATATAATTATTAGATAGTAGTGATAATACTATAATAATATTAAAGATCATACAAACAACCGATTTAAATATAATTACAATTTTTATATAATTTGGTCAATGTCAGTTGTTACCCAATTAATATGTGACTAATATAATAGTTAAATATCTGTTGTTTTTGAAAATAAACATTGTGTAATTACTAATTAGTAATTACCCAAATATGCGATATTCATCACGATAGTGATATATATCGACGTCATATTATAAAATATTAGATTTAAATATCTGTATCACTGCAGTTATACACTCAAAAAGATACTAATCTTATATCCGGTAATTTTACGAATGAGCAAATTACTAATTAATATTAATGGTTGTTGACCACGAGTATATAATACCTCATCAGGTGAAACTATTTTACGAGGACAAGATATGCATTTTCATTAGATTTGATCGTGATGAACAAGAACAATGTGTTTCTCTATTTGAGAGGGAGTAAAATATAAATAAATGTACAAAAAATGTAAAAACAACAATTTGACCCAAGGATGTTTACGAGTACCTATACAGTAATATAGTGTAACAACAAGTATAATTAACAATTTATCTTTGGGTGAACTGCTCTTAATTTCAAAATGTAAAATTACAAATATTTCTTTGTTATGTATTATATCATTTCTTGTACTGTATGACATTTCCTACAACATACTTTATTTTAATATTTTGAATGTTAAAAAACATTTCCTATATTTTTTTGTCATCGCGTATAATACACCGATGCTATTATAGTATATACCTACATTTTATACCTATACTTCACCATGGTTAAGTTGTAACAGACTAATTAACAATTGTAAAATAATTAGATGTATACATAACAATTGACAAATTAATTGACTATGCAAAATGTTGTTTGTGGCAAACTAGCAACACCTATAATTATTAAACCTAAATATTATTTGGTAACTCTTGTAGTCATTGATTGATTATACGTACATAGTATGATAATGTATAATAATGTATGTATAATCAATGCTCTTATTTATATTGCTTTTTTTATTGATATCTTATTTTAATACATAGGTACCTGTTTATTTAATACTTAAATTAATGAGTAATTTAATGAATATAATTACAATTAATTATTCAAAAATTTACACTAATTGAAAAAAAAATAATGAATCATTTTATAAAAGACTAGGAAACCGCTAAGTTTAAAAAGCCTAATTGATGGCCTTGGTCCTATATTTTTATTTTGAGCGTATTATGTTTTTATTGCAATAATTTCAAGTATAGCAAAATCATATCAACAGTTAAATTAAAATGTATAAAAAAAGGTTATTAATAATTAAAATTAAAAAAAAAATGTTATTTTGTCACCGCATATTTTGTGTACATACTACATAGTAAACTAATTATCGTTTAATAGTTTCTTCTTATATATATTTTTTTCAGATAACGTACAATAATAAAAGTACATATTTTAGATGCTGAGAGGAGCGATAAATATTATATAATAACTAATAGTATTGGTTTTACAATTATGTGTTTTATTTTTATTTTTGTGTCTGTATACCCAATAATTAGTATAGTCAAAATAATGCTTAGATTTTCAACTTCAATATCTTGTTCGATGGGAAAATGAATCTAGTTGGTGCATTGGGAAGTAGTTTTCAAAAGCGCCGAGGAAAAAAATAGCATTTAAAGTTCGATTTTTGACAACACATATCAAATTGAAAATTGAAAAATTAATTTTGCAATTAGAAATGTATTAAATGTTCTACTTTTATATCTAAGGATTGAAAATTTAAAACAAGGTTCGACGTAAGTAGTGAATTCTGTAACCAAAAAATCTAAAAATATACATAGTATACTATACATATACCCACTTGTAACCAACTGTACAGTAGAGCGACGTCCACTTACCCGCTTTTTATTAAATATATATGTGATGTTATTTATATTTAATATAATGTATAGTAAAATATTTTTTATTATTATACGAAACTAAAATTAATATTATAATTTTCAATAATAATGAACGAATAAATATTTTAAACATACTAATAATTTTAGTTAGCTATTTAATTGTATAAATAATTATATTCACCTAAATATTAGCTTTAATTTAATTAATAAGAAAATTGTACATTTTTGTATTACTATTCTAACAGTGACTAACCTTAAAGAAGACATATCTGTCGACTGTCATGAAGAACACAATCACGTGTAAAATATAATTACCGTACAATAACCAAATTCTTAACTTTTCATGCATGACAGTGTTGAGATTAACAAAATTCATTAGTTGTAAACTTTAAAAGTGTAGTATATATTTTACTGATTTCGTTCATGTTTACTCCAATAGTTCACCAGGGAACTCGCTTTGCTGTATATTTGTAATATGTTTAGGAGGTTGCTATATTCGTATATCTAGATAGGTAATTGAATAGGATAGAAGAATGTTTGTTTTAAATTTGAATTCTATAATAAATCAGTGTACCTATAGTTAATACGAAAAACGATTCTGCATGGAATGTCAGCCTACAATTCTAAATATGGGTATTTAATAATATGGTTGAACAACTCGTAATTTACAGTTATCTGTTATAAAAATTTAAAAAATAGGACAAAACTGATTAATAAAAAAATAAAAATTAGTGTTGCGTAAATATGCCTGTTTTCCCAGTTATTTTGATTCCCTTCCCAAAGGCCTAAAATACAAACTCGATCCAGTTTTCTACCAGAAAACCATTCTTAATAGACAATATTGAAACAATTTTTGCTACAAAAGGTGTCAAAAGAAAATAACACACTATTTTTAAAACCAATAGATTTGTTGCTCCGATTAGAATCTAAAATATTACCTATATTACAATGATAATTGATAAGAAACATACCTAAACAATTTTATAACAGTGGCGTAAAGCCACGGATGGCAAAGAGGGGACTTTGCCCCCGACAATTTTACGTGTGGGATTTAAATGCCCCCCCCAGATATACCAACCTTTTCATTAATTAGCTCTTATGTATTTACTTAATATTGTTTTTTAATATGGATATCTATTACACATACAATTTGTGTCTAAATGACTAAATCATAAAATTAGTATTTTAGACTTTTGTAAAAATAAACAAATAGTTGTTCTACCTAAATAGAATAAAAATATATTTAAAATGGGGTGGGAGGGGGGGGGAAGGATCAGTGTTTTGATCTCAGTTAGTAAATTATTTTAGATAACTTGAAGCTTTTAATTAATGTAGCTCAAAAATAGATAAAATTGAATAACTTGTGCATGTACTGTTTTCTATCCTATAATTTTAATAATAATTAAATGTTTTAATACCTATCTATAATTTAAAAGTATTAAATTTTAAAAGGTTGTAATAAACTGGACTGATCCTTACAATAATTAAATTATAGCTATGAACTTCCTATACAATATTTGTTCTAAATTGCAATAACATAATTCACACTGCAGTTGGTAGTTTGTTAAATTTTATTTTATTTACTATAGGAATGAAATACAAGTGCTTTTGAAAACAAATCCTCTATTTATTTATGAATCAATGTATGTTGAATCAGTAGAGTTGTTCTATAAAATATGCAAAGGTACACAACGAGGTTCGTGTCAAAATATTGAGTTCATATACCCAGGTAAAAGCAATGAAATAACATTAATGACAGATAAATCAGAAACATAATATTGTATTTAATAGGAACAAAATGGTGTGGACCAGGTAATATTGCCAAAAATTATTCAGACCTGGGAGTTTATCATGAAGAAGATATTTGTTGTCGAGAACATGATCATTGTACCAGAACATTAGAAACTGGTCAGTGTTATTTTAATCTTTGTAACACTTCTCCTTATACTAGGTAAGTTAGTTTATTTCATGTATTATAGATTTTTACTATAATATAATATGTTTACAATAAAAAATAACTTTGATTTATTTGTTATATTTTAGATTCAATATATTTATAGATTAAAAAATATTACTTTAAAAAAATAATTTGTTTGCATTTTAGATCTCATTGTGAATGTGATGGAAAGTTTCAACAATGTTTAAACAAAGTCAATACATCTACTGCTCACACATTGGGTGTCATATTTTTTAATATAGTAAAAGTTATGTGCTTTAAAGAAGAATGTCTTTTTGGGTAAGATAAGCAAACAAGAATAATTTAAGGATAATACAACTCTGTAATAAAAAAAAATTAATTTTTATTTATCACAGAAAATTAAACTAAAATTGTTGTTGTATTAAAGATGATAGTACAGTCATATATATTATGTACTTACTACTCAGTACTTTTATTATAATTTATAAGCAACTCTATTTTACTTAATGTAAGTCATAATATTTAAATATAATATATTATTTATAGCCTTTTAGGTATATTTATAATTATTTATCGAGTACTTAGTAGATGTACCCATAAGACAGGCTTTTGTTAATAAATGTATAAATTACTATAGACATTATTTTATGAATATCCGTAGGTAATTAAGCGCAAATACAGTAAAACTTCCGTTAACGGTCACCTCTATGTAACGGTCAAATTTTTTGGCCCTGTCGTGTGTTATCCTAATGTTATCTTACCTCTGTAGAACGGGCACCTCTAAAAAGCGGTCATTATTTACAGTCCCTTCGGTGACCGTTATATGGAAGTTCTACTGTATTTAACTTTTACTATACACAAAATAACAACAATAGATGTTATACTAAAAATAATTAAATTTGATATCAAGTATAATAGTGAAGATCAAATTATAATTGACAATGTCTAAAATATCTATTTTATTTTCAAACAATATTATAGTAAGTAATTTTATTAGATAGGTTATACATTAAACCGATGCTAAGATAACTAGTAATTGGTAGTAGCTTATTTGGTTTAACACTGGGATTTACATTAAAAATTAATTTGCAAATCTGAATTTCTTTTCTTTAGAGAAATTTACAAGGATATGTTTTTATAACTCAATAACGATAATAAATATAATATAATAGTAAAAATAATTTAATATTAGGGTTTTGTAATCCCTTATTACATTAAAACTAATGTGGATTTTTTAAGGTAATTTTTTTCTTTATTTAACAACTCCCATATACAAAATTCATAACCAAAAACATTTTTTTGTTCGGTAGGTAACCCAAATAACCTAACTAACAGATAATTATCAATAATATTTAATTTGTTTAAATTATATTTTTAGGGGATGTATCCAAAAGTTTGAAATAATACCAAATTACCATCAACAAGGCAGAAGTATGGATATCCTAACCACAGATTATCTATTCAATATTTTTACAAAAATTGTTATGGATTTTGTGCGTTATGCATTAAAATGAATGTATTTAATTTTTAAACAATTTACTACACTGAGATTTTTATTTATTTTAATATTTAATACATTATATAATATGTTAACTGAATAAACATAATAATATTTATTTGAATGATAAAGATACCTACTTATTAAGTACTTATACTATTTGTTTGAACTATACGAATAAAAACAAAAAAATTGTATCTATTTTTGAAGTCCTTCATATTTATTAAAATCCATCCAGATAATGTTGAAAACCACAGAAGCAGCTGTCTTTATCAAAATCCTGGTGGATAGATGGTTTAAATTTTTTAAATTAGTTAATCGTTTAGTTTTAAAAAGGTGGAGAAGTGGGTAGGTAAGCTGGGGTTATGTAACAGGTGAAAAGATATGCTTTTGCACCTGCCAAAGTTGAACTTTAATCATATTAAAATATAATACATTTAATTGATCTGTATATTGTTTTGATAAATGTAAGACACAACTGAACAATGTACTTTCAGTATAAATTCTTACTATGTATTTTTTCTTCTGTGTATTCTGATAGAAATATTATTATTGGTCAATACGAAATACCATAAACAAAATAGTAACTTGATCTTAACTTAAAATCATGTGCTATTTTCGAAACAGAAATACTGGAAACACTTGGCTCTCTAAGTGAAGTAACAAGAGCCAGACCAGACTGTCTACCTTTAAATATTAATAAATGATGCCAAGTAATCTGTTTTTTACATAGTAAAAATTCATTAATATTTCATTATCAAATTAATAACTATTCTCTTGATAGAGTAATATTAATTAAAGCAAGGTGGATTGATAAGGTGTAAACACTTCCACCCGCCCGTCTTAAATAAAGTGATCGAAAACTTTACTCCAGTTAAATATGCCGCTAGGTTCGCTGCCTACCCTATAGAGGATAAGAAATGTTAATATTTATACGTGATTTAAATGTAATTTGATTTAAATTATTAAGGTTTTCAACTTTTTTTGTAGAAATGCGTTATAATATGGTATACCTATAAACTATGAGTTATGCATTTATGATATATTTAATAATACATATAAATATATAATATAACATGTGTAAAAATTAATTGTTGTACACCATCACTATGGAAACCCCACATTGTGCCTGGTAATTTAACATTTTTAACATCCTGATAAATATTGTACTCTATAATTTCAGGTACATTTAAATGAGCATCTTCATCACAAGAAATGTCTTCATTTAAAATCATTGGTTTTATAATCGTTTCATTTAAACTCTGTTGATAAAATTAATAATCAAGCTAATCATAAAAAAAATATATTTATATATTTTTAAATATGGTAAACTTACAATGGAAGAATTATAGGTCTTATTTTTCTTAATAGGTGATTTCCTTTGAACTCGTGGTTTTCTTTTTTTTAAATTGGTTGTGCTTAAGTACGATGGCAAATTCGGGAATATAGATGGAATTGCATTAGATTTTAAAATTGGTTTACTAAGAGGATAAATAATATCATTTCCTTTTTCATCTTCATACTTTTTTATTTTAATAACATCATCTGAATGAAAATGAAGCTCACAAACTACATCATTCTTTTTCAAATCCCTATCTGCTCTTGGAATTTTTTTATTCCAAACATCAATCATATTCTAAAATTTTAGTCATATACAAGCATTTAATATTTTCATAATAGAAATACAATTTTATATTTTATACCTATTAAAAAGTGAATTGAAAATGTTGCTATTAAAGTAATTTATTTTGCTATTTGTATTATGATAGGTAATATCAAGTACTCGCAGTGGCGCAACTAGAAAAACAATTTTCATTAATTAATAATTTTGATGTTGATACAAAAGAATTGGACAAAAGCAAATTGTGACTCCAGGGATAGTTCATAAATAATAGACATTTTTTATTGTGGTTAAAAAATTATAATTTATTCATATTTTAACAAATACAGTGGTAATTTATTGTGTTTTGCTTAAATTTTCTTTAAATCTTGCATACGAAGCTGTGTATTTTTGCACCTCTATCGGGTAGGCAACGCGATCTAGCGGTGAGCTAAACTGGAGTAATATTTTCAATCAACTAATAAGCCAAGTGTTTACACCTTATCAATCCACCTTGAATTAAAGACTAGGTCTTCTTTGAAAATGCTCATATAGTATAATCATATAAATTAAACCATAGAATGATTATAAACAATTCATATAAAATGCTTGGTTTTATCAATAAAAATATGAACGAGTTTAAAAACACTATATAATATGTAATTAGTAAGATCTAACCTCGAATTTGGTTCACTTATTTGGTCTTGTAATTACTCAAAATATATAAATAATTATGGTAATGTGTAATATAGGTTTTAGAATTATAAAATTATTATATTAATATTAATTTTGAAAAAATCATATTAGGTATATACTTGTATATTTTTATATTTTATGTCAAAATGTTACGATAGTAATTATAATCTTGTAAAAAGGGTATTTGACCGTAAATATAAATATAGCAATAACAATAATCATTTTCTCAAATTTTGTAATTATTTTTACTACTGAAGGAGTGTTCTGTGAGCTGTGGCAATAAAAACTTCTGTTTTTCAAATGAGAATCTTCCTAGTTTTTTTACTGGAAATTATTCAATAAGGACATAACAATAAGATTTTAAATAACTGCATAATTGAACAAAAAGCGCTTGAGAGCATACTTAGTGAATCACCCAGAATAATTTTTTAGATTCTGAGCGGAGCAATGAATGTATTGATTTTACAATGTATTGTGTGTTTTTTTTGTGCCTATCATCACCTTTTAGGACAGTAACAATGCTTTGATTTTCTTCAGCAACATCTTTTCTGGTAGGAAAGTGAACCATGTTGGTACTTTGGGAGTCAAATTTCTAATAGTTTTCAAAAGCATTAGGAAAAACAAACAAAAAACTGAGATTTTTACGGAAAACTTGTTTTTGAAACTTTTTAGGAACACCTTTGATGTATTTAGTATTTTATATTTTCTCATATGCTTATACTTTATACATTTAAAACAAATAATAGGTTAGATAAACATATAGTTTTCTTAAATTGTTATTTGTTACTATTTAAACTTTTTTTTTTTTTACAAGAAATATACGATCTATACAACTAAGCACAATAAGTATATGTGAGATTAGGGTAACAAAAACATTATAGGGTTATGTGAATAAGAAGCCACCCATCAGTAGCACTCAGCTTGTTTACTATATGATTATTTATAATTTATTAGGATTAAGTTAGATGATGCCTACACCATTTCCTTTTCAGCCTGCGATGGGGATTACCAGGAGGTGTCGGGATATGTAGGCCTTTTATTAGAGGACTTTCATGTTTTTCTAATTTATTATAAAATTGTTTATAGAAAATAGCAGCTTCTTCTTCTACTGTTTTTATTCCTAGGTCTTTGTGGAGGGACATCTTATAGATGAAGGGTGGGGCATTTGTGATTTCACGAAGGGTAATATTTTGGAAGGCCTGAATTTTATTTAAATTTTATTTTTTTGCCGATCCCCATAGTTGAATTCCATACGTTCATATGGTTTCAGAAGAGATTTTTATATTTGAAATTTTGTTTTTAAAGATGAGAATTTATTTTTTGAGAGTAATACTTTTAGAGAGAGGGAGCGGGCATTAAGTATTAATCTTTTTTTTCTTATATGATTTTGCCATGTTAGTCTTTTATCGAGGTTAAGTCCTAAGTATTTAACAGTGTTAAGAGCAGGGATAGTTAATTTATTTACAGTTACGTTAGGGCAAATTCCGTGTCTTAGTGTAAAAGTTGTGTGAATGGATTTATCGTTGTTTAATTTAATTTTCCATTTGGCATACCATTCTGAGAGTAGATTTAGGTGGCATTGTAAATTTCTTGAAGAAATTAGTGGATCATTATGTACTGATAATATGACTTTATCATCAGCATAATCAGCAACAATAGTATTTTGTGTAGAAGGTTGATCGGCAGCATAAATATTAAATAAGATAAGAGAAAGTACACTTCTTCGGGGTAATCCTGCACTAATTGTGGCTATATTTGAGGTGGAGGAACCTTGATGTATTTGAAATTGTCGGTCTGTAAGATATGAGTATATAACTCCATTAGTAGAAATAGTGTAGGAGAAAGAAATTTACGAAGTTTAAACAGAAGACCTTCATACCAGACTTTGTCAAATGCCTGGGAGATTTCTAAAAATGCACAAGTACAGTAGCATTTGTTTTCAAGAGAGGTAGAGATTGCATCAATTACTCAGTAATGAACAGTGCTGTGTTTGGCTCTAAAGCCAAATTGTGAGGACAGGAGTATATTTTTGATATTATGTGCGGATAAATATGTTTGAGAATGAGTCTTTCACAATTTTTTGAGAAATATACTATTTATACTTACGTATTTTCAAAATTAACTTGAATTTGTAAATGTAAATGTATTTTAATCAAACTTAAATTATCAACAGTAATCATTTTTTTCCAAATTGAATAATTAATGGTTTTTCTTCAAGTATAAGTCCAAGGTTTTCTTCTAATGCTTTTTCTGCCACTTCAATTTCTAAATATTTTCAATAAATTAAAAGTTTGTCTTTATTTTAAGCACAATGATTTATTAAATCTGTAGTATTTCAATAGAGGTATTATACTGTATTCCATATTCCATAATCTAAATTTTTAAACTTATAAAAGTAAATATTGATGAAAATAATAATTACTTTCAAATTCAATAAAAGCTTGTCCTTTCATTTTTCCTTTTTTCATATATCTATAAACAATGTCTGCATTTTGCAATTTTTTGTACTTTCCAAATACAGATATCAATTGTCTTTCACAAACACTTTTAGCAATATTTTTCACATACAATACCTAAATATAGATATTTTAAATATAAAAATAAACTTTTGCATACTTTTAGTAATTTTAATATTTACTTTAGATGGGCTTCCTTTTTGATAATTTTGAAAATAAGGTAAAGTTTTCAATTGATCTTCATTAATTTTAGTATAATTATTTATTGGAACTTGGGTGCCACTAGCAACAAAGCGCTGACTTTTAATAGAGCTTGATAAATCTTTAATTTTATTTTCTTTATTTGTCATTTCTATTACACCAATGCACTGCTCTGTACGCTTCGATGCTTCGCATGTATATAATTTTAAACCAGAGTTTTCTTCTTTTAAATCCCAAAGAGATTTAGGTCTAGTATAATGTTTTATTGGCTTCTCAGGTATCTAAATTAAAAATATAATATTAATTCAATAAAATAATGTACTAATTGTAATTTATTTGCTATTATTAATTGCATTATATTTTTAAATTTATAATATAGGTACATAAGTATGAGTGGTAAGACAGTTAAAACAATCTTAATCAACATCTTAATCAAAAGTAAGTTTTAATGAAGTTAAATATCAAGATAACATTACCTCAATTGGTTTTATATAAGATTGGAGTAATTGTCTTCGTTTCCGTCTAATCATTTTTGAAGTTTTGATTGGTGAAGCTTGTAGATGAGAAAATTGTTCATCATGTATTTGAACAAGATGATTGATTGGATGATCTTTGTGATGAACATTTAGTTTAAGAGTTTCATTCGCTTCACATGATAATGCAAACGCTAAAAGTTTAGTTTCAGTACTATTAGGTTTGACACATAATGCTAATTCCCGTTCATGACGACTCAAACAACTAAAAACAAGTTAAATTATGATAAAAAATATTTATATCAAAATGTTATAAAAGTAATTCTTATTACTCTGAAACTTTTATAGAAGGTTTTTGGTTAGAATTAGAATTTAATTGATTGTAAGATGCTTCATTGACTTTGGTACAAAATTCTGGCAATGTAATTTCTCCTTTGGTAATTTCGGTTATGGAAATGTACTCATGGCTGGTAATAAAATTACGCTCTTGACTTAAGTGCCTAAAAATAAAAATATTGAATAAAATATTTTAGTACCTAATTTTAATTGTACAAAACTGTTTTTATGTAATTTATTATCTCATTAGGAAAAAGAAAATTTAAATGATTGCAATTCATTATTAAGATATATAAAACAAATATTACTTTTCTAGAGTTAGATGTTTATCAGTTTGTTTTAAAGATAATTTTTTAATCAACAAATCGCCTTCAGACTCAACATGGCTTTCAAGACGTTCAAAATCAGTTAGATTTAAGTATTTGGTAGAATGTTTTTCTCTGTTTTTTTTTACTGCATCCATATTGGTTTTTAACTAAAATAAATATAACAATACAAATTATTAATTAAAGAAATTATATTGTTTAGGTCAATAATTTAGGTACCTATGACAAATAAATATTTTACTTTCTAGATTTAATTAAGTATGGTAAGTGAAATGAAAAAAAAGTCTGAACTTTTAAAACTTCAAGAATTTGTGCTAAGTAGGAAAATTATAAAATTGTAACTTAGTAATAATGAGTAGGTGGGTAGTTAAGCTAGCTTTAATATGAAATATTAATGAGAGAGATCTGATATCACACTCAAGCGGTATAACGATTTGAATCCACAAAAACGCCAGCGTGAATAGTCCCAAAATTTTTATTTTCTAACTTTTCTCCAAAACTATGGTAGGTAGCTAAAAAGTTGGTTGATAGCTCATAAAAAAGGGATTATCAAGTAGATACAAAATGAGAAATTTAAATTTAAAAAAAAAATATTTAATTTTTCACAGTTAAAAAAATAGTTATTTTTTGCTAGATTTTCACTAAGCAAGGTAGATTACCGATACTAGAGAACGGATTTTGTTATTAAAGGTCTTGTTAGATTCAAATTGGCTAGGAGAAGTGCAGTGAAGATTTGCAGAACTTTATCTTCAATCATTAATTTACTACAAAGCCTTAAAGCTGAAAAACATTAAAACAACGCTCAATAAAATGTGTTTTAATTTTTTTTTGATGCTCTATAGTGAATTAACTATTAAACGCAAAGTTCTGAAAATCTTCACTGCACTTCTCCTAGCCAATGTGAATCCAACAAGATCCCAAACAATAAAATCTGCTCTCCAGTTTCAGTAATCTACCTCGCTAAATGAAAATGAAAATGATTTTTTGCAGGGCTGTTCACATCGACGGTTTTCTGGATTCAAAATGTTATACTGCTTGGGTGTGATATCCGATTTTCTCATCTATTAAATTTAGCTTAATTACCCACCTGTACTCATTATTACTGAGTTACATTTTTATTATTTATTATTTAAATATTGCATACAATTACCAAATTTCTAAAAATTGAAAATCAAGAAAGTTTATATGTCGATCTTTGACTTGGCAAGCGTTTTTTTTAGGTATCTGAAATACTGAACTAAGTAAAATTGTAAAATCTCATTTCTCATATACTTACAGTTACAATTTAATATGTAACAGGCATAGACAAGTATACTAACAGGCAACAGGCAACAACAAAAAAACTTCTAAAATTCAAAATATTCGTATTATCATAGAGTGATAACTCTATGATATATACACGATGTAGAGAAGATGTATAGTAGTGATAGTAGTCAAGTGATGGTAGTTTAATAATATACCATGGTTAATAAAAAAGACAAAAAGTAAATTCAAAGAAATTATTCTTAGATATCTGATAAGTGATAAGTGAAAACGAAAGTACTTGTCTTATCAATTTTTAAAACCAAATAAAATTATGAAAAAATAATGTGCGATTTTAATACAACTTCAAAATGAATTTTTTTTCTTAAATCAAATATACACGGTATAGTATCTTACAAACATGCTGACTCTACGTACAACTAACCGTGTTCTAAAAGTTTTGAAAACCGCCCAAAGTAAGTTAATTTAATATTAATTAAGAAAATGCACCCATTTTTTAATTTTTAATGTGGTCATTAAAATATTCAATAGACAGGTTATATTTCAATAATTTTTCATAAGAATTGTTCGTTATATGTTTAATACTTTTGAAATCTCTTCCCAACCACTCATATCTAAAATATCAGGTACAATCCATAATAATTATCATGTACTACAATCTCTATTCTCTGATTTCACTCTTGTATTTCATGTTAGTATCAGACAGTTTTGCTGTAACTTAATTAATGTCCATCTTTCTTTTTCACATTATTTCATATTTTTTGAATTTTTTTAAGTAAAATCATTAATTTATATTTATAAACATGTCCTAATGACAAATAATTTCTGTTACTATAATATGAAATTCACACACGTGTACCAAAAACCAAACCAAAAACCACACTACTGTTCCACCCCCACTGTTCCACCCAAAAACAGAAAAAACAGCTAATGGCCACAGTTGCCAAAGCTTAAAAAAAAAATAAAAAAAAAAAAATATGAAATTTTTTTTTTTTTACTAGAATGCGAACAATCATTTCATAGATGGTTAGGTCCAACATTGAGAGAACTAAAACGTAGAAAAGATAGTCAAGGGCCTGAAAAACCAGTTCACCGTAAAACATTCCTTGAATGGTAAGAATAAATATTTTGGTTATTGGTTTTAATAATAGTTATTATTATAAGTAATACTTATAGTTTTTATTTGTATTTGTTTTATCTAGGAATTATGATACTGAGATCTATGCATTCAGTAAGCGTTTAGGTGAAGAGTTCAATAATGATTTGCTGCAACAGGCATTAACTGAACGTTCATATATTATTCGTGAGGAAGAAAGACAAAAGAATGTTGGTATAGAGCAGCCGACTTTGAATTTATCTGATAATAAAGAATTAGTTTCCAAGGGTTCAGATTTTATTGATGACATAGTTAAACGTTATTTGCGTACAGTTTTACCAAGATTACCAGAAGAAGGAATCATGTATGTATACTTCAGAAGTCCAAAAAGTATTGGTGTACCTAAGACTCTTTAATTGTTTCTTTGTTATTTCAGAGGAATTCACAAGTACTTAACAAGTATTGAAACACTATCTCATGTTTCATTCCATATTGGTGCATCTGAATTGATTCTTTGTGCTGTTAGTATAATATAGGAATATCAATGTATAAGACACATTATTTTAAATATTTAATTGATTATTATTTTATATATAGGAATTTCCCGTGGAAAAACTTACTTTATCTAATGTTCTGAAATCAGTAATAGCTGCATTGATTGAAAGTTCTGGCGATAGTCGAGCCACATTATTTGTGCGGGATTTTATTATAACACAAATAGCTGATAAGGACTTGCATCAGTTTTGGGAACCTGAGGAACCTATTAAACTGTTATCAGAAATCTTAGCTAGAGATGGTATTCAGTCTCCTGAACCTAGACTTATTGGATGCTCTGGCAAGAATACAATATTAGCATGCTTTAGAGTAGGATTATATACTCCAGATACTAAACAAATGATTGGACTTGGTAAGTTTGAAATTTTCAATGAACATTATTATTTAGGTTGTTAAAAAATTATTTTTATTCTTTAATCTTTTCTTGGAAATAGGTTTTGGAGAAACTGTAGATATTGCACACGAAATGGCAGCAAGAGATAGCTTACGACAATTATTTGGCACTTCGGATAACATTTTACTTCCATTTAATCTTAAATTGGATCAGTTATGTGCAAGTTCTGTTAAGAATTTATCTGTAAATGAATGGTCACAAAAAACACTACCAGCGCATCCGACACATTTTGAACTTCGTCAGGCCAAAGAAATAAGTAGTAATTAAATGTATTATCATCAAGTTAGAGTTTATAATTAAATTTGTAATTTAAGTTTCATAATAAAAATATATCAAATTAAAAAAAATGAAATAGTTAAACTTTATTATATTTACATTTGAAATAAATATAACAACTAAACATGAAATTGTAATACTGTGTAACATCTGTTATTGACAATTTAATGTTTATTGTCATATATTTTTATTTATCCTATAACATTCACTGTTTATAGACTGGTATTCAATTTTTACTAAAAGGTTTATTAACAAAGTAATGTTTTTGTCTATATAAAAATGAAAACGTAATGTAAGGGTGTTAACTTTTTATAAAAATATTTGCTAGTAGTTAAAAGTATAATAAACAAAATAAACTGCTTAAAACCAGTGGCAGACTGGGAATAAAAATCTGGTGATACACCTAGTTATGTATAGGTATGTATATTATACATAAAATATACATCATAAATGTAATATTTGTTATTTTTTCATTTTAAATTACATTTAATTGTAGGGTACTTAGGTATACAGTTATTATGTATGCGAAAATAAGCATTAAAAAATAAAAATGTATACTAAACTATTACAAGTTACAAGTGTACTAGACATATAATTAAAAATTGTATTTGGTATATAAAAAGTTTTACAGGGAAGAAACTCCCCCCTAGGAGTATTATTGCTTAAGTCATATTTGAGAATTATGTAAATCAAAGGCATCCTTTAACTTATTTTTAGCCACTTTGATAACTGCATAAGGGTGGGACAAAATGTTGCCCATGTCTAAAAGTTCCCAAAAAGAATATTTAAAAAATTTTCGGTACTTTTCGGTTATCGTACTCCAACGGTCGGCCGGCAGGTTGCGGCCGCGATCGGGATATACCGATTCCGTTATCGTACACCATTAAATTTATCTCAATATTGTCACGTTTCATTGCCAAAACTCAGTTCCTATAGAGACTATGGCTCGTTTCAACTACGATATGTACATGCATTCGGGAACCCATCGGTCAATGTTGGATTCCTACATAAGTGAACGCGCTTTGGCGACAAAAACATAAAAAAACCATCTGCATATTTACCCAAATTATAAACGACATTGTTAAATTCATGCCTCCTTCATAATATTATTTAATAATTTGTATTTATTGGCAGGTGGTCTCTTATTGTGTATCCATTCCCCTTGTATTAAACTTGAGCAACAAAAAGAAGCTCATGTATGTAATTACAACAATTGAAGTAATTCAATTGGAGAATTATAATTATAATATTATGTTAGACTTGGTTTGATAAGAAAAATGAACAAGTTAGTTGAAATAATACTTCTTTTACTTGTGATTATATTTTTCAAACTTATATTTATTACATTTTTATACCAAACGAAGAATAACGGTGATACTTATTTTGTTGTAGTTAATTTTATATTATATTTATGTACACTAATATTATATGGACTACCAGTTGTATTGCGTTAATTTATTATTATTTTTATATAATATATAGAAAATAACACAAAATATTATATATACATGTATTTAGTATTACTTTCATATTTATATTTAAAATTTTTTTTGGGGTTTTTTTCTGCGATTAGTTTGACAGAGAGGCTCACAATCCAACAATCTCCCCTAAAAATAAACATTATTACCCCTGTATATCACTGGTGTATTACTATGTATTCAATATTTATTATTATATTAGTTATTACTTATAAGTAAGGTTATTATAGGTTATAACCTATAATAACTAATAAGTACCTCGATCATATTATATAATTTTATTTAAAATGCATACATTTTTTATTTTTTAAAGAAAAAAAAAATGTATTTGTTCATATCTACTCTTAGAATAGAAAATGTTGAAATAATTTTTGTAGTAATATTCTGTGATTAAATTGTTTTTGATTAAGTAATTAAATTTCTACATCAAATATTAATTATATAGAAGTAGGTAGTATTACAGGTAGGCCTGTAACCCAATTAATCCGCTCCTGATATGAGCCATCCCCATGGGCACCCGCAGGAAATTTATCAGGGAGGGGCATAATTAAATCAAAGTCCAAACACCAAAAAATATATTAAATAATATTTATTCCTTGCAAGCTACAAAATATTTCAGAATTAATAAAAATGATATGAAATTTAACACCAAAAAGTACATTAAAAAATGTATTTTTTGCAAATTACAAAAAATGTCAGAATTATATGCTTAATGCTTATTTAGTCGTTATTAAATAAAAACTGAAGTCTTCGCGGTTGTTCTATTGCAAACCTTGTTATTAACTGTTCAATTAATTTTTCTTTACTTATATTAACTCTTTCACGATGAACACTTAACATGCATAAATCATTTAATCGGTCTTCACTCGTCGTAGACCGAAGCCAATTTTTAACTCTTCGTAAAGTACTAAATGATCTTTCTGCTGTACAACTTGTAAATCCTCCTTGTACGCCTCTTTGAATTGATGGCTTGAACAACACACATATTTTGCAAAAAGCTCCTTTCACACCCTCAACAGCTGAATATGTCAACCATGAACCGTTTTTGTGCAACCATTGATGTCTAAATGCTTAAGTACTTCCTGATTTTAAATCGCTCTTAAAGTCATAAATAGTATTCGGAACCCAAGGATTACGACATTACGTAAAAGTTCAATTTTCAAAGAATCGTGAATATTATCGACGTTCAAATATTTTCCAATATCTTTTTCATAGATTAGGTTGACATGACCATCATTATTTTTTGTAATTATGTTAACCGAGGTACTTTCAACTACACACAATTCCGACGACTCTGTATTATTTATTTCAATTGAAGTAGAGCCAGTAGAGGCTTCATTAAAAGAATCGCAAAGTTTTGGTTTTTTGAAATAATTTCTGATGTCCATAATAGTATGACGATAAAACAAAATTTTAAATAATATACTAAGTACAATACGTACGTAATTTAGTGTGGTCTGTGTTTCAAGTGTTTAAACTTGGCAGCGTGATGACAAATTGACGAATAATTTAATTTTACAATATTACAATAATAATTTCTAACGTTCCTACTTCCTACTAATATTGTATATATGGTTTATTTTTTGGTATTTTCGGCCGTCGTTAAATAACGACAACGGTTTTTCTTTATTATTATTATTATTTTAATTATTATACAGTTCATGTTTGTCGACCGCCCGACGACCGTACGCGTCATTCGGTACAGTATGTTTGTGCGTCGGTCGCGTTATTTAGAATATATTGTAATTACAACAAACTTTGTCCTTTTCGCCTTTTACAATCATTTTTATTTTGGACATCCCCTCATAATATCAATGAAAAATTTTTTTTAACCAAATTAAAGGTTAAAATGTTTAACATTATTTTTGAATTCCAGGGGGGGAGGGCAAATGCCCCGTCTTCCCCCCCTCCGGGCGCCCATGGCCATCCCATACCAACAAACGTTGAATAAGAGGAATACCGTATTAGTAGTAAGTATTGGAAAAAAAAGCATCTATTATTTATAATTTATATATAGCTATTAAGGAATAATCAGTACATCAAATGTAGATAGGTAATAACTAAGAAACTACTACTACAAAAAAAAACTACTACTACTACCTAGTTTAAATTTGTAGATACCTATTTAGCACTTTATACGCATCAACATTTTCAATAAAACCATGTTCTTAAAAATATAGGTAAGCAACAATCACGGGCGGTTCTTATTATGCTGCATGGTTAGAAGTAATGGCGTAATTCTAAGCGCTAACGCAATTTTCCCTTCCATGTTAGCAGTTCGCTGGTTCATAAAAGAAAAAAGGTTGGTTCTCGTTTTTCATATCGTCACAGTACTACCGGACACCTTCTTAGGTGGCATACAAAAATCTGAGTATCGGAAAATACGGTACATAATTATAGTTAATAGCTAATTCCAACAATCCGAATTTGGATGAAATATGTACTGAAAGTTTGGAAAAAAAGGGTGAGCATGTTTGGACAATCTTCCTGCATACTATAATGATACAACAGGTATAATTTTTAATCTTTGTATTAAATTGATTTTGAATATCAAAATTACTTAGAAATTAGCTAAAACTTCCCCTCAACACCTCTGCAAAAGCTTAAGACAAATATACGCATACGCCCAATATAATTATTGCATACAATATAAATTCGTTTTGGGGATGTGTAGGTACTACTAGTTTATATATATATATAAGTATAACGGTTTCATCTAACACTCCGTCGCGTAATTATATTATATCCTATCTATTTATATAATCGTAGAAATTGTACACATTTTATTTCCTCTACGGCCGATGGACAGTCTATGTATATAATACCTAACTAATAAGTGCCAAGTGGTTGTGTCGTACGCAATCTTGGATCTGTCAGCAACCGGCAATAATATCATTTCACACGCGATAATGTATTGTAAGTTTTCATTATATTTATTAGTATTATTATTACTATTATACATTCTGTACAGCCTGTGTCAACAAATCAAGTCAATGTTTACTCTGCGTTTGTCATCGGTGGTCGTCGCTCGATTATTCTACAAGCGCATTCGGGTATACGCCACTATACGGGTGCAATTATTCAAAAAAAAAAAAAAAAAACCACACGCACATTAATTTTATAATATACAATATCCTGTATTCACTTCCTGTAACAAAAACGCCAAAATGAATGTATAGACCACGGGTAGTCGGGTGCGCACGTTGTCGACTACAGTCGTTTAAAAACAACTATGCCTATATGAGGTATATGAACATAATATAAACCATATATAACCATACTGCACCTCAACACCTCCGCGATATAAGCAATAAAATGTCATTCGATATGGCAATATCCGTACAACCCCGTGACGATTGCAATCTGCAATACAGCTATATAATATCAGTGTATAATCGCAGTACAAAATTATTTTAAATGCCGTTGGGTTGACAAGCAGTAGGCATAATATAGTGCATAGCCGTAGGTAGGTACATAATATATATATGCTAAATTATGTGTATAGGGTGGTGGGCGAACTAGGTTAGATATTATTTTCATAGCGGGACAAAAACTACTATTACCGTTTTGGCGGAAATTTCTAGGTGAAATTGAAATCTAGTGAAGTTCTAAACGCTGCAACCTGTAGGCTATCCAGGATAGGACCGCATGCATAGCTCTGCAACAATGAGGTGCAGAACGATTGTGATTTTTTACCTGTTTGGTATTCAAAATCCGAACAACATTTATGTGCTTGATATCCTTAAAAAGATACCACTACCATACTACATATTGTTAAATATTTATTATAGTCTATAGAGTATAGACTGAGGTGCCCAGTTATTAGGTCGTGAGTACTGGATGACACAAGGCCACAAGGGCACAAAGTAGAATACGGATGTGTAACAGTGGCGGCGTTTACTAGTTGGGTCAATGCAAAAAACCATTTCTTTTCTCTTTTTTACAGACTAAGAGGTGTCAGGGATCTATAAATTAGTACACAGGTATAATTAAGTTTATAATACATAGTAAATAGTTATTATAATGTTATAGTTTATTGAGTATTAGTACTCTAGTATGATATAAAATGTTAAAAACATAAAGAAATTCACACGGTTTGTAAAAATTTAAAAGAAAGAGCTTTTACAAAGTCAAATCTATTTATTTAACCCATATGTTTTCTTCAAAAAAATTTTTTATATAAAATAATTTTTCTTTTGTTCTGCTCACTTCTTATTTTTATGAAATTATCGTACCTATTTATAGTCGGGTCTAGTGTGTTATCGTTTTTATAATCGGACCCAATTGGTATGTTACCGTTTTTTAAGACCTACTCAACTAGAAGTTTATTTTTATCATGCATATTATCTAGGACCCAACTCGGATAAGTTCATCAGTGGTGCACCCAGACTCCAGAGATGGTTTTGGAGTGAAGCATTCCCCCTCAAAAAATATTTTTTATATTAGATTATACATTATTATAGCATATTGTTTTGTCACAAATACATTAAAATTTAAAATTATCAAAATTATGATTTTTTTTTTTATAAAATTAATTTTTACGTTAGATAATGGTACACATTAATGCTTGTATATGATAAAGTTTGTGGCAATCACCAATCGATTATTTTGTTAAAAATTATTTTTAGATTTAGATATACGTAGTAATGATATAATATATCATTGTATACGAAAAATGATTCTGAGCCGAGACGGATTGTCACTTTGTCAGTGTGGATATTTTATATTATATTTATAGTATTATTACTAATTATTTTACTAATTATTAATAATGGCAAGTTGAATTAATGTTATAAAATTACAACAATAAAATCGGTTTTTTTTTTAAATTTTAGAACTCAGTTAAGACTATAACTGTTCAACGATAAAATAAAATCGTTATTCTTGATTATTTAATATGCAATTTCGTCCAAATTTGAACATAAAATAACTATAAAAAACCGTGTTTTTATATTTTTGAGATTTTTTGGTTACCTATAATCTATATGTATGCCTACGTGAAATCTTGTTTCAAAATTTCAATCCTTAGCTGTAAAAGTTGAACATTTTAAATTGTGCCTATTTATTTTTATTATTTTTCTACTACTATTTTAACAACATATATCAGGAGCCTTGTATTAATTTTTCATGCTTTTTCACCCAACAAATAAAATTTTATTGATATTTAAAAAAAAAATTAAGAAAATTAGAAACTGAATTTTGAAAATTTTTTAGTTTATAGAAAATGCCAAATTAAACATTTGGTGATAATGTGATGTATCTACGATAATTTTTTTTAGAGTTACACCAAAAACCAAAATCGATTTTGTCGAAATCCGATTTTGTGTAAACATTCCAGTTTTTACTTAATTTTTCTTTTGTTTTTCCCCACGCTTTTGAAAACTAGAAGAAAATTTGACCTCCTGAATACACAAACTAGATTTACTTTCCCATCGAACAAGATACTGTTGAAGAAAATCGAAACAGTTGTACTGCCCTGAACGGTGGGGTAGAACATGATTGCGTACGTTTGTCCTTTTTGTCAACACGGTGGCATATATATTATGTTTGTAGATGGGTTAACAAATACCTTTAAAAATAAAAAATATCACGATTGCGTATGAAAGTGTATGCAAAGTTGTCAAATTTATTAATTTTATCAAATAATGAGCTCCAATTTTTAAAGTCTAGTCTAAGTTGAGTAACTGCTAATTTTTTTGAAGTTAACTATTTATACACAACATTGTGAGATATAGCCACATAACTTAGTAGGTTTCTTTGGTTTTATTTGGCAAAAAAAGTAAACAACTAGTGCATAAAATCCACTTTTATAACAGTGTATAGTATATAGTTGATTCTTGATAGAAGTTTTTATATAGGTGCGTATTGAAATGTACCATCTCCGAATATCTCTGAACAATTCATCATGAACAAAATTTTCTTCTAACAACATACAATAATTGTCATTTTTCATATTCTCTAACTGACGTATGGTATCATTTGAAGAACTCGGAAATTGTGTTTACGACTTTCTTCTTTTATCATACATAGCTTTTCACACAGAAATAATGTCTTTCATTTCGAAATTATAACTTACATTATTCATTAGTTCTTTTTTAATAATTTTAATAGGTCTCGTTGAAATTCCATCTTCTGACTGTGGACTGTGACTGTCTCTTACAATACATTTTCCAGCAATATCTGTAGTTCTATTTTCATATCAGAATTAGGTTCATATATATGTTCACCAATAATACTTACAAGTTACAACTGTAGTTTTATGAGTGTCAATAACTACGCTTGCGTAACACGTTTTTACTGTACAAAGCCATTTATGCATTCCGTCTTTACGTGTTCTTACATGCCTATATTTATTGTTATTATTATTTTCCTTTTTGTATTTTATAAATTTTGTTTTATTTTTCATATTACTACACATTACACACATGTGACGATCACCGACGAAATTAAAGCCAGAAAATAACCTATATATCTGAAATATAACGAGATATCGTTCATCATAAACGACATAAACTGATATCATTACAATAAAGCCTAATGATTATAAAAAAAACTCAAATTATTTATAAATTATTTTTAATTCACTCGTGTAGTCTTGTGGTAAATACTGGTATGAAAATTGTCAACAATGCTTATAATATTTTTTCATACGCAATCGTTTAGTTAAAAATAAGGTAAAATCGTACTCAATCGTGTAGCTTAAAAAGGTATCAGGCCAATAACGAACGTACACAATCGTGTCTTACCCAAACGGTGATGACAGACACAAAAAAAAATTAAAAAACACACATCATTGTAAAATCAATTCATTCAACGTTCTACTCAGAATCTAAAAAAAATTAAGTAATTAGTGAAAAAAACAGAAACAATTTGGACCTATAGTTACATTAACAATCTAGTTAAAAATCAAATTTCATTTTTTTAAATCTTAAAAATTAATAACCAGTATAAACTCTATTATAGTTACCAAATTTCAGCACCCCCTACATTTCAGCTCTATAGGTACCTATATACTCTTTAGTTATTCCAATACTAATATATTTAATTATCAACGTTTTCTAAAAAACTTTGTCGGTAGGTAGGTATATACTTTAGAAATCAAATTGTTTTCGTTGATATGTTGTAGTTTACAAATAACCACTTAATAATTCAATGATATTTTCCCCGGATAAAAACCTATTACGCATAGGTATGGAAATGTAAAATATAATCATTCCATTAACAAGAAATATAACTTATAGTTATTTTAATGTAAAAAAAATATTTAACTATAGCAATTGTTGGAATAATTAATTATTTTAATAGAAATCGAAAAATGTTAAGATTAAATTGGATAAAAGTTATATACTTGAAAATAAGTAATAACATTAATTACATTTATTACACTTGGAGTCTTGGACTGAATCTTTCAATATCACTCTTAGAAATAACGATGATATTCATTATTGTTATTATACGCGTTATTATGAATCGTATAATGAAAAGTAAGCTCCGTCTGCCTATTGCGTACATTCACTTCGAGTTATTAATTCTTGCATGTATATACACCACGAAGGCGAGGTGATGACAACTTACATTGGCCCTATTTCCTGTATAGCTAGTAAAAATGTAATGTAAAGATAGAGGGAGAGAGGTAGAATAGAAAGAAATATGTGAAGTTTATAATACAAGTACGCCTGTTCGATGTGGAAGCCATCGTAGATATTTCAACAGTGTAATAAAAATTAGGTGCATAAAATAAATATAAAAAAAACTTCGTGGTCATGCACATAACCCACAACAGACACCAGTTTTTTTAGTATTTTTGTAACTTTAAAATAGAATATTATTCGAAGATATAAATGGTATATTTAAAATTAATATAGGATAATATAGTGATATAGGTACAATTATTAAATGAAGTGAACAATTTTTTTATGTGCATTTGTTTATAATTAATACCTAATATAGAAATAGGTTATAGGTAGGTTTATTCAAATAACAATAGTCAATAGGTACCCACAATTAAATAACATTTACTCGTATAAGCTCATTATTATTTAAGTCAATAAACTTATAAATTAATGAATATTAAAACTATTTAAATAAAATTAATAATATATACATACGGATATAGGTACCTTGTACCTCGATAGTATAGATATTTATTTTATAATAATTAACTTCATGTCTTCATACTGCATTCTACTATCCTAGAAAATTGACAAATACTAAATAGTAAGAAGGAACTATAGAAACCTATCGGTATAAATATTTAACTAGAGAATGTATAACACAATTCTCTACTTTTCGCGTAACTGATCATTTGTAATTTTACAGTATATTTTGACTATCGGAAATATATTTTATCAGTAGCTGGTATAATATCGTTTTTTCTGAACTCTGAAGTATGCCTATATATGTAACTCATACTTTATATAGAATAAGTAATAAAACAATGTATATGTGTAACTTGATCGGCAATTCATTGATTTATTGTTTGTCAACTCTCCATTTTCTCTTTAACGACATAATTTTAACTGTATTTAAGACTACCGCTATAACTAAAAACAATTTTGATGATCTAAATAATTTATAGTCATCTATAGGTAAGTTATTTGTAATTTAGTTTTATAAATATTACGTAAAGACGTGGATACGGCCACATACAAATATAATTAATATAAATGTTATCAGTTTTTCTAATTTCTATGTATTTTAACACGTGTTTGTCCATAAGCAATGCAAACATTGAAGCTATATCCACACGACACACACCTACCCAGCCAACCATCCACCCACGCACACATACAATTAAAACCTGTCTATGTATAATTTATTTTAATATAAAATAAATATTGATACTATTTTACAATATTAATTAACATTTATGTAGGTAACCTATAATTTCCATAGAAACAATACCCTATGTATACAATATAATATTATATATTCCCTGCAGACTCCCACTTCCCCTATTAAATTTATACATTAAATCGGCATATTACTTTTCAATAATAATGATATAGTTAGATATAGCTCGGTACAGTCAAGTAGTCAACGTATATTATCAGATATGTACGATTTGCCTATACCTATAGGTATAATGAGGCTTAAAACTGAATATAATATAAATGTATAGGAATTTTGAATTACTAGAATGATAATTGGTAACTTAATTTAAAAAATATTTAAAAATAAATGTATAATAAGGGAGTTACAAGTAAGTAAAAATAAAATTCAATAAATATTGTAAAAAATATCTAGCACTCAATATATATACTTAACTGCACCTACTGAAAAATTAATAAAAATCGTGTAGGTATATTAGGAACAGTGTTAAAACATTTAAACATTTAATGCATAGGAGGGTGTGTTCAAAAGGGGGAACGAGAGGCTGGATCGAACAAAAACAGAAGGGGAACTATATGCGTACGCCCAACCCACTTGACCAATCCGGAGCAGAAGCCAATCCCTTCACCGGTGGGCTGTGAAATGTGTGAATGATTAAAAAATAGTACTACGGCGACGTTAAAAATAAAACGATTTTAGTGACGGGAGAAAACGGGATGACAGAGAAATAGACCAGTATTGGTGAAAGGTTCGCGAGTTTCGGTGTTGTTTTTTCGCCACCTTTGAAAATCTGTCCTGGTTAAATACTATATAGCCACGCGCGTGTTGACAGGGTGATATTCGTTTGTTTTGCTTTGAGTTATCTGTTGAATTTTTTTTTCGGCAATAAAAAAATCATCGTCCGCATTTCACAGTGGCTAATGTACAGTAATTGTCCTGTAAATCAGTTGTGGACGTTTTACAATTTTGTATATACTTGTTTTCCCACAGTGATGAATATCATTTTTTAAAATATTTTTTTGCCACCGAATAAACGGTTGATAAACTTTTCATAAAAGTGAAAAAAAATATCGGTGTTGACAAAATAAGTGTTAAAGGGGTGGTCAGCATGCACCCGTTCTATAATACGTATGGCAGTGGTGGGAACGTTGAACACCTGTATGATGACAATTGGGTAGCGCCACCATCCAATACACCGATGAAGGATATTGAAGGTAGGCGCCAAGCTATATTATGTTTTTTGTGCTTTTTTATTTTTATGATCTTACAAATGTATGTAGGTACTCCAGAATATTGCATTATTTACTATACTTACTAGTTTTGTATAAATTCTAAAAATATACCAAATCAGCTTTGGCTTAACTAAATAATATACGTTATTGTATTTAATTTATTCTTATTTTACGAGGTAGTAATTACGAATATCTCATATAGTGTACCTATAATTAAGCTTATAAAATTAAAACATTTGAATAATTAACACATAAATTAGTAACTTCATTAACTGTTTAATAAATACAAACATTTTTTGTTTATTTTTTGTATTTATTAAAAAATACAAATTCGGCAAATAAAATAAATCGTCAAATTTATACATTTATATATTTAACCTACGTATGTGTGTAAAATATTTTAATACTCTGGGTATGTAATAATAACTTATATTGCTACCTATATAGAGCGCAATAAAATAATATATCATAATATTGATTCAAAAATTAAATTAAAACTAATTTTACCGGTTTAAGTAGGAACTTAATATAAACATATTATACCTACATAACTTTTTAATATAATTTAAAAACTAGATAACGACACTCGTGCAAATTTAATAAATGTAATAAATGTTTTATTTATATTTTAAATATTGACTCTTTTACGATAATATATTAATAATAATTGGAAATTGTATTATATTTATAATATAATATATAGGTAATATCTATATGTAAATTACTAATAAATAATAGTAAATTCCTATAAAATATTATCATTAATTTAGTATATAGGTAGGTACGCTCCGGGTTATTATTTATTAATGTATTGTTAGCTGCTAAAAAATTAGTTATAGGTAGGCAGCCTATATATTAGCCATTAGGTATACACTATTTAGGTATATTTATCTATCATAGTTTTTTTATTTTTATATATAATATAATATTGAAAAAAGTTCGAATATTATTAGTTAATATACAGTGTATATAGTGTATATTATACACTATATATTAGGCTTTAGTATAAATGTATAGTGATCAATATAAATATTGTAGAAACCTACACATTTTCAACGTACCTATATATGACCATATATATTATATATAATACCAAGCCATTAGGTTTGTGTGTATATTATAATATTGGTACCAGCTACTGCATAGTAAAAATTTAATTTATTTTAATTTTTACAGTTTTCGTTTTATCAGTAAGAAAATTTATATTTATATTTCAAATTTAAATTATCTCAATATCAACGTACCTAAATATACTATTTACTACATTACTAAGCATATAGGTACACGATACACCTAAACTTAATTCATAGCCCAATGTCTAATAAGTTTTGATATAATATAGGTATTAAAGCAAACTTTATTATACAACTTTCAAATTATTATACATATATAGCCATAATTTAGCCTATATATATGGACATCGCCATATATAAAGGCCAAATATAATTGCCTATACCGTTTTATATTAGTTTTGTCGAGTTCATTTTAAATTAATTTTGTTTTTTTATCTCTAACAGTAGATATATAAAAATAAAAATAAGGAATTAAAAATATATCTTTTGAATGTCGACAAGTTATACTATTTCCCACGATTATAACTATTGAAAATTATTTAAAAAAATTTAAGCAAAATGTGTAGATGTGTAATATAATATCTATAACATATAATAATGGTATTTCGCACTTTCGCAGTATGTTATTCTATATCGAAAAATATTTAATAATTTAATCGAATATTTTAAGCTATACTCAAACATTGAATTTTATTCAGTTTGGTATTTCATAACATTTTTGTTTTGTTTTTATAATAAATACCTACTATAATTAGTTATCACTCATTAGTCATTGGGCATGTTTATTGTCTATCGAATAAAAACTTTTACAAAACCTATACAGGGCTATATGTGATATGTCTTTATTAGCTAACCCATAATTTGTGTCAGGGAATTTTTTGATTTTATACAATTTACATTTTTATACTTATAGGTATTAAATATACGATTTGTTTCATAACTGTATTAAAAAGTAGAAAATTCTACATTTTATTTATTTTTTAATTCAATTATAAGTGATATAATTTTGTTGAATACATTATATAAAATACAAGTGTGCCAATATTAAATTTATACTACACCTTCAGATTTGAATATATTTGGTGTTCAGCCAATAATTTTTTTAGATTCAAGTTCAATCAATATAATATAAACATAAATATTCATATAGTATGTAGATATAGCCATATATAGGTAATAAATAATTATACAAATCTATAAAACCCTAAATTATTATATTTTCAATCATAGGTGCTTAAAAAAACTTTACACTAACTCAGGATAGGACAGGATTACCATATAAAAAATAATAAAATTAAAATATAGCCAACAATATTATGCGCATAGGTATATATTATAATATATCCATAAAATCAATATCAGGTATATAAAATCAATGGCCAGGCCGATATGTTCTTAATGCAAATCCGCTTGGCCCCAAAATGTGCACACATACACTTAGGCTCTTGGACGTGTTGTAGACTACTTTTCATCCCAGGATTCAACCCGTAAATGTTGATTACCCATAGGCATACATTTTGTTTCAGTTCACGAAAATTGAATATTTATTTGTATATACTTAGGATTGCCATTGGTTTCAGAAATAAAATAGTTATTCAAAATCATAATAGTGACAAAATCTCATAAAGGTAATTATTAAAATCTATATAATATTTAAAAATGAATTGAAGTACCTGTGTATCTATAGGGCTTAAAAACTACTGAACCAATAGCACCAATTATTGCACATGTATTCTTTGAGCCTAAAGGAATATACCTATATAACTGCGTTTTTAAACACCTATATAGTTTCTCACACAGGAATTTCGTTTTGGCTAACGAAAAATGAATATATTTTCATTTAAATTGAGGTCACCATTGTCCATCGGTAACAAAATTTTTTTTAGATAAAAGAAATTAATATTTAATTTACCAAGAGCAAAACCCAATCCATCTCAGTCGGATTTCCCGTGAATCGAAGAACACTAAAACCGAACTAGACCTAAACATCACCGTGTTTAATAACTACTGTTAATTTAATAAAATATCATAGATTAGTAGTATCATACCCTATACTTTTTAATATTCTCTGAATAATAGTTAGTAATCAATACAAATAATCTATGATTATTTCGATTATGTCGAAAAACAATGTAATATATACCTTTAATATAAAGTAATTTTACCTATAGTAATTAATAGGTATCTTCTCTATTATTAGAAGGCCTATTTTGTACTCATTCAAATGTTTAAATTAAGAGTACTTACCTACAGGGGTGGCTCCAGAAACTTGGTTGGGGGAACTGGGGAAGTTATAATTTTCAAAAAACTTTATAACAAAAAAAATAACAATTTTTACAACACAAATTCAAGTCATCTATATTTTATATCATAGACCATACTATTATACCATGGTATATTTTATATTGTAAAATATTATTAAAGAATATAGTTTATTTTATAGGTTCTTCATAAGATAGATACTAGATATCAGGTTACATACCATCATACCTTTATCTACATACTTGTGCGTGTCGTATGGTAGTCGATGTATAATAATATATTTTTTTGTTTGTAATTTTTTTTGGAGGGTGGCCCCTTCCCCCCTGGAGCCGCCCCTGCTTACCTACCAAATTGCTCTTATTATTACGTAGTCGTCAATATTATGTGAATATGAAGATGGTAAGATGTGTTTTAATTATAGTGAGAAGTCTGAAGTGGTCATGACTCCTTTAACCCACCTTTCTTATAACTAGTCGTGGTAATTGTACTATACTTGTATTTTTAATCTTAACAAACGTCATTATACTTCGTAAGTATAGGTAGAGATGGTCATTATTTTATAAAACAAAACATAATTGTTTTTAATACGTATTTACATTTAGTATGTATATACTATATAGTGTATACTGTCCAACTGCCGTTTATTTTATATTATTTTATTTTACTCCTTATATTTTTTTTAACATTAAATTTCCAATTTCGTATTCAGTTTATTTATATTTTTAGTATCAATATAATTGGCTAAATTATTTAAGTTTTATAAAAAAATTCAGATATTAGAATTGACAAATGTATTTGGTTATTTTTATCTGAGTTTAAAGAAAAGAAAATGTTGTTTTGGTTTTAAATATATTTAAATAGGTATAGTCAAGCAGATATTGTTCAAAGTTTTTTTTTACTTATTACTAGTTAAACCGTCTTAAACTATCTATCTACTGTTATAAACCAATATTTAAATTACCTATTTAAATTATTATTATATATCTGTAGTAGTGTAGCTATAACTCTACTTACTATATGCAATACAAAATAAGTTTAAAGCAGTTGAGTATAAACATTATAATAATCTATAAGTTTCATAAATGATACATATTTAATAGTAAATATAAAATAATAAAAATTAAAGTGAAATCATTTTAACTGTAAATAATAAAATAATAATAATTAATTTGTCTACAGCATGTTTAGAAACTGTATCGAGTACAAATATACAAGCAATTAAATCAACTTCTCATCAATCATATTTATCACCAGATAGAAAAAGATTGGATGTAGTGGCGAACAGTCAAGAACATCCAAAACTTTCTGGAGTTGGAGCTGCATTAGAAATGAAACATTTATGGGAAGAGTTTAACGAGCTCGGCACAGAAATGATCGTCACCAAAGCTGGCAGGTAAATATACCATTATTTTAAAATAAATACTCAAGTTAATTTTTATAAATACATAATATATACTATAGTATAGTATATACATTATACATATTATTATATTTTACTATTAAACAGTTAATGATATATTTTTTATTTTAATAAGTTAAGTGTAGAGGTCATAAAATAACCTGCCTAAAATACCGATATACTTTTTTGTTCTGTTCGGAGTTTAAATATATTATATTCATATCTCTGCAGCTAATATCAACAATTATATTAATTTAAATATTTTCAGGATCAGGTGTAGGTAAAATATTCATTAAAACATATAAAGTATAAAAACGTATTTTACTTACTTAAATTTATTACAGTCTTATAATCTAATCTTATATATTTATACAATGTTTACTTTAATTGTTTTAAGATTTTAGTTTGTTACATTGATTTGATTAATAAATAAACAGGTTCATAATAGAAGTTTTAACATGGATTACTTATGAAATCATAATATATATGGGTACATATTATATGTAGTGATGTTCATTATACTTTGGCACCTTAATGTTAAGTAAATACATGTTTCTATTTGATTTTAAAAAGGAAACATACAAGTTCTCACTAAAATTATACTAAATATACAATTTGACTTTATATTATCTATAACTATTTGGAATTATTTTTCTTAATATAAAAATCTAGGTATATTTTCGAAGCGTCATATCGACGCCAAAGACCGCAGTGACGAGTGCCAAACACTCGAACTATTGACGCTACTATATAAGTCTACATATATACTGTCCCAATATTAAAAAATAATACATATCTGTTTTTAATTGAAATCATCTGGCAACACGTGGATTTATGATATAGGATCTTAAATTCACAATTCACCCAACTATTGTATTATGCATACATTTCTGCTTAACATAAATTAATACAAACATATTTTTGCAAATTATAGAATAAATTAAAATTAAGTTTTGTACATACATAAATATTATTTTTACTAGGTAGATCATTTGAAATTAGACATTTTATTTATTTTATAAATTATAAATCAGAAACTCATGTGCACTTTGGAGACATGAACGAGTGTATCAGAGTTTTATCATTTTATAATTATATTTAACAATAGTTTAAAATATTTAAAATCTTTATACAATAATATACATAAACATAAAATGTGTTAGAAAAATTAGCAAATATAAATTAATGTCTTACAGAAGAATGTTCCCTACATTCCAAGTCCGATTGTATGGTTTGGATCCAGTAGCAGAATATATGCTTATGATGGATTTTGTTCCTGTAGATGATAAGAGATATAGATACGCATTTCATAGGTAAATATAGATCTATAGTTAGATTTTTAAACATTAAGAGAGATATAATTAAGAACAAAATGTTTAAATTAGTTTTTTAAATAATACTTTAAGTACATTTGATGTATTCCTATGATACCTAAATGTTATACATTAAATAGCTCAAGCTGGGTGGTCGCTGGTAAATCAGATCCTATATCACCTCCTAGAGTACATATTCATCCAGATTCACCGGCGTCTGGAGGACAGTGGTTGAAACAAGTCGTATCCTTCGATAAACTAAAGTTGACCAATAATCAAATGGATGACAATGGACATGTATGTATAAAATAATAAATGTTTAAACAGTATAGGTGATTGACCATAATAAAATCATTTTTATCCATATGAGTACCTATAGCCATTATTGCCTTTATTTCACGCAGTTTTAGATAAAATTGTTTTTCTTTACCTATTTGAAAATTGTTTTTTCTTAGATTATCCTTAATTCAATGCATCGATACCAACCCAGATTCCATGTACTGTACATTCCAGGAAGAGACGAAGACTCTTCAAATTCCACAAACAATTTTAAAACATTTATGTTTCCAGAAACCAAATTTACAGCTGTCACTGCTTATCAAAATCACAGGGTAAGATAAATAAAGAAAAAAATTAATTAATTAAAACCATTAAAAATACTTCCAAATATAAAATGACTTATGATGGATTACATATTTTGTGATACACTTTATCTTTTTAACTATTATAAATTATCTTATCAGAACGTTTTAGCTCAATGCTTAATTACTTCCTGCACTCTATATAATATATTACCAATCAAATAATTTTAGTTATTACAATTACATTATTTTATACTTTTTTATTTGTTATTAACTTGCTATTTTTGTTTTCAAAAATAGGTACCTACTACCGTCTAAATTTTCTCTTACTTATTCAATTTTTCTCACTCACTAAATAACAATATTGTATAATTGTAAATAGTGTTGATTTTGGCTTAAATGCCTACAAGTACATTCGTTGAGTTAAATTGAGAAATATTATATATGATAAAATATAATAAGTTTAGTTCAAACGAAAATTTCAATATATTTAAAGTTCAATTTTAAATCTATTTATGTGGATAGCTATTTAATACAGGTATAAGAATTAATATATTTTATTTAACTTTTTTGGGTTTTAGATAACACAGTTAAAAATCGCTAGCAATCCATTCGCGAAAGGATTCAGAGACTGCGAGACTGAAGAATGGTAATATCATATTAATACTTTATGCGTTTGCATTTATTTTAATATCTAAATTAAATGGACCATTATAAAAGCTTTGTGTATAATATACATTTGATATATTTATTAGACTAAAGAAGCTACCAGATTATAAATCATGACAGATTTTTTTTCCATTCTTCATTCCACCCTCTTGGAATGAGCCCAAGCGTTACTAATTGACACCGGTGTGCTATGCCGATCTTAAATATACATATTATTATACATACACTAGTAAATTAGTAGTACATTTCAGAAAAAGGTGTATATAACACAAGTCAATTAAAAAAATCCCTGTTGCTGGCAATCATTGTAGGTGTGCTCATGTAAATTGGCACATAAATAGCAATAAATGTCGGTTTATATGATTTTTGGAAAAAAATTTCGTTCTTATTTTATACTCGACACATTGCTTTAAATATGTGAAAGTGTGAAACATGTGTGTGTGGGTGTGTGTATGTGTGTTTAATTGTATTTTTTTTTATTCGAAGGAAGTTAAAATTATTTTTTATTTTTTCATGCAGTGGCCCTATGTCTATTGATAGTGAACCACAAGCCGCCAATAATAAATCGCAATGCAAAAAAAATGTCACTGGAATCCATAACAACAATAATTGCGTTCAGTTCCCAAATAAAGAATCAACAGGAAGTTTGGGTATGTTTTTTTAATTTATATTTTGTTTATTTTTTTAAGGAATTTAAATATAGATTAATGCTTTACCGACAAAATTAAAATAATTTTTATATTTTAAACGACATTTTTATAGACCCCATATGTATTTTATAACGCAACAAAACAAATCTTAATATATTTAAATTAAATAATTGTACTACTAAAACTAAATGTTAGTTTAAAATAATATGAACATGTTGCGGAAGGCAATAATAAAGTAACTAATGCAAACAATTAATATTACTCTGTAGTTACTACAATGCGTTTTTTAAAATAATACAATTTTTAGTAATCGAAAAATTATCCTTCTAAATTATTTTAGGTGTGTTTTTCATATCTCTCGTATTTTAAATTTATAATTTTAACATCTTGATAAGTGTTTCCAAAAAACGAAAAACCACAGGTCTCAAAAAATGTTTGTAAAAACCTCGAAATCTAAAATAAAATATGCTGAAATATTGTTGCCTAGATGATATAATTGATAATTGATAAATCACCAATAATTGATATTAGTCGGAGTAAATAATTGTTAGTAATCCTAAAATATTTTTCTCTCAAGACAATTGTTTTAAATTTATTTTAAATTTTTAAAAATAAAAATATTTAAAGCACCTTTATACCTACTTTAGGTTAAATTAATGTATGCTGGTATAAGTATACCTATCCAACTCACTTTTGGTATATTCTTTAATCGTTTCAAGCTCAACGCCTTCATGTTGAAATTAATGCTTTAGTTTTTTACTCTTAGATGCTATTTAAATCATGTCCATCGCTTAAAAACATAAAAAATAAAATTTTAAATGACAAAAAAACCTATATTATACGGAGAGTTGTACACAAAATTATGTTGCTTGCACCCGAAAACTGTCATTAATTATCAAAGTTGTCTATGGTAGTCATTTATCATAATATTTTCGGGAAACGTTAAATAGGCATGCCACTGCTGACGTTCCGTCGCATTAGCAGTCTCTCGTCTGTTTCTAAACGAGACAATTAAAAAGTATCTCGTGCAGTCGTGCCTATATTAGCTGGCTCTGATTATTTAGGACTCAGTGGAACATTTTAATACTTAACTAAAATAGAAGAAAAATAGTTTGATTTAATAGCAATTTTAAATGTATTTTTAACTATATATTGAAGATAGATAGTAGATATACTATATTATATCATTATCTACTTCTTTATTCTAATATTGGATAGGTATTGTAGTATGCCAATATATTTTATTAGTTGTCCCTTATACCTATTATTATAATTGTTAGGTATATTTGATGATTAATCAAATATTTAGAGTTTAATAATATTGTGCCTTTATTGAAAGCTCGTATTAATTTTTATATTTGTATTCTACACACCTAAAATTAATTTATTGTTAATTTAATTTGAACAACTTCTAAAACACATAGGTATTTTATATTTATATTTGATGGTTATTTAATAATGATACACATTATTATTTACAATATATTTATCTGTTTAAATAACTACTATCTAATAATATAATATTATAGTAAAATACTATTCATGACATTCTTAAAAATAAAACCATATAAATATATTATTATATGTATACCTGTTTAAAATAGGTAAAATATATTTAAAATCTATGCTCATGGTCTATGAATATTAAAGTCAAACAAAATATTATGGTACAAATTTAAAACTTATCATTTAGATTGAAAAATATTTAATATTTGTGTATTTTACAAATCTTGGACAATTACAACATTTAATGAAATATTTAAGCAAATCGAGTATATAAACTTCTTTCAATAATAGGAGTTTGTTATATTTTTATAAGTTAAATTATTTCTTTTCTGTCTTGAGATTGCCGATGGCAGGTGCCAAAATAAAATTATATACGACAAATTAATTTAAATTTGAAAACAGTTGTCACTGGTGTGGGTATCGTAGTCAATTTATTACTGTGCCGCCCAAACGTTTATCCGAACAAAATAACAAAATAAATTAAATATCATACATAATGTGTATAAGTATAAATAAAAATATCTTTGTAAACTGAGTAGCGACGTCTATGTCAAAATATGTGTGACGCTCGTACCGTTTCCGACAGCAGTCCTCACCACATCTCTCAGTTCATTTTTTACAGCCTAAATTTATGCCAATAAAATATATACAAATATACCGGTTAAAAATAACGATTTTTTTCCTTGATTTGAAAAAAAATCTAAAAATCCTATCAATCTCTTTTCTTAATCCTACACCACTTTGGACCTCAACTGTATAAGTAATTTGTATTGAAACCAACTGACTGTCAAAAGACTTAAAAAGTTATTTGTCTAATTAACAGAACTTATATATAAAAAAATAAAATAAAATGTTCACATTGCAGAATATAACACATTTGTCTGAAAAAATACCATAATGGTGTATTACATTTATATAATGATAATACTATCATCCCAATCCCACCATAATAATAATTTGTAATATGTAATATATTATATAATATTTAATAAAGTGAATATTGAAATATTATTCATTTCATGTTTATAAAAAATAATAATATCAAATATTATAGTATGTTATGAATATGTATTAAAATTAAATTTTAAATTTTAAATTTTATTAAACAAATGTAATGATTTGAAATGTAAAACGTAATGTTTGAAATGCAGCAGTAATCCTTTATATTTAATGCAATTATATGTGTATACAACAATTTTATATTTGTTCAAACTACTGAATAGTCGTCCCTATTTGAATGATAAATGTGCATCATACTGCCTCACAAATCATCGAGGTCACGTAGACAAAAATCCTACTGGATCAGCTAACGTTTACAAAAAAAATCTACCCATAAAACATCTAGACATACTAATTGCATGTCGTTAACCTAAAAATAAAATTAACTCTTAATATTTATAAATTTAGGATTTATGTTTATAAATAATTTCATTTTAATATTAAGAACCTAATTCCAATTTATCATGAAAATATAATATATTTGTACAGAACTTTAAGTCACCTTGTAGAGCTATCCGGTCATCGTGATCTGTAGTATATATGTATATAGGTAGTCGCATATTATAATTTTTTGGAGTTAATAGTTTCTAACTTTTCACACCAGTAAAAATTTTAATTAAATAATTTTATAAAAAACATGCATGGCGTATTTTTATTAATTTGTTATCTACTTAAATAGTATATATTATTTTAGTTTATTGTATTATAAATAAAATAAGAATGAATTATTAGCGTTTGTTTAAAAATAAATAAATCCATATTGAATATCATAAGACTATTATATGAATATGAATGTTAGATAGATAGGTACCTAATTTTTTTTATTGTATGAATCTCCCTTAAATTGTAGTGTACTATTTTTATAATCTTCTGTTGTATTAAATTGAATCAGAAAGTATATTTTGAAGGTATTTTTATATTCTACCTATTGTTTTGCAGCTTACTTTAAATACAAAAATATTTCAAATATTTTGATAGATAAATGAGAGATACCTATACCGTATACCTACTTCTCAATAACTCGTAATAATATAGTAAACATTTTTCAACGAGCTTATGAAACTTGTATACCATACCAACCTATTTTTTCCCATGGGATTACAACGGGTTCGAGTGGTTTTCGATATCCTAACCGTGGGTACCGATTTTGAATCACTAAACACGTCAACGGAATGCGCTACTTCTATACATTTTTCATCCACTAAAATATAATATTGTAAAGTGGGTAAACGCATGTACTATCAAGTACAAAACAACTGATTTCAACACTTGTTTTCGGTATATCTCACGTAACTTCAGCTAATTATTGTATAATGTACACACATGTAATAAATTAGTTTAAATATTTAAATTCATCGATTTTATAGGTTATAAGTTATATTTTTGTTTATTTATATAATAGTCAGTCACAGATTTTGTTGAATTTATTTTTATTTTTTTGATCATACCTATTATCATTTTTTCTAGATATAAATAAAATATGTATTCCATATTGTCGTATATCAAATATCGTATAAAATGAGATTTCTTTAGTTCATATTTCATATTTTGAACTGTTCTTCTTTCGTTTTTCAATTCGAGAAGTTCCTTATGTATAAAAGATGTAACAGGACTATTTAACAAATATAGTAACATCTGTAATAGAAATTTGTTAAATAGTCTTGTTACACCTAAACACCTTATATATACTTTAAATGATTTAAAATTCAATCGAAACAATGTGTATGCATTATGCATATTTAATAGTTTATATTTTATTAATATATTTTAAATTTGGTAAGCCTGTACAATTTTTGTTTTGAATCTATAAGACATAAATATATTTCGAAGATTTTTATTTTTATATTTTTTTAATATTATAAAATCGTAGGGATATACCTATATACGTCCTATATCATCGAAGCGGTGGGGTACATGAAATTCACGTTATATAAGAAAATATTTAAAAAAGAAAAATAATTATAATTATATTATATCTATTAATTATTAAAGTTATGATTATAATAAGTTCAAGGTTGGTACCTATTATTTAAGCGCAGGCATCAACAGTATGATTTTTTAAGCATGCTCACCCTTTCTGTATGCTTAAATTATGCATATAATAAAAATTATTGTTTTTGGAATTTTTAATTAAACTTGATGACCATATTTTTGAATACTTGAAACTTTTTGTACCATTTAAGGATGATCTTGTTGAAATACAAACTTCTGTTTTTCAAATAGGAACCCTTCTTTAACACTTTTAACTATGCAGCAGATATTTTTTGAGAATATTGATGTATCTTAATCAAAATCCGAATTTGCGTTATTGAGTTATATAACTTTATGTACTAAGGATAATACCTATGCCTATGCGGTAATACCTAGGTAAAGTAGATATGGGTGCTTAGGTGATTTGAAAATGTTAGTAATTAGTAATTACTATAAATCGAACAATCAATATAAATAGTTTGTAAAAACGGTTCAAGTATAATAAATATTAGATCATTCGCTAAATAATTTGCAGTAAAGAGGGGGGGGGGGTTATTTAAAAAATAGACGTTTGTATCGCCACAGAACACATAAAAGTTCTAAAGATTAGAGTTTGAATAAATATACTACCTATTAAAGGGAAAAATAGGTGCAGTTAGCGTACCTACTTAATAAATCACCCTGTAAAATAATATGATTGTAGAAACATAAATATTATTAATATACGTGCGTGTGTCTTTCTATTCACAGGTGTGATGGAGAACATGTACAACAGCGACAGTTCGTCATCTGCTTCGCCGCCACACATGCAGGCTACGACGCACGGTCAACACCAAATGCCTCTGAATGCAACAACAGCGGCTACTACCACAGCCGTACCGGTCACGCCTTACCTGAGTCAAGTGTGCAATTACGGGCCAATATTCGCGTCGCCTGCATATGCACATCATAACTACTCACCGTTTCACGGATATGACAGGTAAATACTTACGGAATACTATATACTATAATGTTAAAGTACCTACCTGTAGTAGATAAAGGTGAGCAAGATAATGAACATACTATTGACATGTACAGCCATCTCGCCCACACTGCATAAAGATGAATATTGACTACCTAGTGGTTTAGTAAAATATTGTAAAATACCAACGGGAATAAATTAGTTTAGTTGATGAATGGGTAGCAAGGACAATAACTAGGGGTCAAAATTAGCGATGGAATCACTGTAGCGACGAAGAGCGTTACGGTGGCGCTCGCCGATTGTCTATATATACCTTATATAAATATATATACACATCGTAGTATATTATATTATTGTCACTGTCGGACTGATATATGAACACTAATTATACGTCACGAGTCAAATGTACCGTGCGAACAAAATAATTGTGTCTATTAGTATACAGAAAATAGTATATAGAGTAGGTACATCTTTATTATCTAAGACTTAGAATTCTAACTTCTAAGTAGTATATAATGGCATGTAGTTGATCAAACTGTTGTTGTTGGTTTGTAAATGTAACCCACATTTACATTCGAAAATAAAATAGTGTAATGGATTTAGAAATTAGTTTCATATATTGATATTTAAAAAAAAATATTTTGTTACAAAAAATGTAGTAATTAAAATATTTAATAATTAGGTATTTAATATATAAAATCAACATTTACATAAAAAATTTAAATATAATTTATATCAGATAGATACCTATAATTGTATCAAGGGAATTTATTCTACCAACCGTTTTTTAAGAAATTCAATACCGAAATATTGTTTATATTTCTACGTTTCTGCGTGTATTACTAATAATTGTTATTAGTTGTGACTTTGTGAGTGTGAGTGTATAGTGATCATTATGTGCATTGTTTTAGTGTAAAATTATGGCAGGGCACTATTAAAAACATATTTAAACTTGTAATGCAATTTACTTAAAATTGATTTAACTTTTTTTAATTTTGTATTATCCCTGTTAAAAAAAATCATTAATTTTTACATTTCAAAATCAAATTAAAAAGGTAGACAAGAATCGAAATTTGAAGTAGGATGATCCATCTCAAGTAAACAGTAGTATAATGAATTCAATCATGTTTTTATATTTCTTATCGCAAATATTAATGTATTCAAGGTGGATTTATAGGATATATATATCCACCTTGAGTGTATTGCTAGTTTTATCTGTACATGGGTGACAAAAAAAAGTATGTTTTCATAAAAAATAAATTGTTGGTATTGATTCCCCTAAGTTAATTCGGTACAATCTAAATTTTATTGGTTTACGCAACAGGCATCTTAAATATAGTAAAATAAATTAAAATAAATTAAAAAGTTAAATCAATTATAATAACGAAATATTACGTATCAATATGATAATATAATTTGTTTTTTTATTCCTATACCAATATAGACTACATCAAAAGAATTCTAACACTGAGATAGCGACCGGATACCACATGTCTTACCAGCATCATTACCACCATAGACCTTCCACGTTTCATGGAGCTCAAAAAACATCTAATACATATTTGCAAAATGATTACGCGCCCAGGTAGAACGCATTCTCGTCGAAACAGTAACTACATAATTAGAGTAATATCTATCCTTATTAATGTACATATTAATGTATAGATATTTGAATTATTAAGTTGTATAAAATCAATTTAGATGAAATTAAAATGTGTATATATTCATAAATTATAAAACGGGATTGTATACTTATGTAAATAAGATATAGAAAATTATAAAGTCTAATGAATTTTATTTTAATTATTAAAATTAAACTTGGTTTACAACTGTTAATAAGACAGAAGAACACAAATGACGATTGTTTGAAAATTTGAGTTGTAATAATTAATAGTTTTAACTACCTACTATAAGTTATAAGTTTATAACTATAAGAGTAAGTAAGTTACAGATTTCAAACTATATATTTTCTATAATGTTATTATTATAATTAAATTATTAGTATAGTATACATAATGATGATATAATATGAACGTTAATGGTAATATTGTAATAATATAATACTTTATTATTGTAATTTATTCATTGTATTACGACTGTAAAATCGTCACAAATTTGCAATATGATTTCTTCATGCTTACTTCTAACTTACTTCGTTTATGTTCAACTTCAACAACAAAGACATTTTACTTAAAATATGATAAAATATCTTCGATAGGTACCTAAAGTATTAAAATATTATGCTACCATATATATTGTTGAAACAAAAGCCATTAATGCAGCGTGGTCTCGAAGGTTTCATTTCTGGTTAGAATGTTAGATTACCTTTAAAATACAAAATACAAGAAACATGTAGAGTCTTGCACACCCTTATAACATCTTCCACGTAAATGTGTTGCAATGACTGATGGTGGGTAGGTGCAGAGGTCGCGTGTGCGGTGTGCCTGTTCTCGATACCACCCGTGTGTTTCCCGCAGCCCATTAAGGGGTAGAAATCACTCTACCTCTGTCCCACAGCCGTTGGAGTCTAAACGATTTTTACAAGACGACGGTTTTAGTTTCCGTGCATTCGCGTTTAATCATTATCGAGGTCGTCAGGGACTCAAAACATAACATCGTCCCATGACTATTATTTATTTTAATTTCAGAGATTTATTTTCTCATAAATATTCGGTTCAAAAACTCCAGAAAGAATAACAATCAATTCAAACTCAAATACTATACCATATAAACCTGCTTATATATATTTTTTTTCCACTAAAGTCATAAGATTAATTCAGTTATCGTATTTTATTTCGTTTTCGTGCAAAATTCCTATTAAAAACATAAAATGTTTTACTATCGAAATAATTATTAAGATCAGGAGATTAGACTAAAAATAATTTAGTACCTAAAGGTATCATATTTTTTTGTGCAAAGTTTTAGTTAGATCATACAAATTATAAAGTATAGTTAGTCGTTAGTGTATGGTTTGTTTTTATTTTAATGACTACCACATTGAGACGTCATCAAGATCTGCAATATAATATAGATTTTATTTACTTTTGATGGTACCGCATGTACATTTTTAATGTTACTGCTCACAACTGTACGTATAAGGCCTTCTAGAATATTAAGTATATTAGGTGCTAAGATTAGTGTTGGTAAACGGCAGAATTGTAATGCGTAATGGCCGTTAAAATACTTATACGGCTTGCAAAGTGCATGACGATATACTACATTACGTTCACATGTCCGCGAGTTTTGAAGTCGTACTACCAACCATGTCAACATAAAACAACTTCAAAAGAACTTGTTTTATAGGCTCGGTTTTTATTCTATTATATGGTCATATAAATATATATATTATGTGCTGTTTCAACTCACTATTTCGATTGTAAAGTAGGTAATTTTCTAATAGTCAAATCATAGAATGTTATATAGTTGATAATATTTTGTTTTACAGGATACCCTATACAACTTTACATAACTATATGACACTACGTATAAGTACAACAACAATAATATTACTTATGCTGTATCATATTATTATCTGTACTTAAATAACATTGTTCTTATATAATAATAATATTAGTTATTATTTATTATCATAATTCAAATTACTATATGAATATGGTAAATAATAATTACCTATGTAACATGTATTAATGTATTATATATTTATAAACAATATAGAGAAATTGGGCGGCCCAACTGTGCCAAATATATCTACTACTACAACAGTTCAATAGTACCTATATATATATATATATATATATATTATATACTTTAACCGACGTAACTAAGTACCTACCTACATGTATAAAGAATACTGAAAAAATATTACCAGACCATTATAAGTACCTATATTTGTAATAACTAAAAAAAATCAGGGAAGGTTTCAGGAGGTGTTTGAACACCCCTTGGCCCTTGGAGTACCTGGATTTAAAATATATCCACGTGTGTATTGTAAAAATATTTAATGTGACGCGTAGAGCTATATATAATAAGTACGCTGCACGCCTATACATATACACTCATTATAATAATATATTTGACAATACTTTTTGCAATTAGTATTTGCCATTTCGCCATACTACATAAAGGTGTAATAATATGTATTATTCAAAATCATCATAATATTATTCTCTTTTGAGACGCGCACACCGACGTGTTATTATGGTCCATGCCAACGAAAATATTGGGGTTAATAACAAACATGTGCCACTGAGGCGGCGGCGGCGGCGGTGGTGGCGGCGACTACTGCTTCGGTGGTGGTGCAATGCGCGCGGCGGCATATAAAGTAGTTAATATTATTTAGTGAGACACAAAGCTCTATTTCGTCTCAGAGTCTGATTGTAATTTACAACGATTTGTATCTACAAATAGACGAGCTGCCGCCGCGAGGAATGCCGCGTGTGCGCTTTGCGCGGTCGTTTTTGGCGGGTGCAACATCGGTGCAGTAAATATTTAATATATATAAAGTATATTATAAACACATTTAAACCAATGCTGGGCAACAATTTTTTTTTTAACTTGTTAAGTTAAGTTAAAAATCACCTAACTAATATATTTGTTATAACTTCGTTACGTTAAAAATGAATGGATAAAAAAATTAACTTGACTAAAAATGTAATAATAATAATTGTCTAATCGGTAAGAAAAATAGGTTATATACAAAACTAATTGTGAATTTAGAAATCGTATCAAGCTCGGGGTCCTGTCCGTAGGATCACTAGGATCCATATAATATGCATGAGGCATAGCCGCTAGGAGTAGTTAATTTAGGGTCAGTTGTTGATTATTCGGTGAACTCTTTCCCCAGCAATTTAAGAAGGGGTCAGCTAAAATAGTATAAATACAACTGATACCAACATGTTCTAGTACCTAGTTCTACTATTAACTGATACACTTAATTATATTTTATTATTTTCCATTTTCGATATCCTATTTTTATATCCATATATTTTTAAATAATTTATTCCTATTAGTAAATTTAATCATCCCGAGTAGTAGAGTGTTGCTCGGTGCGTGTGTGTGGTAATGGTTATAAGAACACTAATTAACATTTAGCTATACACAAATACGTAGACACGTAGTATATACCTATTACATATATAGGTATATAGATATAATATAATACACGAAATCGGAAATTATATTATATGATTGAAATTGTCTTAATATAAATTATTAATTAACATTATATTACATCAATATAAAATATATTATTTATACAAAATAGGTAGGTATACAATAGGTACCTTTAAAAATATATTTTGTTTGTTCGTAGCTATTGTTTGTCATTTACTTTCTTGCAACCTCTCATACTTCCGTTATGAATAATTATTATAGAATATTAAAATACCTAGGCGGCTAGGCTTAATGCTTTGGTATCTGCTTCACGCGCTGTACGGTGAATATTGAACACGTATAGGGTGGCAAATAATTATAAATAGCAAATCTGACAAAATAATGAGCTTTACTAGATTATTTATGGGTAGAATACAAAACATTGAAACATAACTATTATAAAACCCCCATATATATACAAATATTATAATATAGTAGGTACTAAGTAGTACAGTAAAGTTGTAGTATACTGTATAGACTATAGAGTATAACTGATACCTTGGGTACCTATAATTTTTGTAGTCAATAAACATTGCACATAAATATTGTATTATAAAATGTATTCTCGTAATAAATCCAAAATATTTTGAAAAATATTACTTTGGTGGCTAAAAAATGTTTTCTAAATGTTTTAAAGGCATTTAGAAATGCTCTGACAACGCAATGAAAACTTTTTGAAAACATTATCGGTTCTTGAAAATATGTTTAAAATATTAATTTGCTGCAGGTTAAACCTGGATGTTAATATACCATATACCATACTAATTAGTTAAAATATTTGATATAATTGGATCAAACATTGTGTCAAACTTTATCAAACTTTTGGTGAATCGTAGTGATGATAGTAATAATATTATTATAGATATTTCAGTATTTCGCCCGTTTAAATTATCATCGATACTCAATACTATAATAACAGCGAACTGTATATTTGGATAAACTATGTATTCGTTTACAGTCTTGTGCCATTTCAAAGAGTATTGGGGATCCACAACTACATTAACGATTTGTGATGTATTGGTGATTATTGCTGCTCTTAACCGAGTGAGATAATACTAATTTGAAATTTTGCAACATATTTATTATAATAATAATCGTCATCATCGAAAATAAAGGATATAATACTATAGATATATTGCAGGTAAGGGTAATATAAGTATATTATTATTATATTATTTATTACTATGTATCAATGTATCATCTCGTGTGAAAATATAAATATTTAATTTTGAATCAAAAATTAATAAATTAGTATTAATTATTCACATATTGAATACATTTGTGCTTTTAACATTGATTTCTATAAATCAACAGTAAGAATAAATATAATTAAAAAATGATGCTATGAGAGATAAGTGAAAACTGTATAACATAGAGTCTAATTATATATATTTGACATAATTATATGTTATATACCTACATATCTTATTCTTATATATAGCTATGTGTCCACTGTCCGTTTATCTTGTTAAAATGGAACAAAATCGTTTTTCGTTCCTGGATTAAAGAAAGGAACTAGTTCCTTTCCTCGTTCATAATTAATAAAGAGCATTTTTTCGTCCCTCAGTAATTTTAAAACTGAATTAGTATAATTTGTAGTAACAAATCATTTTATAAGGTCGTAATAAGTTTTGTTTTTGAAACGTTTAATTTATTTATTTCATACAAATTAAGACCGACAAGACCGCCGTGACTGACTCGACATTTTGTAAACATTGTCGATATTATCCTATATTGTCGTATAAATTAGACCATTATAATATTAACTAAATTTCTAAAAAAAAGTTATGAAACTATTTCCATTATTTCAATAAAAAAAAAAAGTAAAATTCCTCATATTTAAGAATAAATAAACGAAATTCCAATATATGTTCCTCCACACAAACGTCAAGTTCCCGAAAATTGAACGAAATCATTGGAACGAGTTTCATTGAAGTTTGAACGATTTCCTTACAAGCACTGGCCGCTTTCACATATTCCCTGCCCGCGCCGCCCGTGACGACAATCCGTCCTACGCCGTTTTACGTCCACTACTGTGCGCGCTGTCGATGCGTTTCCAGCAATTTCTCACGGCCTATGTCCTACAGTGCCGTACGAGTCGCACGTGCGTTGATTGCCGGCACCACCTTCAGCGTCTCGCTTGTTTTGGTTTGGTGACGCGTCGCGGTCGTGGGCATCGTCACCTGTTGCCTGGCCACGCGGCGTTCCGCCCGCCAAACGGATATCCGTCGTCGTTTCTCGCCCAGTCACCCGTTCACGCCACCACTCCCAGTGGCATTTCCTCATTTTCGCGTTGCCGACAGTGAGTTGTTTTTGATGGCGCCGCGTCCGGAACAGTTCGGCTTGACCCGCACAAACACGACCAGATAGTTGTACCGACGAGCATACCGATGTCCAATGTGGGGTCTGTTCCTTTTATGTTTAATATGGATTTCATTAATTTTTATTAAATCAAGATTTGAATAAGTATCAAGCATAGTAATTTGTAGGACCGATAATGTTCTGATTTTATACGAAACAATAGTATAAGATATTAAGATGGTAGATGGGTACAATAACGTAGTTTTTGGATTCTCGCCGGATAGGGTATGAAGTCTCTCCTTCAAAATATTGTCTTTGGCCGTTTAAATCATTTATTAATCTGTATTATACAATATAATATGACGTGTTACAAAATACAGGCAACAGCCGATAAAATATACGGAAACGTGTTTCAATATAATAGCTACCTACCTGTTACAGCCACTTGAATACAAGGAGGCGGCGTGATCATCATAATATTATTATTTATTATACCAATAAGCAATAGCGTTTATGAATTCATTCCAGTGCGTGTAACTGAAAAAAATAGTTATAGAAGTGTCGCGCAAAAAGGTTATTATACCTACATAATTTATCTTAATATGACTCAAAATATAGATTATATACACGAAGACAATTCTACCGAATTCGAGATTTTTTTCGATACATCCATTATCAGTTGCAACATTTAAATTTGATATTTTAATCAATTGTAATTTATTTATTTTTTTATTTATGTACTAATCCAGGAATAATATTAAACTCGTACCTATACATACATACCTGGTTAATAGTTTATTATCATCATAAAAAGATAATTGGTTTTACAATATTATGTGTTTTTTTTGTCTCTTATCATCTTTTACAGCAGTAAAAATATGTTGGGAGGTTAATAGTAGAAAGTTACCATTATCTACTAAAAGTAATCGGGAAAAACAAACTTACGTAAAACGAAAATATTTCAGTTTTTGACAAAATCGATTTCGTTTTTTTTTGTTGCAACTCACAAACAAATGAGAGTAGATATTTGAAATATTTATCAAATATTTATATATTAACATATTTTAATTGGCATTAGATAATTTTCAAAATATCTTGGATTTTTTGTGCTAGGTATGTGTTATAGATATTAGAAATTGTTGGCTTTTTAGTTATTTTTGAACTATGTACTATACAATTGTGGTTTGTGACTAAAAAGGTTCAAAAAGTAACACAAAGTTCCTCATAAGTTGTTCTCATCGCAATTGAAAAATATCAATAATACATAATTACAATTTTTATAATTTTTGTTAAAAGTAGTAAGTATTATTAATATTTCTACAAAATTCGTCAAAATCACGAAAACGTGTAAATTATTTTGAGATTTAACACATAAGGCTTGATGATGTAATACTCCAAGATTCCTCATTAATTTTTTTTAACTCGTATACCTATAATTGAGTGATTGATAATAACCTTTGTAATTTAAAAACAAAAAGTTGTATAGGTACTCACCTATTTCATTGTATTTTATATTGTATAGGGGTTATAACTTATAGTGTTGTAATTTCTATGAGCTATATTTAATAGTTAACACAGAATCATTATATAAATATATGAATCGTGGCAAAAAAAAGCCCATCGAAAAAAATTCAAAAAATTGTTTTCCCTAATGTCAACTTTTAATTTCTTTTTGGTTATAATTTTTACACTAGCGCTTCTGCTTTAGGAGAACAAAAAACACCATTTCACTGCTTTTCAATTATTCGTTGGTAACCATTATCAATAACCTTTTTTGTTTTAATACATGGTATTCTTTCTCATATTTACATTTAGAATTACACCTTCTTCAGATTCTATAAATGTAATAAATATGAGTTTGAAAAATATAATCACAATTAAAAAATGTGTTATGGCAACTAATCTTAAACCTATTCGTCTTTTCTATAGTCAAACAAATTATAATATGGTACTCGCATTGACTTAAATTTCCGTGGATTTTTTTCCTTGGTGAATTTTTTTCCGATTACCTATATTTATACTTGGCCAATTTGTATTTTGTAATCCTAACAATATTAACTAATACATTTTAATCTATTTTGTATTTTATATTTTCAATATAGATTATGTAACAATAATTTTTCCCTACCTTTAACATAATATGCATGTATAAAAATCCAAAATAAGAAATAATTACCTATCAGCTAATCTACAAAAATGTAAACTTTTACATTTTTAATCAAAAAAAAAAAAAAAAATTAGAAAGAAAAATGAATCAATTTTTATTTTTTCAATGCATTGTATAATGTTAAATAATCTATTGAGTTATTTATAGTACCTACCTTTAATACAGTATATTATCTTAATTCATAACCATTAATTAGTAATATAAATAAAATATACAAATATATTTCTCAACATAATATATTATATATATATATATATATATAGTAAAGCAGTTGTATAAATAATAATATAATAATAAGTCTTTTCATATTTCATTTTAAAACCCACACGCACACAGCGGCACACGCACACACACACATAAATTATACATGATAGTATGTACCTATTACTATGATTTATGGGTCGGGCCACCCCGAAAATACAAGTAAACACGCTCGGTGACAGTGATATTATGGTCACCTCAAAGCTCACTGCAGATCTATGTGTGTTTAATACTAAACAGTAGGTTTAAATAGAAATATCTCAAAAATACATTTAATGCTATTAGGTACAATATATTTTGTTCACAATATAATGTTCAGTCAGTTTATTGAAAGGTATAAATTTATAATACCGGTGTATAAGTAGTGATTACTATACCGTCTTGTACAATAATATAAGTTTTAAGTAATATTATAGCCTAAAGGATCTGTATTATTTTTTTTTAAGTGTAAAAAGAAGCTGTAAGTTTACGTTTAAAATTTAAAAAAATATACCTAAATATGAACTCTGTTAATAAACTGTGAACTAAATAAATTTTAGTATATTGTTATTATAGTAGGTATATTATGACTATTAGGAAAACATATTATATATTTATATCATATTTAAATAATTAGAATGTACAATAGTTATGATTTTAAGAAAATTTAAATTACAAAAACGCGTTTTTCTCAAAATAGATCTTTGGTGACTTACGTGATTTTTGCTCACGACGACAGTATACAAGCCGACTTCGCCCGGGAAACAAATGAAAAAACATAAAATACGGTACTATATGTTGGTGTGTCTCTGTTTTAGTGTACCTCAGTTCACGGGAAAATCGGCATCGATTTACCTCTCGCGCTACTATAGTGAACTACACCGAGATTGGCAATCCTCTTTTGGCGACGGATTAGACATTGCACTTGTTATGAATAAAATATTGTTTTCTTTTATCAAAACAAATTTCTGTAATCAATGACAACCCTAATAATAGACAAAAAATTATTCGATTTTCATGAGCCAAAACGAAATTCGTGTTTGTGTCAACCTATAGAACAACCTATAAAAAAGCATAAAACACTCACAGTCTCAAAGAATCTATTGAGATTTTACAAAACTTTAATTGAAAACGGTTTAGTTATTTTTGTGATGATTAGCACGGCCAAACATATAATAGGTACACACTCTTCAATTTTATATACCTGTAATGATTCTATAGTGTATATAGATTATCGTGTTTATCTAGTACAGACTGTAAAATATGTTCTTTTAAAATAATATAAACATTTTTATAATACGTACCTACCACTAAATATTTTAGTCACCTCGCCAACGCGTCATCTAAACACATATAACCACACGAGACATGATCGTAAAGCTATAATAATAATAATAATAATAATAATATGATCTTCATCGATTCATGGCGCACAGCAGCCGCGTATAATATGTATGTCACGCGTGATGGACGTGTCGGGTTAGGTTCATTCGGCCGTGCAAAGGAATACAAAAAAAAAATGAAAATGTATATATCATCGCCGGCGGTAAATCATCTGGCCGACTGTTTCGATCCCGTTTTTTTCTTTTAACGACTTCCCGATATTATGTGTGTATATTATATACGCGTGCACCTCACATTATATGCGCGTTCTGCAGACAGATTGCTTATTTTCGTACCCTATCCCTTATTAATAATCGTAAAAAGTCCGACGCGTCTGGTCCGGGGGATGGTTTTTTCTTCTCTCGTGTTTTTTTTCCCCTTTTCCATACACACACACATACCCACCGCGTAACACAACACCCATATCGTCGTAGTGTATACACACGACACACGCTGCGGTAGATATATTGTACATAAATATAATATACACACATATATTACATTTTCGAGGTATAAACAAATGTGCGCGCAGAGATCGCTGCATGATATTATCTTACGCGCATATATGATAATATATACCTCCTCGTTATAGCCGCAACGTGCGTTTTTTGAGTTTTTTCGTCTGTTATTTGCATGCCACTTGAACACGTCCATATCATTATTAATATTGTCCTCTCACGCACTATCAACCGTATATGGATCGCGGGTCGTGTGTGGTTCTGGGTTAAATTGCCAAAGAAATCACTACCACTAAGTCATATCATATGACTCATATGTTATGTTATTGTAAATTATACAGTAGGTATGACAGGTAGGTAAACCTTTCGATCTCTTGCGCATAATGTACGATATTATTACAATATTATATGAACGTATATACTGGTCTGTTATTATCGCCTCACCGCACCGTAATGTACGACAGTTAATTAAATAATATATTTTTTTAAACTAATTGTTAAAAATGATAAATTATTACATGATAGACAAAGATCAAATATTCAAAATTAAATTGATTAATATAGGATTAAAGTAAATTATAATTAATGAGATATCACGTCAGATGGTGAAATTACAAAATATCCGGTAAAATATGTAAAAATGATTCCTTTTCACTAAGTTTTGAATGTAGCATAAACTCTGTCAAAAGAACTCAAGGAAATTTCGAATAGTAGGTACTCAGTATGTTTCTTCTATATTCAACTCAAAGTTGTACTTATATGGTTAAGTTGAAAAACTTGACCATGATAATAAACTACCTCTTGAATATTATTGTACCTACGATGTCCAGCAGTCCAGAAATATTTTTCTTTATCCGCAGCGGGTCAATAACAGACCAGTCCCCAATATATTTCTAACAATATGGAAAATTGTGAAAACTGAAGTGCAATTATCGTGACCCGTTTAAATGAAACAATGTATTGACTTTATAATATCGCTGAGCTACCTTCTCAGTTTTTTTGGGGGACTTAAGTAATTTTGAGCCACCGCCAATAATGCGGCCCTGTACTACTGTTATATAATAAATACTATACATTATTGTAGTATTATACCTATAATAAATACATATAATATAGGTTTCTATGTGATGTATTAAAAAAATCATAAAGTCTTGTTATTATATGCGTTTGCTTAGACAGTTAGACGTGTACAGGTAAAATGCAATATAAAATTATAACAAGCGTCTATATATTATTCACTTAAAATTCTCGTTGGCTACTTATATTATAACGTACATTCTACTACAAACGTTTTAAATAGCCACTACAGCAGTCGTAAACTCATACTATATACCTACATGTATAATATAATATATGTATTACACTCTTACAATAGTTACAATCTTACTGTGTTTAATTCGAATTTTGTTCCTACAGTGTTTATATTTTATGTGCGTTCGATATTTTATTAACTTTGAGTGATTTATAATATTATATGTGTTTATAATTGTATATACTATATATAGTTTGGCCGGCCATCATCGACGTGGGTGAGCCTTATATATATATATACAGACATACAGTACATATATACACTGCGGTCATTATTATATGCAGCCCTGAGCGTAACCGTTTTCCACCAAAATTACCCTTGCCCGTTGTCACTACGACCGTTTTCCGCCGAAGGTTATACTCAGATTTCCACTAAAAAATATTAATAAATTATTTAAGATATTTTTTTAGAACCCCTTGGCCCTTATATTAGTTATATACTGCGTTATTATCATTATATAAAAAATTTGAGACAATTGAGAAATGAAGAATACATTCCAAAATACATTCATGGTAATTTACCTTGGTTCGAGTTTGTCAAACAAATCTTTTTTTAATATAGAAAATATTTTATATGTTAAAATATGTTTACATTTTTGTACATTTTATGCAATTTTAATTTTTATAATTTAATGGACTATTTGGACGACAAACTTGTGATGTTTCTTACCATTAATATATTTTATATTTATACTGTTTATATCTACTACTCGTTTAATTTGATATGTATTTAATATGATCAATATCTGTCATCTGTGATACAATGTGAGGCGCGTACATCGTAATCAATCTAGAGTTAGGATGTTGATGACTTTTGCATTTTTTTTCCTTTTATTCTGTACAATGCTATCCTAGCTAAAAATTTGTTTCATGCTCCCTTGATGCAGAATATTCTAATTTTATTTTGCATTTTTTGCATTTTTTGCATTTTTAGCTATAAATGCATTTTTTTTGTTTTTTAACGTCAATTTTCAACATTTTCAAGTCATTTTTTCATCTTTTAGGGCATTTTTCGTACTTTTTATACAATGTGGGGCATTTTTTCACAAATTATAGATTTTAGGGCAAATGTTACATCCAAGTTTGGAAACAAATTTAATTTATTAAAATCTAACTTTGGATTTGGACTATTAGTAAAAATGTATATCATTACATACGCGGATCATACACGCTTATCGAGTGTTATATTTATAAATTGTATGGAATAAATTTTTTTTATTTTATTTTAGATAATTTTTAAGGTCATTTTTTGAAGTTTTTAGGGCATTTTCGCACTTTTTTTAGGGCTTTTTTGCATTTTTTTTAGGGCATTTTTGTGTGTTTTTTAGGTCATCAACATCCTAACTCTAATTATAAGTTTATTTATTACAGTTGTAAGTAGCGATATGAGCGGATTTATTATTAATTTAAATTCAGAAATGAAAGATGAAAGTTGTGTAGCTAAGTTAGATTCAGATTGATTTTCCGTATCATTTGGGAGAGTATGTTTAGGTGAGTTAGGATGGTGAGACTGTGGGGACAGCTTTGGAAAAGATGAGGTGTCATTTATGTTGGGAGGGTTAAGGTTGGTTTTGACACCGGAGTCCTCCCCCTTTTTTACAATAGAATTATATTTAACATCATTTCTTAAATTATATTTTTTATTTGGAGTATTTTTACCGTATTGGAAATTTTGGAGGTTTTTGTGGACTTGGCAGCCTCGGTAGTTGGCTGTGTGATTACCTCCACAGAGGGCGCAGGCTGGTGGTTCGTCTTTGGGTTTTGTGCAGGTGGAAGTAGAATGATTGGCAGCACATTTGACACATCTTGGATGATGAGCACAGTATGATTTGGAGTGACCGTACGACTGGCAGTTTGTACATTGTATAATGATACGTCTTTTGTATGGCTCTTCAATTTTTATTTTTGTATTTAATAAAGAGGTGATATTGAAAATTTCTTTGTTTATTTCTGCAGGTTCCAAGTCAATAAAGAAAATTGGCAGTTTATTTTTAGTGGTTTTATTTAAGACGTTGGATACATTACGGACTGTGAAAAGACCAATTTCATTTATTGCTATGCCTATTTCCGCTAGTGGAGTTGATGGGTGGATGTTTTGGATCACTACTCGGAAAGGTTTTTCATCTTGAGCTTGATATGTGTGATATTCGGCCTTACTTTCTTTTAGAAAGTGGATGGTTGCTCTGTATGAGTCGGCGTTGGTGGTTTGAATTTTTAAGTTGTTCACATTTGATTTAACAAAGAAACTGTCAGCACCGATTAATTCTGTTAATCGTGAACGAAGTGCAGGAAAATCCAAAAGTCCACTTATAAAGATGGGTGGAGGAGGTTTGACTTTTTGTTCGGCTTCGGTGTCCGAGTCGATATCAATGAGTATTTCATCGGAATTTTCGATTTCATCATTTTCATTGGCAAGTACGGCGTATTTATTTGAAGATGCGAAAATAGGTTTATTTTTTTAGATTGTTTCCGTTTTATCATTTGAGTTAGTAGAGAGATTTCGTTTAGATTTGTGTTGGACTATTGTAAAATCGGTGTCAACATTTGATGAGTTTGAGTAAAAAACATTATTTGAATCGCTCTGTATACGATTTCTTTGTGAAGCATTTAAATTGGTACCATTATTTATTTTTGAACTAGTTGTTGAATTGGCACCGTTCTTAATTGGTTTTTGTGAGTTGTGCATTGTACGTTATCGGAACGCGATAAGGGAAAAAAGCGATAGGTCGGCCGCGGCCGCCGGCAGCGGATGCCGTGGACTCCAGTACGTATTTTAAAGCAATTATATTTACCAGTTTTTTGAAAAAATCCGATTTTGTGTTGTTTTGAGTTCCTTTTTGGAGGTTTGAGTGTGTTCCGTTTTGTTTTCCGCATCCGTAGATATCGGAAACACCACGTTTGGTTGTAGTTATGAGTAGAAATAAATAATAAAGTGTACAAGAAATATACACGCATACGCATCGAACGGCATACCATGCGAGACTGAAACAACACATCTTACATGTATAATATTAAAATGCAATTACATTTTTCCCGTAACCCATAATTGTTTTGTAATTCTATTAAAAACCTTTAAATATATAATTTTATTGCATTGTGGCTGAAATGGAATTAAATAATACCACTAAATCAAATGGTTGGGAAATTGCTGACTTGCTTAAAGAATTCGTTAAAATATACAACCACAAATCTGGATATTAATAATTATAACTCCTCTTCTACATATATTTTAGATTCAAATAATATCCGATACACATTAAAGTCATAAAGATTTCAGTTAGAATTATAATTCAGGTCCTGAAAATATTCCTGAAATTGTTTTAAAATCATGTATGTATGCAGAAGAAAATATATGCTCTTCCAATACAATATAATATTTTAAACTGACCACTGAAAATTAAAAATTCTCCTTCATTCTAGGAGATAAGTTTTATAGTTCAAATATTTTCCAAGCCAAGTGAAAGTATTCTTTATTCTACCTATAGACATATAACTTCGTCCTTCGATAATTACTTCCAAAGTTATTCGAAAAATGGAATTAGATCCACATCCACCATTATCGCGGTCATAAAAAAATCACCAACATTTAATCAACATGGATTAAGATCAGGTTGATGTTAAACTCCTATGTTTTTATATTGATTTATTAGGCTTTGTGGATCCTGACCTTCAAGTTGATGTTATTGATGTTATATCTATTGATATACGTAAAGTATTCGTTTAAGTAATCCTCGAAATCTTTACTTTTGACTTTTAAGTTAAACTCAATTGAAAACTTTGGTAATTTCATTAACTAGTTACGATCATATAATATGACAAACCACTGTCTACAAGTAATAATGAACTGTCATTTATCTTATACATTTCCTGTAACTTTTGGTATGCCTTTAAGGGGACTATGTCTCCTCTGTTATTTTTAATATTTTTAATTGATGTCGATAGCTGTTTTAAATATTGTAAATTTGTACACATTTATTCCTATGATCTTAAAATGTATTATAGTATTGACATTTAGCTATACTTGACCTTGTTTGTTGTTGATTCAAATAAATAAATATTGTTACGGTTATTTTATAAATACTCAAAAAAAGAAACGTACACAATCGTCCTTATGAATAGCTTTTCAGTAAAATTTAGTTAGTTAAAACATTTCAATGATTTTTTAATTTAACAATGTTATGAAAATTAACACTTCATCAATTCATATTTATTCGTGTTGTATAATATTTTATAAACTAATTTCCAAATCTCACGGCACTCTTTCATTCAAGTTAAATGTGTGATCGTTGCAATTATAACTGGTGTTCTTATTTCTGTATTTTATGCATCTGTACGTGCTTATTTTACGTTATTTTAAGATTACGACGCGAATACCATTTATATAATAATAACAATAATTAAATTTTAAATCTTAACAATAGCGTCAATTTGAAAATGAAAAATTGAGTAAAATACAACACATTTCGATAAATATATAGGTATATAATTTATTTTATAACATTTATTGTTTTTTTTTTCAAAAAACAATGTGATGCACATTAAGTCAGTATTTATTTATAAGTTATTCAATTTATATTGTATATTAAAACAAGTATTTATTTTATGTTATACGTATTTCTAATATCATTTAATTTTATTAGAACAAGATTGTAAGACTGCGAAGTTGCTTATTAATTAAAATGTAATTTACTTAGCGACTTATATACACCCGAAGAGTAATAATAAGCTTACATAATAATTTATATGAGTTTTGCGTTGAGCACATCAGTAGTATAAATATGATTACACGGCGTTATAAATAGGCATTTTAGCTACACAACTATGGTCCGTGTTCCTAGCATCTTGTATTATTATTTCTTATAAACATAAATATAATAATACTTTGTTAATGTATTTCAAATTTCAATAATAAAGATATGAAATATTGAAATTAACAGAATATCTGGAAGATCTTGCCAGTTCGCATTCTGAGTTAATATAGCTAATTTTTTTTTAATTTTCAAATGTTTATTATAGTTTTGTTTACATTACTATGATAATAAAATATCCAATCAGGTAAGTTTTGATAACCATAATATTGTATCAATATTAATATAATATAGATAGTTGAGCTTAAATTAATCTTGATAAGAAAGTTTAGGTAGAAGTTTGTTGAATTTTTTGTCTTAATTATTGTTCAGAATGTTATTAATGTTTCAGCAACGTTTTTCTGAGATGAGGTAAATATTTTATGGACTCCCAGTCGTTATCCCACAGTGTTGGTTCTCGATTTTTTTGTGAAAATTCAATAAGACTACATTTTTAACACAAATACCTCCTATATTATGCCTGTGAAGCACATGAGACGTTCGACGACTACGGCTGGAGGGTGGCGCGCGTACATCAAAAGGTATATAGAAGCGGTACCTATACGTACCTTTACAAGTACATCGTGTAGGCATAAGTCGCCGCGTTATAATAATATATTGATGGCACAAGGTAAACTGTTTATGAAGGTCGAGAGTATCCCAAAAGGGTTGAAAACCGTTTTACTCGATACGAGGCAAAACGCAGCTGTAAAGATAAATCCATATATTATTATTGTTTTTGGAGATTTAGAGCGTATTATGTATGATAATATCGTGTTTTGTTATTATTGTTCCATGTAAGTACTCGTCGGCGTGCCCAGAACACTTCTATAGAAAAGCGGGAGGAGTGAACTAAAATAAAAATACTAAATAATGTGGGGACTGAATGTCCTGCGAGACCTCCATCCGATTGTGGACCTTATTAATGATATTCTTATAAAATCAAATTATTCTGTGTCGAGAGAACACACAGTGTATTATTACGTAGGTATATTGTTGTTTGTTTATTTAAGTTGTTAGATTCACGAAGCCCGGGCTTTCCGGTTCACTTTTCGTTATCTATTTACCGTGTATTTTTTTATTTCGGTAACCAACAGGCCGGGCAGTGAATTATTGTGTCTGCGGTCGAAAAGTGTGCAAGTTTTCAGGTCAGGCCCAGTTTGTATTTGGCTGTGTGCGGTATCTTACTCGTAAATGCGTTTTTATACTGTAAGCACAACGTCACGTCGTGCTGTTTATTCTGGTTTTAAAAAAACTAATTCACCATTGTTTTACAAAATGTCAATACCCGTACAGATTACACGAATTGAATAATTCCTAAGGAAATTTCGTTATGCTCAAATGCAACATTTTCCACGATTATAACCGATATGTATAGATAAGTTTTGTGTCATTATTTATTAAAAAAAAAATATTATGATTGTAAAAGGTCAAAGATAAAGACTTAAATAAAATATGGTCTCTATCTCTGGACGGGACACAAAATAAATTGACAATTCATTGAACTAACTTTACTATACATAAACAAACACATAAAATACGAGTCTCCAGGATCGCCACAGTCGTATGTGTCTCACCAGATAACCCATGCTGCCCCTCTACCGTGGTGCGTGTGGCATTAAATATTATTTTACAAAGTGCTGCCTCAGCTCATTTTCTTCATTGGCCCATTATTACGCAAATACATTATACTGTCTATTATTTTTATTAGGTATTTCATTAGTTAGCGCATGCAGTGGAGGTTTCACTGTATACAAATCATATTCTGAGCAATAATTAAGTGTGCGTGTGTCTGGAAATTATTTTCTTAAAAACGGCCACACGGCGTTTTTCGGAACTATAGGCGTTTTTCGATAAATGCAATTCATTGGTCAAGGGTCTCATCTTTGGAAAAGATCAAGATTTTGAAAAAATATCAAACATCTGAAATTTTGATATTGTTTTGGTTATTCCAAAGAACATAAAATACTAGGACCCTGTTTTTCTATAAAGTGATGCAAAAAAGTAGATTTTTAATATAATGTTATAGTTACTTTGTATTTCCGTGACAGCCACGATACATAAAACAGTAAAATAAATAATTTAAAATTTTTATAAACTTAATTAATAATTATTACATATTATAATATAGATAGTTTACAAAATATACACGAAACGGGTGCACTACGATAGCGTCAACACGTAATTTACGGTATCGCAAATTTACTTGTATGTAGGTAGTCGGTGACGCACCCGCTGCCGCACAATATAGGCTAGTAGTAAACGTGTTAACAACCCTATGTAATTTCACGTTTCTGTAACAAATAGATTTTGATGATGAAACTCTATTCTGGGACATTCCATTTACTATTTGAATTATTTAAATCTGACCTAAATTGATCGATAACCTCTAATTTCATTAAAATCACCAAAATTGTAATCCTCGTATAAAACATCCTTATGTTTGTTATTTATAAGAAATAAAAACTGCAAAATTATATAATTTTTTTACTCAAACAAATATAATTATATTTTTCAAAAAGCTGAACCCGAGCTAAGCTCGGTCGCCCGGTACTATATTATAATATTGTATAAACAGGGGGGGGGAATTATATAAAGATAGAAACGGGTTAGGTACCTTTTAAGTAATTCTTGAACGTAGAAACTTAAAAACAATTTAAATATTTACATAGACATGAGCGATATCGTTTATTTTGTAATATATAATGAAGATAATGAAGACAATCAATATCAACATTTAAAGTTCTATCCTAATATTTTTGACATGCAATCAAATATTTTTTAATATTATAAAATACACATTCTATTTCGGATCATTTGGTACCAACCGCAAAATATTAAAATACTATACTGTCAATATTGTAGTACGTTTAATATTATGTTAATTTCAAAAATAAATTTACGATTCAAGATACACGTATTGCCGTTATTACGAAAATAAAAAACCGTAGCAAACTACAATTCAATATTGTAATTGAGTTGAGGTTGCGCCACACAAAAGTTCCTTTAATTCTATGTATCATATGTTGTATAATATTGAATATCTAAGGTACATAACTAAATGGGTTAAAATTAAAATACCGATAAAATATTGAAAATTTGGTAAACTTAACCATTCAATTTTATTCTAAAATGTAAATATAATATATAAATGAACTATTAAGAGAAAGTTTTATTTTTAACAAATTTGTTTTTACTTCATAAAATTTAAATAGGTTATAGTTGATTTAAATATAATATAAATGCAATACGTAGATATTATAGTTATTAAAAATAGATATGTTTTTTATATCAAATTTGTACGTGGTTTAAATTTTCTAAAACTATTCAATTCACTTTAATTAAAAATCGATACCATTCGTTATACAAAAGCGTAGGTAGACAAATAATAACAATGAATAATTATGAAAACATTGAAAAAAAAACTGTGTTATGTAGGTATACTGTGTATGATCACAATTGTTGTAAAGTGTAAACAGTGAGTTTGTACTTAATATTTATATGCATTTCTTTGCAGGAACGAATCGTGTTTGGATAAGTGCCATAAAATGGGTCAAGCGCCGGGCTTATGTTTTGTGAGCGTGAAATTATGGTTTTACGAGTGTAGGCAGAAAAAAAGAATGTTTATTGTAACCGATTTGACACTAATCATAACTCGACCGTAAGTAGAGGGTAGATATTATACCCGCTTATGTGGTTATCACCACGGCGCTGCCATCGGGTTGGGTCAACGAAACCGTGACTGGGGATTGGGGAACAATGATAATTATTATTAGAGTACGGATTTTGAAGACATTTGTTTTTTTTTTATTGCTCTTAAACGAATCTATGTCAGCTACAAATTCGATTTATACTACATATAATAATATGCATGACATTTTATTTTGCTTTTTTGGGTATTTTAGGTACTTTTTTTGCTTTTAAGTTACATTTTTTCAAGATGTATTCTAAATAAACGTATTTGAAATAATTTATTAATTAAAAATAATTTTTATACTTTTTCGTTAAAAATAAATTTTGTTTTAAATCCATTTTTAATCCTTTTTTTGTTTTTTTTAGTGTTCTTTGGTTGTTATTGCTTTAAAACCCGTACTCTAATAATTATCATCAAACATTTAGTGTCAAATAACTGCACCACCTCATGAAGATTTCGGTAAAGTATGCTTTTCATTCCACCTGCCATCAAAGACAGTATTATATTGTACGTTATAGCTTTCGAAGGGTCCAACGCTACGCGAAGCCAGTTGAAACTGAATGACGGGATTTAGAGGCCATTGGCGTGTTGGTAACTCATCTCACTATACTGTACTTGGTGTGGGGTATTGCACTTATAATGCCGCTCAACGTTTGAAAACAATGATAGGTAAATCACAGCTTTCAAACGATGATTTTAAGCGAAAATTGTACTAGGTTTTTAAGATTTTGAGTTGCTGGTGATCATGATTGACGAGTTAAAATGTTTAACCATGGATATAATATAAGTTATCTTGTGTTGAAATATTTCAAGTCTTAGAGCACAAAATTTTGTAAATTTAGGTACTTTAGGTACTCGATTTTATCGAGATTAAAACAACAAAAACAATTTTTACTATTGATTTTATTTGAATCTTATGAAAACATATTCCACATTAAACTTTAAGTTATTCAATCATGTTTCAATCAGAATAATAGAACAACATTGCACATCCCTAAGACCACGACATTGGAGTATGATCGTTAATACTGAGTGATCGGTGAAAAAGTCTGAGTCAATTGTAGGATTAACTCGGACCGTGGTATGGTCTATCCTCACGTCCGTAAACCACGTCTATATGGAAAGAACTTATTTTGAACATCGAAAAACGACGTCTTCGACTAGTGTATATTATAGAGACGCGATTTCCAATCTTTTTCGCCGCCGCAAAAACGCGATTACGCGTAACCGACTAGAAGAAAAAAATCCGTTATCGTCGTAAAACAGCAATACATTCCGACCAGGCCTGTGAACATCTATAAAACATGACATGACGGATTTCAAACGTCTTTCTAACCCACCCCTTCCACTGAAAGAAAATACGTGATATGTTTAAACGTAGTCTAGTCGTGGCGGTGTGCAACAGCATATTATACACCAAATAAATTATATTATACGCTCACCACTCATTCGCTGGTGTTACCTTCAGTGATGGTATTTTAGGCAATGATAAAACGACTATAAATAATTATTGATTATGACCGACACTTTTATATGATGTAAAAAAAAATCAAGTTTATTGACATCGAAGCGTATTTATATACACGTGGTCGATTAATGCCAGTTTTTTAAAAAATATATAAACACGTATAGAGTCCATTTATTGAAGACCAACAGCCAACAGATCGACCTTGAAATAATAATATTTTTTCAATAATTAACTTTGGACATTATTATGGCAGTTTTTGATAAATTCTAAAAAGTTAAATACAATTAAAAGTAAAATAAACGATTTACGATAGTATTATGATGGTTACACATAAGTATAGTTAAAAGTCATACAACTAGATTAAAGTTCAAAGCAAGTATTATTTCAATGTTGTGGAGGGATAGAGGGGATGATCATGTCTGTAGAAAGTTAAGCGAGTCGGGCCTTTGAAAAATTCTCGATTTATAGTTGGGTAAAGTGAAAAATAGATGGAAATTAATGAGAGATTATCAAGTGCATATAAGGGTATATTTTAAAGATACGAAATGCGAAATTTAGATTAGCGCTTAGGAGCCTGAAGATAATGTTGGGATTTTAATTATATTGAGAACGAAGAAATAGGCAAGAAGAAGATGTTCAATTTTGAGGTCATATGATGCTTAAATTCTAACTTCTGCAAGAAGAAAATAAATCAGTTTCTGGGAGGCAACATGGTGCTAATCTATTACAAGGATATGTTTAATACCACTTAAAAATGCACAAATCACGTCAATACTAGTATTTATACATCCAAAGGCTATCGCAGTGGAAACAACGTGAGAACAAAAGAGAATGTTTGCTGCGGCCATATTATCCATTGTCATCATTCACATTCCTCATTAAATATTTTTTTCCACAAATTAAAAGTTTTTTGAAGATACTTAATATTTTAAAGTAAATAAGTTTTAAATTTGTAGTTAATAAAATTACTAGTACCTACATTATAAAATGATTCACTCTAAAATACCCCTAAATATTGAAGAACGTGATTTTAAATACTATAACTGCAAGACTGACCCATTTTAGTTTTCCCCATCACCTAGGTACGTTAACAATTTGGGGCAGTCAAAACATTAAAAATATTAAATAATAAAAAATTTAAAACTTATATGTAGGTATGTATGTGGTTTTGATATATTCTTATAGTAAGACTTTATAATTTAGACACTAGTATTTTTTTCGTTACTCAGTAAAACCTCCAAATCGTATTTTTTTATTTTTCCATTATTTATAATTAAATTTTTAAACTTATCAAATAAAGTAGATTACATCAATGATTTGAAAAAAAAAATTCAACTTTCACCGTTATTCGATTGTATGTACAAAAATATTGTGTACCTAAAATAGTCACTTTTTATATAATTTTATAATTTCTCGATCAAACCCGATCGTCGTTATTACCATCTAGAATAATATATTATGTTAACGACATCAACCAATTGTTGTCGGCGTTACCTGCAGGTAACATATAGTATTCGTATGTACAGAATGATTCACCAAGTACGATGTATTGATGTTCAATGTATTTATTATAATAATTCTTATATTTGAATTATTCGAGTATAGCGAGTGTAGAGCATAATTTTCAGAAACTATTGCTTAGATTTTTGTATACCAACAATAGAATGTCCTGTGACAAACTTATTTTTTCACAATTACAACCCATAACTTTATCTTACTGTAAAATTAATAAGCACGTAGTTTAAAAAAATCTTGATGCATATAAATCAAAATTCGAACGAGTAGTTTCTGAGTCATTATTCTCTATGTACCTACTAAGGATAATCATCCTTGATAATGGCTTTTCATAACTACAAAGTATATGAATACCCATGTATATATTCAGTCTTGTTCTTATTATACTCTAATTTTGCAAACTATAAAATGCTAATTTATTATAATTTTAAAATCACCATAGCATCTTTAAATCAGTTATCAAGAACTATTATCCTCCGCACACAAAGTTAAATAACTCGGGAACCTAACAGCAACTCGTTTTAATTGCGATTTAGACGTCGCGTCAAAATGCTAAAAAAAAAAAAAAAAAGAATGACGTGCTCGACAATAATATTACGGAACTCGGTCGTTCGAATAAAAATCGAAGCATTTGCTGTTGATGAGACGTCTACAAAAAAAAAATGTCCAATCATCGGAGGGAGAAAGACGAGAGTGCGACAGACCGTCGTCGGGATATTACAATATTATTTCGCGGTACGTCGAGCCGAGTCCTAGTGTTCGATGGGCGACGGCCACTTGTAATATTATTGTTTCCGTTCTTCCGGTTTCGCGCACAAGACGCGTCGCGTTGAAAATTTGGACGCGCGGCGCCGACGAACGAGAACGGACGGACGGACGGACGGACGGAATAAAATTATATTATTATGACAATCGAAACCGCCGCGTCGCGCCACCGGCCGCCGCCGCCGCCGTCGCCGCGCGTGCAGGGCGTTTACGCAGGTGCGGCGGCCAGACGTGTTTTTTGGACGCGCCAACACGGTACTCGAGTTGTACGGTTTTTCAGTGGTAAAACGCGCGCTTCGCCGACCGCAACCGACCGCACCAGACACGCAGTGGGCTCGAGCCGATATAACGACCGTCGCGTGGCTTTTATTCTCGGCGAGAAAACCGTTTGGTTTTTTTTTTCCCCCTTATTTTTCCGAAAAGTTTTTTCCGTCTTTCCTCGACCTGCCCCTCACCCCCTTCCCCTCGTCACCTACGGGCACGAAGGAGACGGACGCCTCTAGCTACCGGATTCCGACCCGCAGCACACCGTCCGGCTGCAGTGGTCGCGGTAACGACAACACCGACGAAACCATTTCCGCCGCGTATTCAGAATAAGTCTTCCCCTACGCCACTATCATAACAATAATAACAATCCGCCGTCATGTGCGCTGAAAATATATTACTATACACCGCACCGGGACGTGGCGCGGTTCCTCGGGCCTGATGTCGATCGCACTCGGGGTTCGCGGATGGAGCACGAGGACAACTTGTAAGTGGCTTTAGGTTTTAAATATTTTACCGTTGGTTCAAATATATATATATATTATCTCTGTATGCGAGTAGATTTCATGGCGTTTAATAGTTTTATTCGATCGTTTAATGGTCCATTTTATTGGATTTCAAATATGCAAAAAAAAAAAAAAATTATTATTCAAAAAGTAACGACAATAAAATTAAATGATCAGTGCGTGATTAAAATACATGCATTTTCACAATATATCTTTTATAGTCCAATACGTAGATCAATCGAAGAGTGAGTTTATAGTACTTACATATTATTTATATTATTATATAGGTAATCGGTTAATTACATTCAAAGAAGATAATATAATGTTCATGAGACATTTTAAAAGATATTTCAAATGTAGAAAAAGTATATTTTTATAACAATTATTGAATATCCCTCTATTTTAATGTCTTAATATCAATAGTTTTAATATATTTATATGTGAGAATAAAGATGATAATTCAATAAATGACAAAATATCCTAGTCATTCTTCCCCGAGTCATAATTTACACTTTTTTTTTCAACAGATTCGTTTATCATACCTACACGTTTTACAAAAATGATCGATGTTTGATTTACTCTAACCTTATGTAGTTTTAAAAAGTCTCAATGACAAAACAGTCTTCCTAGTAAAAAAGCCTATTAATAATATGTCGCTTGTAGCATTCCTGGTACTTACCTGTTGAAATACAATAAACACTGTAAAAACATTATTTTTTTAAGGTATATTATTTTGGGAAAACTAGTTCATAAAGCCCTTACTTTTAAAATGCATACCTTTCCAAAGAATCATCCTTTACTAGTTTCATGATTCCCTTCATCCTGACCTTACTCACGAATAGTTGTCAACCATTTAAATTGTTAACCCTTTTTTGTGTTTAATTTTTAAGTTTAATAAACATTTTCTATGAAATAAATAAGTAAACAACTACTGTTTAAAAGGCATTAAAAATATATTTACTTTTATTGCTTATATAACACGTACAATTAAATTGTAGGTATTCGTTGTAAATGTTCTTTTACCTGTACATTTGATATATATATAAAAAGATGATTTTAATTGGTTCTACTATTCTTTCATAGTAATGCTTGTTACTTACATAGTATCGATTATTAAGGTGTTATTACATAATTGTATTATACGTATTAAATACCTTATTAAAAATAAATCACACAACATGTACAGTTTGTATATAATAACATATTACCTTGCGCCTGAGTATATAATATTTCAGCCACCTATTTTATGATTAAAACTTAAATCTTGATGAATTTTAATTAAGTAAGTGGCAAATAGATGTTGTGGATAGATATTTGAATAATTCTGGTTTACTATATTATGTAATTAGTTAAGAGTGAATTAGTGTTTCAGTGTTGGCTGTATTTAAAAATGTAAGTGTAACAAAACACGATTGAAACTACCTATCTACTTATATTTTAAAATCCTGACCATTGAAGGCTTTATAACTTTTCAGATATTTAAGAAATAATTAATAGGACAAAGAGTTTATTGAGGAGATACAAATATGTATAGATATATAAATTATATTAAAAATAAGTTTAATATTCAAGTAAAACTACAATGTTAATTAAAAAAGTATATCAGACAGAAAGACTAATGAGAAATATTTTTAAAAGTATATTCAAGTATACTATGTTAGCAATTATTAAGGTACCAATGTAACATGGTGGAAAGACAAATGTTAAGTCATGTTAATTATATTTAAGTAATTATGGTTAAATCTCAAAGATATGAATTGAGTTTGTCGACCACATCAAAACGTTTCTTTCGGTTATTAATTTCCATTCTACTGTATACTAGCTATACATTATATTGTTTTTAATTTCACTTATTAATTTTCATTTCGAACATGATTTTTCTCGAATTCTGAGTTGAACATATTTTAAATATGTTCTGAAAATCCCACAAATGTCAATTCACTTTTTATTTAAATTACTTTGCCCATTTGTATAATATTATACAATATTATTTTTGTAGACTTAATAGTAGTTATAATTTACTTTTTAATTACTTTTGATTCAATTATTAAGTATATTAACAAAACTATATTGGAGTTTTATATTGCACTATTTTAACTGTAAATGGTAATAGAAAATAGTTGTGTTTACTAAAGTCCAAGTATTTTGAAACAATATAGCATTATTTATGGATTTATAAATTATGGTATTTAAATAATATAGTATGTTGCTGAACAAATTCGGAAAAATTAGGTTAAGCCATATTTCAAACAATAATGATATTCACAACGATGACTGTTTGTTATGTATCTAATAATAAAAATATATTAAGATATAAATTATTTGTAAAAAATGTTTATTTAGTAATAGTGTCAGTATCATTATACAGGTAATATAATATATGCTATGATCTAAACCAAATAGATACTATTTTCTAATTAGATATTTAATTAAAATAAATGTAATAAACGAGAACTGTTTAAGCCAGTACTCAAGTGTAAACAATAGTAGAGTTGTTTTATTTTAGGAAAATAATATTTCTATGAAAATGTATTTCTATAGCTTTTAGTTGAAAATAGATAGATTATAGGGGAAATGCCAACTATTATACAGCGGAAGTGTCAAATAACGGAATGTCATTTTGGTTGGGATGTTAATGGGAAAGAGGGTGTAAATCTTTTGTTTTGTTATAGCAAACATATCGTTTTGCAGCTAGTTTTTGTAAAATCACTCAGAATTTCATTTCACAATATTGTATGTATAAACAATACATATTTTAATAATATTAGTATTCATGTAGTCTGGAAAATAAAATTTTTTATTTTTGTTTAACAAAATGTATACCTTTTTAATTCGCTCAATCAGTATGGACAATATTAATTTATATACCTTTATACAGCCTATCTAGATTATGTTTAAATTGATTAATTAAGTAGAAGGCAGTATAGAAATATTTGTAACGATATTTTCTGAGAAATTAACACTAGACTCAGTATAAGGTATTAATATGAAACACTTGATTACCTATTTAAAAATTATAAATATTAATATCATAAAATTTAAATTAAATTTAAAAAAATATTTTGTTTTGCTTGATAACAAACTATGTAATTAATATAAATTATAAATATGTATTTAAAACATAATTTTATTAGTTTTAAGTTTGAAATTGTTAAAAAACATCAATATTTATGTCATCATACTTTTAAGAGTAAATATTTATTATCTATAAAACTATAAATTCTAAATAGAATATTATTGTTTGTAACTATTCACTGCTCGTTAGAAATTTTAATTTTTTATATATGTAGGTAGTGAAATCCTTAGAGATAAATATGAAATAAAATGTTATTTTGTCATAAAGTGAAAAACGTTCATACGATAAAATTTTTTTTTTTTAGAAAAGGTTCTTTTGTTTAATAATAGTTATTTAATTGGCTTCAATAAAACATAGTATGTTACCTGACACTTTTTAAAAATAAGATCGGGAAACTGTACTTCCTTTTGTATATTTATTCCAATATATGTAATAAGTAATAAACATAGGTATTGTATGAACATTGTACACATGGTTCGAGATGGCCGAGTTTAATTTTGAGAACTCATCCAAATTCATTAGCCCCTTTTTTATATGATTTTACAATCTTGGGGTGTTTCTTAAGTCCGTGACGGAGCCTATATTGTGTAGCAGACGGTCGTTTGGGTGTGCGAAAGCTGTCGTGATATTATGCGGGACTACACACTCATTTTATATTACTTCGATTGTACTAAACATCCCGCATGTAGGTACACCCTTGAAATATTTTCGTCTGTATTCAACTCCTTAAAAGGGTACCAACCTTTTATAACAAGCACAATATGTTATTGCATCATGTAAGTAGTAGGTACCTACTCAATTTAGTATATATTAATTAACTGCAGTGATAGATAGGTGAGTCCTTAATAATTTGACCTATTTTTGGGTTGTTTTCTTTAAGAAAGATAAAACAAAGACAACTCGGATGGAATTGTAAATATAGTTGTGATGTCATACAGTCATTATATTTTATTCCAATTGCTGGTTTAATTTGATTTGAAATTTCAATTGTTCCTTCTAATTTCCAAATAATATGGTTTATTTATTCACATTGGCTTATGCATTTCATAATCTTTTTAACACTGAAATCACATTCTGAACAGTTATTTTTTTTTAAAAAATATTAGTATTGAATATGTGTTCTATCATGGACTTGACTTAGTATTTTGATTTTATTATGGTTTTACAATCAAACGATTTTCCCCATAAAATTGTTTATTACCTTAGAGGTTTTGTGTACTCATCTGAAATTATTATGTTGGTAATTTAGTAGTTTTGTAAATAATAAATAAGCAATAGTCAAAAGTGTCATGAAATTTGGTATGCGTTATTTTATTCAATGCGTTTTTATCACTTAACAAAAACTAAATCGTCCATTTTAAGCCAGACTATAGATTTATTTTGTATACATTTTGGAATATAAATTCATGTTAGTATCGTAGCTTTTATATTATTTGTAGAATAGCAGTTGTCAGTGAATTGTAAAATATATAATATAGGTAATATGTGTTAAGCGTGATCCAGAATAAAAGAAAAAATGATTATTATACTATTATTTACATTTATTTGATTCAAAAACTAAATTATTATTAACCAATTTCTTCCATACCATATTAAATTTTATGGGACATAGTAATTTTAGTTTTATATGTGTAAAAGAATTACAAATGCTCAATGAAACAAAATTTCAGTTTTTAGTAAATACTTTTAAATTAAAAATTAAAGGACTAAAAAAATATACCGAGACAATCGAGTTGTAGATAAATGTTTATATATTTTTATTTTAGGCATGTTATGATTTATATATAAATAATCTGCAGTCACAATAGTCAATAAGAACATTTATTTCGTTAGCCATAAAAAGCATTATTTTTTATTTTATAAATTAAAAAAGTTTATTTTTTTAAACTTGAAAAACTTTAATATTTTAATTAAAATATTCTATTAAATGTTTAAATATTTAATCGTTATTGTGTCTTACACTTTTTTTTATGTAAAACCAGAGTGCCTGAAAAAAGTTACTTGTTTTGTTTTAAAATGTATGGTTATGAACTTAACGAATCAATTATAAGATTAATTTGAATTAATCACCTCATGCATATTTATACCCGTATATGGGATGGGAGGTCTAAAACAACCATCAATTATGTCATATTTTTATATTTTTGTACTTAGATAATATTTTTTAAATACATTTTTACAGTTTGACGAGCAGTGTTACACTTTTTTTCAAATATTTAACGAAAATAATTGAAATACATCAATTTATTTCACTGCCATATAGTAAATATATGTATGAATACATGTATATTATAATGTAATAAGTGATCTGAGTTTGCCCTGTAAATGTTGAACATGATACCGAAAGTACTTTACCTGTCATAGGAATCACGTATGGAAAAGCGTATGTTACCCAATTTATATGATAAGCACGCCAGTTAGTAATCAAAATGAAAACTACTATTATGCAAGGGCAATATCAAATTGACAGAATAAAAGATGATAGAAATGGTAGAGAGATTTTCTAGATAACATGTCAATACAAGGGCCAAAAGTAGTCGACAAAGAAAAATATTGTGTATGAGACCACTATGAAGCTTAACCAGGAATGTAGTTGAGTTTATGGGAGGGTGCAAGGAAATAATAAATCAAAATAATCTGCCGGTTTAGACGGCTTAATGTGTTCACACTTTTTCACAAGTTCTGTGAACTATTTGGCAAACAATAACTGAAAAAAAAATAGTCTAAATAAGTCAACTATAGAGGAAAAAAATGTTACATAATTTAACGGCTTTTACGATTGGCACGTAATCGTGTTACGATATTAACGTATCTTATGCTTACTTTTAAGACCGTGGATTTTAGTAAGAAGTTAAACACAATATAATACCCGTAGAACTCTGTTTTTATTAGCATATATTTAAAATGCTTGTATTAAATGTATTGTTCATCACTAGGTATAACTATAAAAACTGATTTAATTAGGTCAAAAAATATTATCTATGTGTATTTTGATATTTTATCTTAGTTGTTATTCTAGAGTGTTTGATATATGCTTAAGAGTGGTCAAGATTAAAAGCTATGACTAGGCATCCTCATTTTTCATAACTACATGATTTAAAAAAAATGTATTCAACTTATTCAAGATTTAAATTTAGATCGAAATGAAGAAAATTAACAACAATAATTATGTACATTTATTATATTTTTGGTGGTAAAAATGTATTTTTAGAGTTTGTTACCAACAATTTTAGTACTTATATTGTTTTGATTTTTTAATTTACAAACTAAGTCGTATTTATTTTTTCATAAACTTGTGAACTATTATCATATAAACTACTGGTGTATAAAATGAGAAATTAGAAAAAATGTTGAGTTATTTAGAATAAGTTATAACTAGAGGTCGGATTTATATTCTCTTAAAATCCTTAAAATATGATGTTTTTATGTCACATAAAATAGGCAATATATTCTCTTAATATTCTTTTAAAATACCAGATATATGATGTTTTATGTCTTTAAATATGCAAAATATTCTTTTAAAATAAAAAAAAAAAGTTTAAATTTATTTTTTATTAATTTGGTTTTAAATATATTTAATTTAATTAATTTTACAATAACAATTAATAACTATATATTGTTCCATGATATATATTCCGCGACGCGACGGACGACTAGTAGACGACGAGAATAGTCGTGACAGCTAACGAAATAACCGATGTGCTATCGCAATCGATAAGGAATACAATATGGAGATTCATTTTTATTAAAACCCAGAAATAAATCATTTAGTGAACATTGTATTTATCAAAGTGCTGATATATGTGAAATATGTTCATTATATGCCGATGTTAGAAAAATATTCTCAAATATTCTCTAACGTGTTAAATATTCTCTAACCCCTAAAATATGCTTTTTTATGCAAAATAAATTTTTTCCTGTGAATTCTGTGTTTCATGAATCGTAAAGATTTCTCACTTCCATTTAACTGCATAGACTAGAAACAAATATATAAAATCATAAAAATCCGACCTCTAGTTATAACTATTTAGTATTTAAAATTGTATAATTATAATAACTTATATAATATAACAATAATTTATATTTAATATTTAAATTTAGATTGTTGACGATTATTTAACTATCGGGATATATCTTACTACAGTATTATTTTTCTTTGATAATAATAATAATAATAATAATAATAATAATTATTATTATTATTTATTTATTTACGGGTAATAACCCAATTATATAAAGATTATAATTTAGGACATATAAATATGGTATAACATTTGTAAAAAAAATAAATAAATTAACGAATAAATAAGATACTAATATTCTAATAATACAAAAAACACAGAAATATAGTAAAAATAACATTGGAGAAAATACTCAAACTACGAAACTCAATACAGTAATACAATTAATCACAGAAATAAATCTAATAACATTTTTTCTTTACAAAACTATTGAAATAACCGATAATATTTCAATCTTATTTTAAAATTTGCTAATGACTCATATGAATCCGAAATATTTTGTTAATAATAACTGTTAGTTGTATAGAAAAAGTTTCTAATAAATTTAATTATTTATAATTAACTTTTAGACACTGGTGAAAATCTCGGTAAATATATAACATTTTTAATGATATTATATTTTTATGAAGAAATGCAACAGTTTTATGTTATTAACTGGATATTTAGAAGATAATGGAGTAAACAGAGATAGCATAATATTACAATAATTAATATGAGAGATGAATGTGCATCTTTCAATATTAGCATTAGGTATAATTACTATATTCAAAATAATCAATTGAGATGGGCATAAACTAATAACACTGTATGGTTATACCAGATTGTGTAAAAATACTCAAGAACATTTTCAATTGCATTGTCCGATAAAGAATTAACTATCTACGATAGTTATGAAAATATTCATGACATAATTCCTTATGTTTGTATTAAAAATAAATGTTAATCATAATTTATATTTTAGAAAACGAATATCGTTTTAAACAACTTGATATTATATATTTTGTTTTATTTTACTAAAAATAATAAAATTTTAAAAACGATTATAGTAAATAAAAATAAATACATTTTTTTTTGTTTACTTCAATAAATACTATTACCAAGTTATTGGACTGTTAATATCAAATAGCTCCGTTTTAAATTGAACTTTCTAATGATGATATTAAACGAGGAAGTTTGATTCCATTATTAGAATGTTGATGTAATCTTATGTAACGAAAAAAACTCTTGGGAAATAATGTTTTACAGGGTATATGTGTATTTTGCAACTTGGGATTTTTTTTTGTGTTAAACATAATAAATATTAGCATAAAGCCGAATTTTTAAATTTCCAATGTTATCGAATGATGATTACCATTAAAGCCCCAAGGGTAAATTATAACCTTAAAGACTTGCGAACGATGTCAAAAGAATTCAAATTAGATTCTATCATATGTCTTATAAAAAACATTTCTTTTAAAATAGCTGGGATAGACTAATGTAGATCTAATGATTTACATACACAATCTTAATTAATGATCGATTGCAATGATTTTATTTTGTTGTTTATTTTTAACTAAATTTTCGAAAAAAAATATCATAATCTAAATTAAACAGTTAATATTAATTTAAAAGGAAATAATTTAAACAGAATAAATAGTAAAAAAAACGTACAGGTGTCTAGAAATGTTAAAAACGTTTAAAGTTTCTTCAAAAATGTTAGTATAAGTATAAAGTATATAAAATTTTCTTATTTTCTAAACACTTTTTCACTCTGGATACACATTATTTGTAAAACACAACCATTAAATAAACAAAACGCTAATTGATGTGTGTACAATGTAAAAGCTCTTGCAATGCATCTTTCTTACACAGGGATTTAAAACGATTTTAATGGCAATAAACATCCACAACAACTGCCTCAACAAATACCCATATATTTTTTTTGTTTCTGAGTAAATCTTCGTAATAAAAAAAAAATACCAACAGTCATGGTCGATTTTCATCAATTGGTGTATAGGTAATAATACTTCTATAACCAACATCTCAGTCTGGATATTAAATTTTAAGTTTATTCAATCATAATATGGTAAATACAATGGAATGCTTAACAAACTGTACAATATGTGTGATATTTGTTTTAAAAATACATAGATAAAAAAAAATCTAACCACGCAATCTGTTATTTTCTCGACAAAAGAAATACATATCAGAATTTTATTTATGAAAAGAAGGGAATCGCAAAAAAATAAGTGATCCCTTAGGGTTTCGGTAAACAATCAAAAACTAAAGTTTTAGTAAACACGTATCCTTTGAACATGAAATACATTTATGAAAAATACAAACACATAATATTATCTACATATTCACGGAAGGATGATCAAAGAACATATTATTTTATTAATAGTTACATTCATCGTTTCAAAGTTATACATAATAACAATAATTTTTATTTATATCTATATTTTCAATTTAAAATTATTTTCATTGATTTTATTTTTTTTTGACAATAGGTAACGAGTATTAACAATATTTTTGTTAATTATTATGTTTTTTTCGTCATTCCTATGAAAGTAATTGTACAGTTATTTTCAAGTATTTAGACATTTAAAATAAATACAAAATTATACAACTAGTGTTCAAAAATGTACCCTCGATGAACTTTGGTTTACTTAAATATTTGTAGTTTTAAAAGCAATACCTATTCCTAACCTATTCATGATGATTAACGCTAAGCTTAACGATTGATTTGCCTAGTAAGATAACTATTTTTTTTTCAAAAATAATCACAATTGCTTAGTTAATTACGCCCCGTAATCAGTAATCAGATATCATGAACATTATTCTTACAAAATTCGTGGCACGTATTTTTGATTTGTATGTGTGTTTAATATTATAATAGTTATTATGGTTGGCTATTTAGGTCATAAAGAGGACTTAACATCCGCGTGTGTTGTCTCTATCTTACAAATGTACGATATAGCAAATTTGTATTCAGCAGTTCCATTGTTCCAATTTTATGTAGTAACCTTTGTCCATTAATAATTCACTGACCAATAATCAAACTTAAATGTAAGAACATTATCTATGGTTTTTTTTTATGATATTTTAATTTTCAAGTAAATAATGAGAATTTTTAAAGTGTAATATTTTCCATAGATACTTATAATTAGCTTAAAAATTCAAATATCGTGTAACCCAAACGCGAAATTATAGATAATGTTCTGACCTTTATGTTTGATAATATATAAATTCACCACACTGTGAACGGTTACTACACTAAATTGGAACTGCTGAAAACAAATTTGGTATATTGTTTGTTGGTATGACTGAGACTACTTATTCAAATTTGACTAACTCTTCTAGCACCTAATTATCAATAATTATCAATTTGTGATGTCTGATAACTATCTCTCTAGTACCAACTTAAATATCCTTGTTAAGTGTATTAGTTGGGGTTATTTCTAGGGTTTTTTTTCGAAAGATGTGTATCTACTGTACCTACGTGTTTTGTGTAAAGCACATTATACAGAGGGTTTCAGGTAGCTCTGTGCAAACTTTAAGAATGATGTCATGTTACTAATTGGAATTGAAAACAAATCTAGCGTTTTGTGAATACTGAATTTTTAAGGGTACTTAATATCTATCAGTTGCAGTATCCTTAAATTTTAACCTTATTGCAATAGTAAATACAAAATGAGCATTTTTATCCCCAGAATAAGGGTTTAGTGGGACGAAAAGTCCCTGGGTCTTTCTACCAGTTACTGAATGATAAGCTACGATGTAATTTATTTTTTATATCATGAAAAAGTCATTGTATATTAGTAAGTTGAAATGGTTGCCTAATGGTTAGTGGTTACTAGTTAATATTAGTAACGGTGGTGTCCACGGGGCTTTTATATCAAAACTTTGGGAACACTATCCTTTCCTATAAGTATAGGAATTAGGAGATAGCCTATCTATTCTATATTTTTTTTTATGGTAGTTAAGTGTTCTTATAAACACTAGATTCACAAAACGAAAGATACGGTCATTGACACAACTACACGAGGTTATTATCAGTATATCGTAAACATCAAGTAACAAACTTAAACATACCTACTATATAAAATATAATGAAATTATTTGGTATTCATACGATGGTTCTTAAAGATATAATGAATAATTATTACTGTACTAAATAGTAAAATATATTATATTATACCACAAAATGAATTATTATACTACGATGTGTCATTTAAATTTTAAATTTAAGATTGGATGGACTTAATTTTAATTGGATTGATATATATATATAGTTTTTTTTCAATAAATAATACATTTTATCTGGTTAGTAGAAAATCTTTAACAGTATTGGGTATGTAGCATAGTCGTAGATAGTATGTTCTACATTGAAGAAGTAATTTTGTAACTTTCGGTATACAGAAAGTATTTGTATTTAGATTTTAGAAGTAAATAAATATAAAAACATTAGAATTTCACAAAATGTAAGTAAGTATTTAAGTGTATTTTTAACAGAACGAATATACATGAACCATTCTATCTTTTAGTTTGACTCTTATTATGTATTTATTAACTAATGACATATTTATTCAATTTAAACAAATTGACTGTTACACTAAATTTAGGTATAGTAAATAATAATTGCAGTAATAGATAATACCTACTTTATAAATATTATTCAAATTTTTATGAGTAGGTGGTATTTTTTTTTTTATTTTAAAATTGTTTTCTTTATAAATAAATTCATTTCCATATTGATTGCATTTTTATTTTATTATATTATAATTTATTTGTTTTAATTTTAATGGAAATTCTTACCTCGTGTGGTGTAGGTACCTATACGTATTCTGTAGTCTGTACTCTGTACCCATTCCTATTCATTAGTCTTCTTTATTGTAAAAACAAATTTATTATTCTCATTTGTCATAAAAACATTTTTTCTCGCACTCAATTTAATCATTATTTATACTCATAAACTTTATAATAGAACAGCAATATGAGTGTATATCGTTACTATTGTTTTGAATGAAAAACAATTTTGTATAATATTGAATTTAATGTGTTACTGTTAGTTGATGGTATTCTGAATGGTTTTAGGTTTTAAATAAAACATTTTTTTATTCGTATTTTCAATTCTAATACTTACTAAATTTGCTTGGAATAATATATAAAATAAAACTCATATATGAATAGTTTTAAATATTTCAAAATTGTATTTTGAAATATTAGTAATGGTTACTTGTTTTTCCAGTTTATATCATAACAATTAAAAAATACTACATTACATACGTATAATGTTCATGAAATATTCATATTATTAAATGTATGTACGGTATAATATAGGTATATTGTCTATTTGTGGTTATGTTTGCACAAGTGTTTAATCCATTTTTCCCGATACAACACAGTTTTGTAATATAATACAAATTCCACTGATTATATGTGGTTCCTTTTATACGCTCCGTTGGACAACTTTTAATTTATTAATTAATAGATTTTTATAGATTACATTAATGACTCAATGACTAGCAATCGAGAAAGGAACGAATTGAAGCTGTAATAATTGATCTAAAAAATTTGGTTTCGAAAGAAAATGTGAGGAAAAAAATTAGGTAACGCTATTGTATTCGTGCAGCACGTACGATATTTTAAGATTTAAAAATAGGTACATTGTATTGTTTTATATATAATATGAACAACACTTGGTGTCATTATGGTGTGAAAATATATTCTCGTGTCATTTATAAAAAGGGGCCTACGCCAACTTGAATATAGGCACATACGTCCTACCAGTATAAATCAGTAGATACCTAGCCTACCTAATTAAGAAGTGAAATCCGAATATTGGATTAAAAGTAACAGTTAATGTAATAATGTACCCAACATAAAATAAAAATACATTTTTTATTGTTGCATTGTTTGTTAACCATATAGTATAAAATATTACCTACTCATACCATTATATAATATTATTGATCATAATTTAAAAGCAAATCGAAACTGCGATTACTGTGATTACTGCGAAACTAACAATTTAAAATAGTAATTATTAGTAAGTATGGCGGTAATAAACAGCGAAATAAAGAATAAATTATACGAAAAAGTATAAATTATTAAATTAACAATAAATAATAACAATCTTAACAAGAGGTGGCTAAATAATTCAAAAACAGTAATTTATACAAGTAAATTTAATGCCATATAAAAATTCTGTCCAAATACATTACAAGACATACCAAAAAAATCAACATGATCCGTTGTACAGATCACCAAAGACAGAGCTCTGGGGAAAAACGAGATGGAAATAAAATTATTGTTTTTACAAAGAGAAACATGAAATAAATTGGCTTTTCTTAATTCGTGAGTTTGTATATTCAAACCAATCAGAGAGAATAAATAAAACCATTTAGGGGGACGAGGTGGCCGAGCGGTCTAAGGCGTCGGTTGCGGCGCTGCCGTCGCCGCTTCGATTCTCGGTCACTGGGCGGCATTTTTCTTCGGGCAAGTCACGGTGTCCGGAGAACAAGTGCCGCTATCCCCCACTCCGGGGCATGGCAGAAACCTACGGGTGCCCCACTAGAAATTCTGCCACAACACACACACGTGTACCAAAACCAAAAACCAACCAAAAACCAAAAACCAAACTGTTCCACCCCCACTGTTCCACCCAAAAAACAGGCTAATGACCTTAGTTGTCGAAGCCTTCAATCCCCCCAATAAAAAAAAAAAAAACCATTTAATAAGTGATATAAAAATATAATATCCTTAACATTTCTCCCGGAGTCAAAAGACGCAATTCCCAATTATTGAGTAATCACTAATCTGCACATTACATGAATCTTTTGAAATGGGTATATTTAATTTTAAACATAATAGTTTTAAACATTTTCAATTTGTCTTGCATGCGAAAAATACGAGGAAATTGATCCAAACTCAAGATGGGACCTAAGACCTAACCAGGGAAAAGTATAATGTTATCAAAGAGTTAGTATATTTTAATATCAATCGTGATTCTATTTATAAATTCTAGCATCTTATAAGATTTTTTAATAGAAGTGTTAGTACTTAATTACCAATAGGTAAGTACTAAGTTTTGGTGAAAAACAATGTTTTTCTTATTATTTGTTGATGGTCATCATGATACGATATAGGTAGTGGAATAGATTTATACTCACATGACATAAAATAATTTTTGAAACCGTTTATCGAAAAAACTAATTTAATTGGTAGACGTAATTGTATTTTTATTGGCGTACAAACATACCAATATCGTTCAATTATATCAAACATTTTGATTTATAGGTACTTAAGTTTTTTTAGGTAAGTAACAATGGTGATTGATGATTTAAAAAATGTTAAGACTCATGCGTGCTTATAATTAATTAGTGTGTAATGCTAGATTTCTCGTATTGCTGAATTGACACTATTGTGCTATGAATAAAACGAACTGTTTTGTTAATTGTTCTGAAAATAATAGACTACAATTAATAATTTCAACCAGGATTATTTTTATTCGTCAATGTTAAAATTGTGATATTTCTACACATAATGTTTTAAATAAATACATTACTGGGAATTTTTTACACACTGTATACCTATATTAAAGGTTGAATGTTTCAAATGAATTGTATATTTTATTGATATGATAATATTATGTTAATAATGAAATTAATTAAAATAAGAAATAACCGTTTACAGTATGTAATCACACATTTAGTTGTCATCTAATTTTAGGTGTATTGTATATATTACATATTCTGTAATCTGTTGTAATGATGTGAAAATAATTCATTCAGTACTTATTAGGTAGGTATAGGTATTACAATAGAATTAAAAATACGTAATTTTGAATGTATTTCTGTTAAATATATTTTCCATGTTGGTTAGGTTAGTCATTTGTACTATAATATTACAAAAGTTTAAGTAAAATGTTATACGTATTATACATATTATTATTGGTGACTTTTAGGGGCGCTAATATTATGTTGTGCCCCGGGTTGCATAATTTGTAGATCCGGTACTGTGCGTATATAATAAACCCATATTCGTTAGAAACATTATATTATTGTTTTCACAATCTATAATTTTTACACTGTTATATTAATACAAAACGTGTTACAAAACTTGGTCCAAAAGACGATACATACGTGCAACCATAAGTTGTGCGTCGGTTTTTGTATTTAATCATCAGATAAACATAATTTAAAAAAAAAAATTTATTTTCCTACGTGAGTCTCATATTTTTTTAGCTACGTGTGTTATTTATATTTTTTCTTTACTGCATTATTGTAAGACTTATGCATTTTTAAAATAATTAGAATAGTAGATTTTACATGTTATACATTTATAATTAAATGTTATTAATATCACATCGTTAATACGATATAAAGATCATAATAATATATGATACAATCATCATTTATGTGTGTCATATTCAATGTGTAGTAAATTTTTTTTTTTATATTAAATCTAACTTACAATTTTAAATGATACATTTCTTTTCCATGTTGAACTGTTTTCACATTGCTTAGCCCCTATGCAGCATCGCTTATTTATAAATTAAATATAATATACATCTTTGTTTGGGCTCGCATGGTCCATGGCATACCTTCTTCAGCTAAAGTTGGTATATAAACCTAACCTAACCGGGACATGCCCCCGTACTACCCCCCCCCCACAATATTATACATTATACAATATACAGTGTCCCGCGAGGATTTACCCATTTCGATATCTCCTGAGATAATAAATGTATCATACATCTGTTTTTTTTATTAGGCTCACAGATACAAGGACTACACATATTTTATTTCTTAATTTAATTACATTTTTTCGTAAAAAAGTTTAAAAAAATATTTATTTTTTATTTTTGAAACTATTGATGATAGCCATTTTATAGAGTTTACCTTTGTCAAAATTTTGACATTTCAACATTTTATTTTCATTAATCTCATGGTATTTAATATTTTTCTTTTGTTTATTGGTAAAACGGAAAAAACTGGCTTTTGTTCTGGCGGCGAGCCCCCCCCCCTCTACGGTTAATGGGGATACCCTCACGAGACACCCTGTATATATACAGCTGAACAGCTGTGTTCAAAGTCTTATCAAGTTGACATTGTTCGCCACCATAGATCTCCCGTTCATAGCATCGTATTCTCGGACTGGCTGAGCCAGTCGTCCTAGACTTCTTGTTCTGAGCTATCTCTTCTCAAGCTGACCGGAACCCGTCGCTCTCGAGTCTCGTACTGAAAGTTTCAGTCGTCCTCAGCCTCTGCTGCCTGACGAGCGCTCTCTTCAGCTTCTTTGAGAGTCAGGATCTCCTCCACCATTTTATAGAAGATCCTGAACCTCGCTGAGGGCGATCGCCTTCTTTTGCTGGTTCACCGGAAGGTCTTCAAAGATACTTCTTCAATATCCAGCACGTCTCCGGCCTCAGGAGGGTTTTAAAATGATAAGTACCTGAAATGATTAGTTTATCACTTGTTGTGAAAATAATTGTATGATATTATGTTTGCTAAAACTTATGTTTAGAAAAAATTGAGGTTTTTTTACAAACATTTTTGTTTTTAGCTTAAAGTTTTAAATTATTACAATGGTGATAAATATATTATTTACGCAAATAAAACTTATATGTAACAATAAGCTTTGAAAAAAATCAATCAGTTCATATTGCTAATAAATATTGATTGATTGTTTTTTCTATTAAATATTCATTCAAAACTATTAATCACAAAGTGTTAATCAATAATATTTCTCATTATAGCAATAAAATAATGATACTATCACAGAAAATGCAAGTTGTTTATTTTAAAAATTAGTTTTATAGTTATTAATATAGGTATGATTAAATTGTGAATTGGTTTTAACACTATACGTTGTATAATGTAACCATTAAAACACTATTAAAAAGTTCTGTTTTTTAATGCCTAATAGACGAAATAATATTTTTTCATTAATCACTTAGGTACTAGGTAGCAATAAAATGAAATATTATATAGAGTGTCCCATATAACTATGACTATAAAATAATAGGATTTTTGATTTAGGTACCTAAATTATAAATAAAAAATAAACAATACTTGTATTTGTATTGTTTTAAGTTTTTAAGAAATACAAAAATAAAGAATAGGCTTTCAGAAATATAATTAAGATGTATTTTAATTTAGTTGCATTAGGTAGGTATACAATGGGTTAGAAAGTAACGAACAACAATTACAATTCTTTTTTAAGAATATAATGTATACTTAGGTTCCTGGACTGTAATCCAATTTTGTTTGTACAAACTGTACATTTGTACAACATAATAAATTATAACATAGTAAGTAAAACTAAAAATGTATGTGTTTATTGGTTACATAATTAATTATCATAATTAATCCCTCGTAGAATTATATATTTGAGTATATTTGAATAGTTTATAAGACAATACTCTCAACGCGGTTCGCCTTAAACTAACAATTTATCAAAATTGGCTACTGTACACTTACATATTATGTGTTAATATATCATATACCCTGAGACATTTACTATTGTTTTGAGATTTTAACACTACTCATGTTGAGAAACTTTTCAATAACCTCTTTTATTCTCCTGAGCGTCCGAGTTCACAGGTACATTTATCATTCCAACAGTTTTCACCACATGCGGTCATTTATACAAGACGAACAGAGGTCACAGTGTAGGTATCTAGAAATGCTAGATAACAAATATTTTAAGTTTTTCCTTTGATTCCTCTTCTTATATTATCTTACTATCCCACCTACGTATATGTCTTTCTAAGCCTTATACGGAACTATAATAGTCAATACAGGTTAATGAACTTTATTTACGGAGTTAATTACCCGAATATATCGAATTCACATCTATACATTTTTAACATGTATTATTCATTTACAAATACTTCCCCGAAAGGTTTGAAAATATGTATTTATGTTAGTAACAATAATTGTGCTTGCCAAATTCTATCACGTTATCGATGTTTCAATATATTTGTAAAACAAATATTATGAATTACTATCGACATCAATTTCGTTAACTGATTATTGTGTAATAATTTATAGTAGGTACCGTACGTATTTATTATAAATACCTAATAATGTAGAGTCAACATTTCATTATTTAAAAAAAACTATTGATTATAGTCTTCACTTTCTAAATGTCATACGCTTCTCATAAACAATAATTTTTACCCTTGCAGTTATAATAAATTGTTTTAAAAATGAATATTATTATTTTTCAAATCAATAGAAACAAAATAAATTGTTAACACTAAATACAACATGGCTGAAAACGAAACAAATCATTAGTCTGAAGTTGTCTATGCTTTTTTTCCTATAAATATTTTAATTCTATCGGAACTGTTTGTGATTAATCTTCAATTACACTATAATACTGTATTTGATAAATTGAGCGTTTCCAATTTATATGACAATATTATTCTCTTTAACGTCGGAGCTTTGTATATTTATTAAAAATATAAAATGTCGTGTTGCCATCAAAATATTGTCACTGTCAATCAGTATGGCGCGTATGACCGATGACAATAATATTATTTCCACTCATGGGACTGTCATCGGGACCGGTCGCGTCTGGTGGATAACGGCATTTGAATGGCTCTGATAATCTTTCGGCAGAATACGTAATTTTCCCTACGTTGTGAAGGTTTGTTTAGGAACGCCGTAGAGTAATACGACTTTGTGACGAGAGAATTAATAGGATATTACCTTTGCACGAATCTTACAATATACATATACCTATAACGTATGTATAAACTTTACATATAATATATATAATATATATAGGTACACGTATAATAATTATTAGTACCGTTGCAGGTGTAACTTGACTATAGATTTAAATGATTGCAATGATTGATTGAATACATTTAAGCGGATTACAACAGGTCCTGGGGAGAATATAGGGGACAATTTATTGACGATTGCATTTTGTAATAGGTTAGTATTAATATTTATCATATTACACAATATATTTTATATTATATTCTGTAATTTCAGAAAATTCGATTTTCGTATGAACACAAAAACATTTATGTTTTTAGTTAAAATTCTAATATTTTGTTATTGATCGATATAAATACGGAAAAATGTAAATATATTGGATACATCGATAGAATTAATTAGTTTAAATCATAGTTTGAGAGTGTTATGTATTTATACATAGTGATGATTACTACGAATTAGTTAATCATAATATTATCGTGAGAGGAGAGATGATGATGGGCATGAGATAGAGAATATGAAGAAGACAGTTTTGACAAAATACCGATACGTTGAGTCCCTCGACATAGGTACACAGGCATATTATGCTAATTTTAGCTATACGTGCTTGGAGGTTCTTCATGTAAGTATTTTGTTAAGGTATCCTTCTGCCCGGGCCTCAAGAACTTGGAATAATGGGTAATCGGTTCGCCACGAGTCGGGAATGTTCAGTCTCGGATGACGTCTATCGCTTAGGACGCTTGGAGAGGGAAATTGGGGTCCCGTTTCGCCGAAGCTGTCAGTCAAGATGCGCGAAAACTGATTATTTTCTCCTGGAATAGACTTTAGCATAATTGAGGAATTATTATATTAGACGTAGGGAAAAATATGTAAAGACTTACTTGTTTGCATTAAGTTTGATTTTCCAATGACTGAATCACTTTTTCAGAACCTTTAGGCGAGTTAAAAGTAACTAAGAGGCTTGATCATCAGTTTGTGGTTACCTGACAATTACGTTTTATGGTATCGAGTCGAATTCACTAACACGAACTGTAGTTTCAGTAGTTGGATATACCTAAATAGTCAAACGTACCAATAATAATAAGAGGGAAAAAAACAAGTAAAATATTTATTTTCCAGCTCGAGTCACGTGCGTTGAACAGAAGAAAATGTAATGGGCAGCGGTCACGATGACGGAGCTGGCAAGGTGTGGTTGGCGCAGGTCATCTGCCGCCTGGTGTACTCTGTGTACCAGGACAACGGCAACTACTACAACAACGGTTCGGCGTCGACCGTGGCCACAACCGCCGCCGCTGCAGCCGCGGCCGCCACCGCCACCACCTCGGCCACCGCCGCCGCCATAGCGGTGGCAAGCACCGAGATGGTGATGACCGCGACGACGAATGGGAACAAGTTGCTGGTGACCGAGGCCCGGGTCGACAGGCTGGACTGCGGCGGTACTTGGACGCTGGACTGCCGGCGGGCGGCGGGCGCACTGGCATGCACCGACTCGCTGTCCAAGGCCACCGACGCCGATGTCCGGCTGTACCTGCCCGCCAGGCTGTCGGCCCACTTTGACGGACAGCCGGCCGTGTCTGTGGGCCTGCCCGAGACCGCCCGCGGTAACGCCGTCACCGTTGTCCGTTGCGATGGCGACGGTGGTGGTGGTGGTGGCCGCGACCACGACGACGTCAACCAGGTGACGTGTTCGATACACGGCGAACAGTGGCCGCCCGCTACAGTGGCCACCGACGGCGAGGATGACCGCCAACGTTCGTACAACTGGAAGTATCTGTTCGTCGTCGTGTTCATCGCTTCCGGTGGCGTGGGCAACATACTCGTCTGCCTGGCCATATGCCTGGACAGACAGCTACAGAACGTCACCAACTACTTTCTCCTGTCCCTGGCCATAGCTGACCTGTTGGTGTGCCTGTTCGTCATGCCACTCGGCGCCATACCGGGATTTTACGGTAAGTGTCTGCGACCATATTATAGCATAACGGTTAATGGTATAAGCTCGTTTCAATGTTATATCAGTAGAGCTGTGCGTTCAATGTACAACAAGGCCTTAATAAACGCAGTTTAAATTCGTAATAACAACGCAGTTTAGAATGTAATAAAAAAAAGAGGGGGGGGGTAAATATCTAATTTTTAAATTTGAATACGTTCTTACGTGTTATTTCAAACGTTTTGTTGAAAAAGATTTTTTTTAAATTAGCCGAAAAAAATCATTTTTCACAGCCCTTATCATTAGGATTTGTAACGTTTACATGCAATTAGAGATACTCTAAACACCGAAAAATGAATTATTTATAATTAGATGTTATGCATCTTGTAACATTTTATATTTTATCACCTTATCTGTTTAATCTTTAATTATTGATTTATAATAGTTAAAGTACATTAAAAAATAAAACGATATACCTGTGTAGTATGTACATAAATCATTTCAATTCCGTTTAAAGGTTTATAATGTTTTTTGCCGATCACAGCAGTATATTGGACAGCAACAAAAAAAAAACGAACACTTTCACGAATATTCATCTGGTTGTTTTTTATTCATACAATCAAACGTAAAATACGTATTTGTATATTGATAAAACGATATGGACAAATTAAATTGAATGCCAACTGTTTTTAATTATTATTATTAAAACTAGAAAAAATAAAATCTTAAAAAAATATGTAAAATATTTGTAAAATTAAACACAATTTAAACGCCCTCATAATTCACTTGACTTCACATTTTGCTCGATTTAAATGAATGCCGTTTACGTTTCGTTTGTCAAGATATATTAATTATACTCACAAAATTATGACTCCAGAATCTCGTAAGAACCGTAAATAATTGTAAATCACCCTGGTTCAAAAAAATAATTGAAAAGCATTGTTTATGGTAAACACTGTGATAATGCCATACATATAATTAGTCTTCTCGTTCCTTATCTGATTACTGTATGTTTTCTATATCACGAGCTCGCTACAAACTATTGTCTAAAAAATGTTATAGTGCAAAGTGATTTCCCATACCAAGTCTTCCCTTGCATCAAATCTTCGTTGTTTCTGGCTCTTTATCCAAAATCACGTAGGTAGTTCTATTTCTATTTTTCCTACTGTGGTTTACGACGGATTTTCTAGGTCTACTTACTAAATACTTCTGATACTTTTGATACTGTTGTGCTTCAAATATTTTTCTTCTGTTTGTTCTTCATCCACCAGACCCAAACCATCTTCATTTTTAAATCGCTGTATCCCTCTATTCTACTCTACATCACGTGTATTTTTAAATTAACAACTTATATTATTATATCGATACATTGATTACTAAATAACTGATCAAATTTTTTTTGTTAAGTAGTGTATGTTTTTATTTTATTGAACAAAAGTAACTAACGTTATAATAAAAATAATAAATATTATTTTAAGTTAATATAATTAAAATATAATACAATTTTAAATTTAAAAGACCAATGGCTATAGATAGCGTGATCGAGATATCAACCCTGCAGATAATTACCGTGTACCGAGCTCAATCGTTCCATAAACTTTGAAAATAACCGATCCCAATTATTATTGGTATCTGAAAAGGTAATTTTAAACGCAATTGGTAAACTCCCGTTGCGGTCGTATCTGACTAATCGGTCCCTACATGTGTTTGTCCTTGGTTTATTCCCTCTAATGTTTACACTGACGTTCGGTGTCCCAAAGGTGCATTTCTATCTGCTATCCTGTATTCTTTCTCTCATTACTTTCGAAGTACAATCTCGTTTTACTCTCTTCCATGTTCCATCCCATATCACTATTGCTCTCCTGAAAACTATCTTGAAAATTCCCCCAGTATCCAGATAATGCTCACCTCGAATCATGACCGCACTTTTTCCTTCTAATCCTTACATAAATCTGTTATTCTGTATTACGCTGTAATTTAATCAACCTGTATCATATTATATTGCCCTAACCTAACTGTTATTTTATGCAGCTTTCCCCATAAATATAAATAAATATGATAGTATATTATATTAATATAAATATTAGGTATTTTCAGTATTATTATGAGATTTTAATATTATTCCACAATATATTATATATTATATATTATTCGTATCATCACTTCTACAGTCGAAGCACTGACGCGTGACCCTGCATTGCATAGCATAATCGAAAAAACATTACTGAATTATCGACGGAGAAGCGATCCTTGTAAAATTAGTTATAAATTATAATTCTGTTTTTAAAAATTTTCTTACGTACGAATTCTTTCATAAAAAACCCACAAGGGTGTAACAAAAAAAAACTGATTAGACTGGTAAGTTCAAGCCTATTAGATTGTTTTAAATACAATTAGTGTTTATCATTGCAAAAAACATCGGGAGTTAGGTGCGCAGCTGTAGTTCTGTAGAAAAAAATATAATAGCGTTAGTTTCCTTAGTTCTTCCTGTACAGTTAAATACGTGAGATAAAAATTATTGTATTTTTTTTTCGAAAACCTGGATGCCAATTGTTGTTATTGTCCCAGGTCTCTAATCAGTAGCGAATCACGACTGTCAAAGCGCGTTCACCGTGATATTGGCGGATTACAAAAAAACAGCTCTGCGCATAGGTACAGTTTAAATCGTATCCATACTACGCTTCAGAGAAATTGTTTCAACACTATCGTGAACATGTCCCGATTAAGTGATTTGGAAACACTGAAAAAATTAAACGAGTATTTATGACTCAAACTAATTCCTAGTAACTTTCGATTTTCGCAGATAATATTATTACTATTATTGTTTAAAATGTTTATGGAGGAGGTCAGGCCACAGTTAATATTTTTTAAAATTAAATACATTATTTTAAAAGTGTTGGTATGTCTATAATTTTGACTCAAGTATCGTATATTGTATAATATATCTATAACATATTATATTTATTATAACATATATTGTAACAAATAATTATATATTTATTCCTACAAATAATTCCTTAATAAACTAATACACTAAATACTACATTTATTTTATTACAAAAAAAGAGAAAAAAACCAAAATAATTTACTGTAGCGACATAATTTAATACAATAAGGTATAGGTACGTTTCAATAAATGAGGATATTTAGCCTCATGTAATTGTATGAGTCTTTTTTTTTCCAAAAATATTTAGTTTGTATTCATTATTGATACTAATATCACCATTTGTTTTCACAATACTTAAATTTAATGAACCTATATTGATTCGTACAAGAATGAAACAATTTTTATACATGCCGCATAGTGGAAAATGAATTTCAGAGGTCGCTATATTTACCGGAAGAATAAAAGCTTCTTGGAACATCTTGCAAAAATTAGGAAATACTTTACCGTCATACAATGTTAAATGTTTTTTTTATTTTCTATAAACACGAAATTCTGCTCGATTATATTATATTATAATTTTTCGGGAGGGTTAAAGATCTGGGGAATATTTTCCAGTCCCCTGAGACCACCCATATCTTTTCACCACTGAAGTCAATTCTGTATGTATAAAGTTCAATGATAAATTGATTTTAAAAAAGGGTATTGAAATTATTATTTAATTTATTCGTTAAAAAAATGGTACTGATTTGATAACAAAATTGAAATTCTTTAACATAAGTAGTTAATTCATTTACGTGTAATAAATAATAATGAAAAAATCTCGTTGGTTATATTAATTAAATCACCTTGATGCAATTAAATATGTAAAAATGTACTTTTCAATAATTAAATTATTTTTCATGCTGATAACAAAAACTGTATAATGTTAATCGAGGCTTGAAAATTCTTGGTAAAAAGGCAGCACTTAAGAGTACCTTGAAAATTAATTTTTTTTCTACTGGTATTAACGAACTATTATACTTATTTATTTATATAAGTTTGATTGAAAATATAAAATAATTGAAGTTGAACAATCTTTATTGTTCAAAAGTTCAAAAGCTGGAAAATTTTTTGTAAACGTATTTATTACGATAATATAATACTATGTAAGTTATACATACCAGACGTGGCGTTTAGGTGAGGGGGGCTTAGGCGCCATTCCCCCCTAGACATCATAAACTACCTATAAATAATTATTTCTTGTTAGTCTTGTAAATTGTGATATTATCACATTAAGCGGTCTGTAGTCATATTGACTGACTGACGTTTGGCCTTGTTGTTGATTATATATTATGGGCTTAGTGGGTAAATAATTAAAAGTAGAATTTTTGGACCAAAAAGATATTGTACCTCCCCCCCCCCTTCACCTAGAAGACGAATCAAATCCTCTACTGTACGCTATTTTATGATAGTAAAGAAACATTAGATATCCTACCTATACTATTCGCCGATTATTCACTATAGAAACTAAAGCGATTACACTTGTCATCGGAAACAGCGCGTTGTTAATATTAATTTCAAGAAAAAACATAAACGTTTTTGCATGAACATAATGATTGATCATCTTAAAAAAATGCAAAGTCACAGAATTCGATTTTTTATGTATACGGAACGATTAGAATTTGAAGTTTTAAATTAAATATATACAACCTATATGTTTAATGCACAGTCCACTGTGGCCCTTTGGGCATAAACTTCATGGCTATAATTTATTACGGTTTCGGCGTAACTTATTTAATAAAATTAATGTATGTTAATATATTAATAATATTGTTGTTGTGATTTTTTGTTTAAATCAACATGAGAGATTAACTGAAAATGTATCTTTACAACTATTAGGTAATTGTATTAGTATCCTATCCCTATGTAGGTACGGTGTACACACTATACTCTGTGCTTATGCAGCTACTACAATATGTTTGTATGCTTCATTGAGTTAGACATTCATTACTAAAACTTCTTACACTCACACAATGTGGTTAATACTTAAAAATATAAACATTTTCAAGACTTGGTTTTTATCTTCTCTAATTGGTCTTAAACTCTTAAACATAATGTATATACTTTATTCAGTTTATGTTAAATATTATTGATAAGTACATTTCCCGATTTCTTCATAGTATAAAATGGAAAAATATCTAATAACTATAATGATTTATTATTTGTGGTATTCTGGTATTGTGTTTATATTTGATGCAACAAACCCATTTTTTTTAAAACATTTGTGTTTGTAAAAAAAAGGAATGATTTATTTGAGTATCTATTACTAAAAACAAAATCCATAATTATATTTGTCCAGAAATTAGGAATAATAAAATGTTATTATATTGGAATATTATAAAAACAATAATTGTCTACAAAATTGTGTGAAAAATATGGTGAAGAAGTTATATTTCAATTAAGATGATTGTTGGAACTGTCACAAATATCATATACGAACGTCGCTGTCTTACTCTGTTATAAATGATGACAAATAGGGTAACATATTTGCTGATAAATAATATTAATTGCAATTATTTGTTTAACGTTGATATCTTCAGTGTGCTTTACCTATTATTACTTGGTGAAGTGCGAATGTTTTATTTTACTGATTAATTTAATTCTGAATAAATACTTAGGTTTTATCTAAAACTATACAATTTTTATATAATAGTGTTTTTAAATACTAACTATAATGATCTACTATAAAATCTATAATATAATTTAAAATATAATAGTGATTATTACGTAAAACGTTGATAACGCTTTTACGATAAATATTATTTGATCAAACATAATTTGTTATAGTGTAATGTAATGAAAAAGTTTTGCAATCAAAATTAGTAATTTTGACATTTTATTAAAAATAGGTAGGTTTTGAATAATTTGTTTTTTATTTGTTAAAGAAATAGTGTACCTACTTGAATAAAATATAACTTTCTCATAAGTATGTAAATTTTATTTGATCTTTAACTTTTTTGGTGTTGTTAAAAAGTTAGTTAGTTAATACTATAAAATTAATGCATGTAATTAATATTTATTTTTTTTACCATCCAAAGTTTTAAACGTCGTTCATCTGTTTTCAAGTATACAAAATATTATATAGTATAGTAGTAGGAGATATCTGTGTATATTATTATAAACGCATAATCCTATCTATGGACTATGGCATTAAATTATTATTATTTCTATCATCATGCGATTTGTATTTTCGTATTCATCGAAGTATATATCAGATAACAATATAACAATACTAAACTGAACATTTAAAATTGTATATACATACATATAATATGCTTGATTTGACCATATCAACTGAAATTAAACATATACCTTTCCAGTGACCTAACAAAACTATCAGTTACATACACAACCCAAGAGGGGTCGGTCACGTTTTATAAGCCTTGACAACTTCAGTTTCCTGTCATGTGCATTCTAAAACCCTTTTTAACCCAAAATATCACGGGGAAAAATAAAAAATAAAGGATATATTTTTAATCGTCAAATTAAATTCACATCGTTTATTAAGTGTAAAGTAATCAGATACAGTATTATTATACATGTATATTACTGTAGGTATTTTAATAAAATTCAATTTATCACGACATGAATTGAAAGCGTATTGTCATTGTGTAAACGGGAGAAATTTGTAAATGGTTCGTGACAAATAATAACACATAATACATTTATATTATAGCTCAATGAGAAATAAAAGGGTTAAAATATGATTCATACAAAAGCTCATTTTATGCTCAGATTAAACACAAATTCACCGTTTATCAGCAAAAGCGAGCTGCAACAGTCCAGCACGATGATGTAATAATATAATTATATCATAGTGCTGCCCTGCTTAATAATAATATTATTGCTTATACAGTTATACCTATACAACACAAAAATGGTACATGAATAATGAACGTAATAATAATCATAATAATAATGACGACGACGACGACGGCGACGATGATGATGATGATGATGAAGATGATGATGATGATGATGATGATGATGATGATGACGATGATAATAATAATAGCAATAATATTCTTGAAGACTGAGTCGTAAACAGGGGACAGAGCCCCTCGGGACCAGATGTATAATAGTGCACCATAAAGACCACTGTTAAAGCCCCAAAGCCACGGCACGAGTTGGCAAGTAGTCAGCAAAAACTGCCCTTCATTCCGGCTTGATTAATCTGTAACGTCATTTGGGAACATTTTACCTATCCTAGTAAAAGATCGCAAGGTCTATGCTATCCCTGTGTACTGTGTAGTGTGTACCTAACACCCGTACCTATGTGTTTTTGCAAAGGGACGATGTGCGGTTAGAGACGCTCCCAACTCCGGTGGCCGTATTTTATACGTTACGAATAGGGAGAAGGAAAATAATATATTGTGTGTGTTTTAATCTTTGCATTCCTATGCAACAAATTTAATACATGTATAGGTACCCATAGTACCTACGCGCTGTTGTACAGGTGTGGGCACTGATCCGAAAAATTGTACGGATAAAAGAGAAGAGGAAACAAGTATTACGTAAATCCTGGTTTCGTATTATTATCATTATTATAATATATATATTATATGATGGTTTTTCAGCAGGTGAGTAGTGCGTGTACTAAAAAGAGATTGAAACGTAATTTATTCTTCCGCTCTCTGACACCTCCTTTTGTCCCATTTTTGGTTTGAATTTTTAAAATAAATACATTTCATTATATATTTTTTTCCCTTTAAATTGTTATCGCAGTGATGTAATAGGGTTTCGTTTACATTTTACGCATCATCACACGACGTGTGTTCTATTATATAAACTATTGTATAATAAAATATCTTTTAACTGGATATGTTGAAAACCATTTATTTTATTCGATGAGGTCCATCTAATAGAACGGCGTTCTGCTTAGATATTTTTTTCCAGAGAACCGCGAAACTCCCAACACTTTAAATATATTCATGGTTTGTTCTTTTCCGTTTTGGGTTTTCCAAACTTGAGCTTTTCAGTCAACGGTTTTATGTTTATAGTAGGTATCTACTAAATGTGATTTATTTCCTACTTTGCATTATCCTTGCAACTTCTATTATTTGAGATTTTTACATTTAAAACATCGTATCCAGTAAGGAATACGAATATCGCTGAATGATATTATATTATTGATACAATACAAAGTAAATAATTTTTTTTGAAAATAAATAGGGACTTCAGTATTGAATAATTTAATAAAAATAAAATATTGTGTTTACTGTTTGACAATCAATTTTTTACTATCCCGTACCTATTAAATAATAATAATAATCTTAGAAAACTTCGTTAAAAAACATGTATGCGTTTAGGTCAGTTTTTTTAATAATGATTTAACAAAAGCTTATTATACTAAATTTGATAATACAAATATAAACATCATGTCTTCAATGCAGATACTATGTTTTACTATACAAATAGTTTAAGTTAAGTTACTAATAAATTTTTTATAGTTGGTATGATTATTATGTAATTCTGTATACAAATAAAAATATTGAGTGTTATATCATTTTTGTATCGATCTATTATTCTAATTAAAATAACTTTTCATTTTTAATTTGTTTCATATTACGATTAGCATTATTTTTATTTTGATATGTTGTTTTGTCAGATAATTCGTTTATTAAAAACACTTTCATCCAAGAGAAATTATTCAAATAACTTGGTAGTAATATTTTAAATGGATTAGAGTGGCTAAAATACAAGTAAAACTGTTATACATATAGACATGATGTCAACATCACAAATCATACAATACTGAATTGGTCGTAACGTACAACAAGTAAACAGTTATTATTTTGTTCACATGATGCTTTATAACTAGGTATGAGTGTGCTATTTTTAGTTTTAAACAGTTTCTAATAATTTTTTTGAATATATATTTCAAATTGTAAATCATATCAAAGTACAAGCCACTAGACATATATATCATTCATACATAGTATTAAATACATTGCCTCCCCTTGGCCCTTACGAACACTTTTATTTTATTGGACACCTCTATAACTAGCAGACGACTTTTCGGGAACAAACCATAAACTCTCTACACTCTGAACACAATGAACACTGAATATCTCCGAATAGCGGACAAAATGTTAGTCACTATATTATAAATATTAATAATACTTTCGTAATGTTTTGTAGTGTTGTTATTACGGTAATTTGGTACATGAATAATAATACATGTTTATTAAAGTTAAATATTGACTTTAAAAATACTGTTTTATTCAAAAAGTATGACGTGGTATTTTTTATGCGTTATACCTTTAAATAGTGTATCTTCATATAAATAAATAATTTGAGTAAAATTAGTTTATTTATGTGAGTGCAATTAAAATAACATTCTTGGAGTTGGTACGATGTATAATACACGCAGGATCATCTAATTGAGGTAAATGTTACAAAATATTTTAAGGGGATTTAATATGTAATGATTTTAATATTATGCAAACCGTTCACAAAACACGTGGATGACTTGTGTTTTTGTTTAGGTACTAATACTACCTACCAAAGTGACCGCGTCCTTAAATGGCTTTAACTCAAAAACATATTTTTTTGATGCAGCGTGTTATTTTTTGGTCATTAAAATGTTTATTGAGATTATTCACGTAATACTATATTCTGTTTCATTTATACATTTTCCATGTTCATAATAACTACTGTGATTATTGGTTATAGTATATTTTGTACCTATGGGCTATTTTTATCAGGCACATTTAGAAGTACAGTGTGTGAACTAATTTTTTAATACATTTTAGATTTTACATTTAACATGAACAAAGTGCTATAATTTTTTATATGTATCTATTACTTGCAGTATAGTTGTATCAAACTTGTAGCTTGACATTTACAGCTACTGAACACGTTACACGTACAACGGAATTGATATGTCAATGTAACTGATAACCATTGTTTCATATTTATGATTATTCTCTCGTCCAACAATGTTTAATCAATATCTAACAATAATTTGTTAAATCGGTTGACGGGTTAGTCTTCGTGTTAAAAATCTACAAACGTATTCATAAAATATTTGTCCGTATAATTTGTTCGTTTATGATTTTATTATTAAATGAAATAATCTTCGTAATACAGCCTAAGCTTAAACTAACGGTTATTTTTGTTTTCAATTTTGGCAACATTCAAAGTGCCGGAGTTGTATTCGTTTCAACAAATTATAAAATATGTAAGTTTCATGAATTTATTTCAAAACAAAAAATAAATACGATCCAAATCAATTTTATGATAGTACAAATATACAATCATACCATTTAATTATAATTTTCAATCAATATTACAACTTACGACTATAAGTAAATATTTTCAAAAACTATAACTACGTATTTATATTTAAAAATTATTTTTATTTTTATTTTTGAAAACAAAATCTTTTCTCATAACATTAAATCAAATACTTTACTATAATTAAAAATGTAAAACAATTTTCTATTTGATGTTAAATGTAAACTATACAAACAGATTTTAGCACTTATTTTATGTTAGAGGAAATAATTATTATTTTGAAGTACTTACTACCGCATTTCTAGTGCACAATAGCAAATTATATATTTACTTTTACGAGTGTTAATAATGATTTTTGTTCCGTTTACATTTTCGGTTGCAATTAATTCGATTATCGGATATAAAAGTAAACCTTTAAAAAGTTATAGAAAGGTCGTTGTCATTAACGAAAAGTTAGGTCTATTAGAAGTTTAAGTTTATCGACCAATATCGGTGATTATTACAACTGTCACAAACTAGAACAATACATAGAGAAAACTTAGTTTAAACCTTTTGAAATTGACAGCTCTAAAAATCCAATTTAGTACACTCAGAACATAAATAAGCATCACGTCTTTAATAGTTTTTTTTATGGACACACAATTTTACAAAGTGCAATAATTATAGTAATTATTTATGTCAGTTAATAACTACTCAGCGTATTGACGCCTTCAATGCTTATCAATGATAATATGTTATCATAGTAACTCGTTGTTATTTCGAACATTAAACAAATGAATGCGTATATATATATTAATTATATTTTTATTTAATTGTTTTCCATATAGGGTATTGAAATGTGGTATATATAATATTATTATAAGTACTTTGCGTCTTGTGTGTTGTGTCATTGTTATTATGTGCAATGTGAACGTTTCGAAATGCATTAATATGTTGCGCTCTTGTACCTTATACATTTATACTTAAGATATTATATTATGTAAAACATTTGAATTTAATAGACTAATGCTTTAATAGTTTAATACAACATTGACAACAATATTGTTTTATAATAATAATAGTTGTCGTGAGATTTAAACGTTGTTGTCTTATCCAACATTTTATTTTTAACTGTAAATTTTGCATTTTTTAAGTGTCGTACTCACTTTTTTGCGGTGACTGGTGATAGAGGTTTAAGTCTTTTGACCTGGAATAGCGTGGCTATACAATGTTTTTTTGTTACTTTGGATTTTAATAAGGGTAAAACATGGAACTAATGGGAGTATAAAAAAAATAGTAATAATTTCAGAAATGTGCAATACCTAAGTATGGTTATTGTACTTAAACGAAAACCGTAAATTGTACCCATCATTGTAAAAAAATAATTGCCTCCTAGTATTGCTTATCAGTTTTGTTCTATGGAAAAAATGTATTTTATTTATTATTTATTATAAACATAAGGGTTTCCTCTTTTACATTAAAGTAAAAGTTCAACAATTAGTATTATAGTAGGATATTTAAATACATTATAAATATTACATATAATTCAATAACAAAAGTATAAAATATATTAAAACAGTAAAACATTGAAACAAACAATCAAAACATTCATAAAATGAGAGGTCTTCATTGGTGAGTCACATAATACGTCTTAAAGGATCATTTTGTAAATAATTTGTATTGGCGCTAGGAATATCGAAGGTTTTTTGAGATCGATATGTATATGCGAAGGGACATTAAAATTTTTGGGATAGCCAACACGAGGAACCAATTTTGTTAGTTATTAGATTACGAATACATTTTATACTCTATTCAGCAAGAGTAGGTAGGTCAAGTACGTTAGTTATATTGGCAAATCTCAAAAATTACGTTCGATTTGACCAGAGTCAGAAACAGTGTAAGGATCCCAGATTATAGATTTGCATTCTAAAATAGAGACAAACTAAAGCACAATATAAAGATTTTAGTGATTTAGTTAATTTGAAGTCTTTGGATGGACGCATTATGAACACTAAAACTTTAAATGCTCTACTAGAAATCATTACAATATGAGGATTTGGTGGGTTCTAGGTAGTTACTAGATCATCAACGAGTAAAGTTTTCATACCTGAGATATAATAGTCATACAATTTAGGAGTACGAGAACGAGTGAACGTCACGACTTGACATTTAAAAACATTGACTTTAAGACCTATTTTAAAACACTAATTAGTCAAACGATGAAGGTTATTTTGAAGATTCGCGCAATAAAATTTCCATAAAAAGCTTCATGTCATCTGAGAAGCATAGTACCTAATTTACATACACTATAATACATACACTATTGAAAAATAGTGAAAATAAAATCGGTGATAAATATCCACCTTGGGGTACTTCAGACGTTGACGAAAAAATGTTTGACTTGACGCCAAATAATTTAACCCACTGTTACCTAACCATGAGAGCGGAGGTCCACCAAAACCTATTTTATTAAAGGTATATCTAATCTACCTACCTATAGAACATTATCTATATATTTATATCTACCCGGTAATTATTTTAACAGCTAGTAAACACATATTATTTCCAAGAGTATGAATGCTTTTAAAACATTTTTGCTTAGCGAATTCAAAAAGGTCGTTAAACAAAAAAATATTTTTGAAAAAATAACGAAATTTTTATTTTTTTAGTTTTTTGAATTACAGCGTACATTTTTAATTTTATAATATTTCAAAGCAGAATATTATCTCAGAATTTCAATACAAAAAAGTAGAATTATGAACGAGTTAACGAGTACCTAATTATTTATTTATAATTAATAAGTATTTAAAGTATATATTAGCTGAGTAGAGTGGCTCAGCCTCTCAGGGGTAGGTATTTCGTAAAATATTAGTCCTTCAATTTCTTCATCAAAACTATAAATAGGCACTTACCTATAGGCTATAGCTTTAATTAGCTAATTTTAGCGTTAAATTGAAATGTTATTATTATGTTAACGATTTTATTGAACTTCTCAAAACATATTCTCCTTTGGAATATAAAACTAAAATGTATGCTGTCATTAGTGTGATTTAAAAATTAAAAAACTTGAATAAATTATAACGAAAACAAAATAGTAAAAATTATTTCCAAAACCTTCAATATTTTTTTAAAAGATCGATTGAAATTTAGTTGATAATGAAAAAAACACTAAACGTGTGTGTGGGAGAGTCATTTATTAAAGTACATTGACGGAATGGAGTATTTCTCTATTTACTTGGAACAATAATATAATAACATGACTTGCTACAATGATATTATAGTACCTACACATAGAAATATAAAATGGTTGATTGGGATTGGTAATAATATTGTATTTATATCCAAGAATTATCTGATCGTTACGGTTGAGTGTACCTTAAGTGAAGTCCAAGACGACATGTACCGGACACTTGTCCGGGAGAAGACGTAACTGTGGCCGGAAACGCGTGAAATGGCGTATTCCCTTGACATTTTTGTGGTTGGTAGAGATGGTTGTGAGTGGTGGTAGGTGTGGGGATAATGGAATACACGTGATCATCACTATGGTGGCTTAGGTACGTTAAATCGATTTGATTTGACTTCATGAAATATTCATCAGACAATATTACGTACGGAAGAGTCTCGAAATATTGGCTGCCAGCATGATCGGTGCCGTTAATTTTTCCTTGCTCGTAACCAGTGTTTGAGGATAGCGCAAAAATAATCAAATTCATATCCCCTAGAGATTGCGTTTGGAAAAATTCCCTGTAACGCACCGCTTAACACTTACCAATTACACGTGCATTATAGAAACTAAAACGAAAAATTTATTATTTTTATAAAATTATGCATAAAGCTATTATATCCACCGTGTCTAATTAACACGATAAAAAATATTAATGTTGTTACTTGTATTACTTATTTTATTGCTATCAAAATGTTAACGTTGAATATAATACATATTTATACATAATGAAAATCACCATCTCTATATTTAAACATCTTTGGGTCAAGTACACACATTGTGCCTATTATTAATAATGTAAATAGGTGTTGCAATACAATTCTATAAATCAGCACTTTATACGTTGAAACTTGAAACATAAATTAATGTTAACGATCAAATAAATAATAACATTATCATTAAAGTTCGTACCCATAGAACCTACCTACTTATTTTTAGCAATTTTTAACTTAAAAAACAATTTAACTTTAATTCTATGTTCATTTTTGTGTACTTTGTACTTATCCATTAACAACAAATTATAAAGTACCTAGTTATTTTTAATACTGTATGAATTTCAAGGAATACAATATTTTCCCGGAATAGCTTACACATTTTGACTTTCATGTTCAAAAGTTTTATTATCTATCTACGCAGATTATTTTTTTTTATGGTAATCACTTCGAAATTCTCCGTCGAAAATATGAAACAATATACTTATGTCTTCTGGTCTACTGTTCTGCGTAAATTTGGTAACAAGTTCCTTAGGGGTGGATGGTGACAGCTGTTAAGTAGCCTAACATAGATTATAATATAAATTATAATATTCAATATCCACCATTCATTTCCTTAGTATAAGTCAGAAGGTGTCACAACTTCTAGGTACCTATGCACACGGTTAACATAATGTAGGTACCATGGGAAATCAATAATGGATTTACATGAATATAAACTACATTTCTCAAAATAATTATATTATAAGACAGTCGAAAATTCTTTTCTTTCCGTTTTAAATAATACAAACGATTTTGAAATAACATTTTTGAAACCATTAAAATCATTTTTACTTTTGTGAATCTTTGGTATATTTATATACTTATAAATTTAAAAATTAACTGCTGTAACAACTTAAACTAATAGGTAGTTATACAAATAAATAAAATAATGTATTTATTTTTTTTATATCATATACGGCTTAACGACACAGCTTTTTAGCCAAAATTTAGACAATATGTATACAAATTAAAAATATATAGTATGTACATTTCGTTATAGTACAAGTATTAGTTCATTATTTATAGTAAATTATTTAAGATAAAAAATGAATTTATTGTATTCAATTTATTCATTGAAACATGGATTTGAAATTTAACTGGCGTATAACAATTATAAGATATGTGAACAATAAATAATTTTTTTTCAAATTTATAAAATAATGAATTCACTAATATTCTTGTTGGGACAGTATATTTTAACTTATTGAAATAATAGTATACATTTAATTTTAGACAAATAGAGAAATATATAAAAAAACTTTTGCCGACTTATTTTCTAAATCATTTTTAAAAAAATGTTTTATTAACATTTATTTGATACAAATTACACTCTAAAGTCTAAACTATTTAAATTGAAATCCAAAAGTTAAATTAGTTATAACAGTCAAGAAAAATAATATTATATTATGTGATAACAAATTTTAATTTTAATTGGTACCAACCAAAAATATTTAAATGGCTATTTTACATTTAGTAAATTAATTATATTTTTAAAAATAATACATTTGGACTTTTTATAACAATAAGATTAAAAGTAATATTCAAAAATTGTATGCGTTTTATTTTTATGAAAGTTGTGTAGAAAAATGATAATTATATCCATAATATCTGTTTACTCGTACATGAATATTGTGATATAAATTGGTAGGAAGTAAGTTTAATTTTTAGAAATTTACCTGACTATTCACCATAAGACTCAGCTTATGTACCTAACTTGGTTGTATTTATTTTATAAACTTGTACATCTATACATTTACTCATCAGTAATTTATATATTGTATAAATAAGTAGATATTTATATATTTATATAATTTACCTAGGTATTTAAACTGTTCTGATATGTTAATACCTAATGTGTTCAATAAAAATAAAATGTGTATCAAAATCTCCAGATTTTAAAATTAAATCATGCTATAAACTCACAGAATTAAAGGGGTTTCTTCTTAAATTCAGGGTTGTTATTTAATTATTCGTATTTCAATGTACCTATCCTATATTAATATATTATACACAGTTGTAGGGTTAATTCTAAAACAACAATATTCACTCTTCAATTATTAAATTATTACAGTTCCATTACCTATACTTAGTTAAACTAATTCTATTCTTTACAAATATAATAATATAAGTATAGAAAGGTTTTTTTTTTTATAAATAAATAAAAGCATTCACAGACCACAGGTACAATTCGATAGTAGATATTATTGATTATATTGATTTTACACAATATATTTAAAACAAAATACTGCGCAAACTTTACAGTTAATTATAATTTTTCAAGACAATATTTCACGTTTAACATTAAGAAACAAAACATTAGATTTAATAAAACAAAAAAAGAAGAACGAGAAGACGAGAAACGGAAGTGAAATCTTAAAGAAACTTCATGAATTATAATTTAATGTTATGGGTTGATATTCATAATAATTTACATATTAATTGTGACTGTCGAGAAAACCTAGTCAGAGACTTAAAATAAAGTGTCACCGTGATAATTTTATTTTTTTATTTTGTACACAATAATATCAAACAAAGTATCGAAAATGATCGATTGCGCGGATTATTAATCATGTAACCTCATAGATGATATAATATATGAATTCACCCCTGCCTCAGATATATCTTTTGTGCATAGGTATACATAAATATAAAAACGAATAAGTTGTTTGTGTGTTTCAAATCTTTTAATATATGAAACAGAAATTATTATGACAGATCAGCATCTGATATCTGGCGGGTCAAACATCATCTGAAGAAATTAATGATTAAGGTTCAACGTGACATCAGTTCGTGGTTTGTGGTGAACCTTTTTGAGAGAAGTTTGAAACATTTAACTTCACTAGGATGAGTGGAATTATAGCAACCACAAACAATATCGCTTTGGCTGGACTGTTGCGTTCTGTGATGCGTATTGATCAGCGCAACGATTTTTACCACAATACATTTACACTGCTGTAACGACACGACATGACAGCGTGTGACCTTACCCTTGTCAATATCGCAAAACTGCGAAAAACTAAAAATTATTTCAGTTCGTTTATTTTGGTTTCGTTCGAAGTGTAGGTATAGGATATTGGTGTATATTGATAATTTATGCTGTATCTGAAGGTCTGACGTGTTGTCGGAAAAATCAAAACACCGATTTGGTATTTTTTTTCCACAATTTTGTATGTACAAGTTGATTTTAAGGAATTCTGAAGCATCAGAGACGGAAGTCGAGTTACCACCGTCATCCCTTTTTCTATTAGTGAGTATCCATTGAACAAAACTTTAAGGTATCAAGATGCGCTCGTACATTTATATTTTATGTATAACGGTGTAAGTATACCTATATATATATATATATACTACCAGTAGAGTATTTGTGTTGTATCGTAGAGGGTCATCGGTGCGTTTGTCAACACGTGTGGATATGGAATACGTATGTATACGTATATTGCGTCCTCTCATACCCAACATGGCCACATCGTAGTTAACTACCTTGTGTCTTTATAAAAATATAATTTAGAAATATTTTATATTTGGTTAAGTACTTTTCCACAAGATTGTGAAAAATAAACTCGTCCTTCTAACGGTCTCAATCTATCACTTTTAATTCTCGGGGTCTTTGAAAAATATTTTTGGTTCACTGGTTATTTTTTGTAGACAAGTTATTATTGTTAATAATTTAATGAAATGCTAATCATATTATAATATAATAGTCAATTATAGTATGTATCTATTAAAATATTATCATAAACAGACAGTTTTGAAAACAATGATAACAATCTTTCATAACATAATAATTTGATACTTATTAGATAAGTAGAATACCTGACTTTTAGGGAAGACCCCGCTATGCGCTAGTTGCAGCACACCTCTCACAATCAAACACATCATATCAGAATGCTTTACTTTCGAAACGAATAAACAAGAAGCAGAAGTTCCAAACATTTCCTTAGAAGCTCTCCATCCAGACAACATAAAAATTATAATTTCCTTTATTGTTAAGGCCAAATTAATTAATCTTTTGTAACCTGTTTATCAGTATTAATGTATTATTAGTATAATTTTAAGATAAAATATAAACCTATATATAGTAGATTATAGTAGATACAGCCAATGGTCTTAGACGCCGAGGCTTTAATAATAATAAAAAAAAATACCTGACTTTTGTCTTATTTTATTTTATTTTACCCTAGTAAGTTGTACATTAAAAAAAAATATTTACCAAAAAACAAAAGTTTTCATAGGTACCTTTCTTATATTTGATCAGTTATAAAACAATAATTTAAATATACATAAGTTTTTATTGTTTTACAGTTCATTGCACTTCTTGATTTTTAATTAATTTTCCAAGTTTATGTTTACTGCGAGCGCTAGTGTACAAAGTATTAATACAATATTGGTTTGTGTGTTGGATTAAGTTAATTTTTTTCATTATTCAGGCCAATATGACTCAATTAAGCTGATATATTTTTTTACAATACGAGTATGTAATAAAGTCTAGGCATTCAGTTATTAATTTCCAATAACATTTTAACATAAATTTACATTTTAATTATTTTTTCATTTTATATTTCCATATAAAATTTTTATATTTAGTTTTAATATTTGACACACACAATTCTTGTTTTTATCATAATAATATTTCCATGTACAGATTAAAATTGAAATGTAATGTATAGGTAAATATTGTAAAATTTTTTTTTTTTGGAGGTTGTTTTTAAGTTTATATAAAATATAATATTCTGAGCATTCTTAGAATTGTCTCCTAAAATAGATTGGTCTAAAATTATTTTAGAAAAAAATATTTAATAGCTCCTAAATTGATCAGTAAGCGTACTGTAGTGATACCGCATTCAGAGGTTGATTAGAAAATGTAAGTGTATGATTATAGGTAAAATTCTAGTCTTTGAATTTTGAGAATAGGTACTACAATGTTTTCCCAAAATTAATCTATTTACCATATCATGTATATTTTACTAGTCCTTTTCCTGTTTATAATCATAATATGGTATTTAATATAGTATATATTCTATATGTACCTATAAACCTATTTATATATATATTACATTCTAGGCTTGTCACTAGTACAAAGCAGTATTTTCTCGGTGTACCTTTTTATATATTAAAATATTTTTTACATTCTAATTTTAATTATTAATGGCTAAACTAATTGATTAAAATATTTAAAATTTAATTTAAATATATCAAACAAAATTAATAAAATACGTCAAAACTACACTGCATTTAATAAGGAATTACATTTAAATGCAATTACATTTTGTGCTTACAATTTCTATAATATTTATCTTTAAATTAAAAAGTTATCCAGTTTTCTTCACAGTAATTTTATTCAAGAATTGATTATTTGTGGATAGTGTCAATAATGTTTTCAAAATAACACACTTTGCAATGACTTTGATCTTTTACAGAGTACGTACCTGCATATTAGTTCATAAATGTACTTTACTATTTACACATTACTTATTTATTTTAATAACAAAACAGTCAAAGGCCGAAAGAAAAGAAAAATATAATCTAAATAAGTATAAATTAATTCTCATTTATTTCAACTATTTGAACGATTAACAAAAACATCCTTGGGTAGTGTTTTTTCCCTAGAATTCGAACATTGTTTGATTGGTATTCTGAATGCAACAAAAGCTCTTATCATGGATTAACCATGGGGTTAAACATTTAAAAAGTAGACGTATTATTTTTAATTACGTTGGAAGGTCGTGCATATATAATTTTTTTTTGGAATTGGGTATGGAAAAAAACACTTTCAGCTACCCTGCTCAATTCTTCGTCGCAGAGTACAATATTTCTGCGTTTCTGTGCTATGGTTAAAAAAGCATTCAGAAAACAACTAGGTCGAATTTTTTTAAGTAAATACTGGTAAAATCATTATTTTTTAAAATTGTATATAATTATACATTACACATATATAATAAATTTAAGGTTGGAAAATGAGTACCATGTTTTTAATCAGTGAATATGTATGGGCATCACCCATTATTAAATATTATTTATATTAGTTATTGTTAAATATTAAAAAAAAATACAGCCTTATGAATCCAACAAGTATATACGTTAGAACAATGAATTTTAAAATTTTTTACAAATGAATCGGTCAAATAATTTATCCTTTATCAGACCAGTCACATTTATTATAGAAAAAAAACATTTTCCGACTATGGTAGTTGTTATCGACATGATAATATTGGTTTAATTGAATTTGTTTGCGTTATATTTAAACATCACTACTTAAATTCGTGTTGTTTGGGATATTTTTAACTCTAGAAAAATCAAAACGAATGCTTACAATAGTTATATACATTTGTAAGAGTAAATCTTAATAATCATTCACAGTTCAAAAATAAATTTAATTAACAAATCTTAACGATTTAGCTGACCAACTGTAATCAAAACGTACCTATTGAATAATTGTGCTATTCCTTACCTACCCTATCTACCTATAATACAATAATGTATTAAGCTTCAAATCCGAGATCCTTTCCATGAAATAGCAATTCTTGCAGCTTGATCCGTTAACAGCTTTTTTTTATCTTCCCACTGACTATGCAAATGCATTAATTTCAATTAACTTATGATGTACCTATGATATTTCAATAATTATAATAAACATATACAAAATATAAATGTTTAAATAGTATAAATAAATATATTTTGATTAAAATTACAATATACATGCTTATTATTAGTAACTTGTGTTATAAGATATTGCCCCAATTTCTGCAACACTGATTTCTCATTATCTAATAGTACTTTGTATTTTTTTATCAGTTTTTATGTACAAAAATAAAATATAAATGTAGCATAAATTTCAATGATCTAGATACTGTGTTTCAAACTATGTATCAAATAGTGTATTATTGTTTATTAATTATTAAATTGAATATAATATTTATCTAGGTACATACTTAATTAAAATTCTAGTTTTTTAAGATTATCTAAGATTTGTTTATTTACCTACTCTAACATTGGAAATAGTATCAATGGTTCTTGAAATTGAATTCAAATTATTTTTAATATTGAGAACTCAAATAGTATACACATAGTTAATCTCAATGCAGATAATGTATGTTTGAGGATTAGATTGGAAAAGGCGCAATATGCTATTAAAACGCAAATAGAGTATAGGTACCTAAATAAGACTATATCACATCTTAGAGACATGACTTATCGTTTGGTTATTCATTAACAAATTAATTTCCTATAATGGGAATGTATCTATTCAGCATGCGTTACTGATGCAGATGTGCTGTTTATGGAGAAAATATTTTGAAACAAATGAAACGGGCATATATAATATATAATAATTTTAAAAAGTAAAATAATAAATTGTAAATATTATTTGTAGCCTTCTCAGATAATTTACTACCAATTTTTTCACGATTGAATATATAAACATATTCAATTAACTAGGGTTATAGATTTTGAAAAATTTAATAATGTAAATGTACTTATAGTCTGTAATCTTTATTTATAATATCGGTTGTAAAAATGTTGATTTCTTCTCCAAAGTGTGTTTGTAGGTTATTCAAATTAATATAATTTTATTTCATTATTTGTTGTAGCATTGTAAGTATCTATATAAACCATAAAATACTATGTATAGGAATGACTCATCTCTCTCTAGTCTCCTACATTAATTTTTTTTTTTATTTCGTTTCAAGAGTGGCAAGTTTGATGTTGTAAGCACTATTGTACGATAATATGATGCGAGGAACGGTTTTATAGTATGAATATTTAATGTTTCATTTATTTTTCATTTTAGATTCCAAGTAGAGCGATAAATGTATGATGCGTGTGTCTTTCATGACCTTTTGGAGTAGTAAAAGTCCTTCAATCTTCTACTTTGAGAGTGATTTATAGCAGAACATTGGTACTTTTTTTGGTGGTGGATGGGGGAGGGGGCTGTAGGGTCTAAAGTCCTAATTATTCCCAGCAATTTTGAAAATGGAAATATTTACGCAACACTATAGCTTTTGATAAAAAAGCAATTTGAATTTTATTTGTAAATTGAAAAGTTACTTGTAATTATTGCCATATGTTTGCACTTTTTAAACATCACTTTCAACATTTTCAGTGTTTGATATTTTTATGGCATTTGCAGACCTTTGAAATATTTGAAATTTGTTCGATAAAATATGTTGATAAAAATGTTTTTGACTGATCAGATAGTTTGAAAATTTATTACAAAGTACTTTATTAGTTGATCTTACAGAATTTCAAAAATATTGAAACATTTCATCAGTTTTTGAAAAAATAACGATTTGAAATAGTTGGTGAGTTGTAAATAAATTTATTAATTGTAAGGAATTTAAACATTTTGCCATGATGTATATTATTATTTTTCATGTGTAATTAAATTTAATATTCAAAATATTTAGTCAAATGTTAAGCTATTTATACTACGAACACATTCATACCATCTTACGATAATACATGGTACAATTGGTACATTGATAAGATAATAATATTTATATACCTATACATTTTTTTTTGCTTTCTGGATCTACTATCATTTAGTATCTCCAATGTCCAATGCTCGCTCCTTACCTTAATTCTTTTAATTTGTCACTGTATCATATTATGGTTTTCCTATACAAAACTTTTTTTTATTTAGCTTAGTACGTTTAAGTACTCATTAATTAACTTTGCCTTCATGTGCTATTATACATGACTAGCGCCCTGGCCCGTTTCAATATTTTTGATTTAAGAAAATCTCGTAATTTGGGTTCACTGTACAGTCTATTTTAACCAAGTTATTCCTCCTTTCATATTGACAAGTATTAAGGTTTAACACAGGTTTATAATATATACACAATATATTAATATATTATGATATACAATTAATATTTTAATAATTAATAGTATAATGTATATGCGATGTTTTTTTTAAATAAATGACCAATAGTAATGTAAATGAATTATAAAATACCCTTATAATATATGTATAGGCTGACACTCGTTTCCCGCTCAGAATAGTTGTTCATGAGACGTATAGAATGAATGATTTATTATTGAATTTAAATTTAACACATCCATTACAGTGACCTACTCTATGACAAATACAACCGAACCCACAACTTACAACAAACTGACTTTCCTGGTTTTATTTTCATTTTATTTTTTAATGCTCTCACATTTAATATTTTTGTTTCTCGTTAATAATTAATACTTGTAATTTCATTTTTACCCTTTCGTTTAATTTATTTTCCATCCGCATTTCTTTTTATATTTGATTTGAAAAACATATAATTGTCTAAACGTATTACGTATGTACAGTAGCGTCATTTCAGTTTTTAATAGAGGGGGGACAAAATTCTCGACCAGCCCAACTGGGTAACTTAAAAAGAAACCACTCACAACCACATTTATTAAGTTACTACTTACTTTTCCACCATAAAACGCACACATAAACACATACCAACTTTTATGAACATTTCAGTTTTGTTAAATCTTAACGAATGCTACGTAAAATAGAAACGACCCGTTTATTTGTTTATTCATTTTGTGTATATTTTTTGATTTTTGTATCAATTAAATCCTCTCTATTCTTTGATTTGACATCCATAATTTTAATTATTTCAATCATTGGTATACACATAATAAGTATTTAATCAATGGTTTAATGCCCCTACTTGGATTTGTGTGGCGGTTGTTTTCATTTTTAATGATATTTTTATAATTAATCAGGATTTAAAATCAATTGTATTAAAACTTTTAATTACTAAGCTTATTAGATTATAAATTTGTAAAGTTTTTAAGTTTGTTGCAAAATATTAACTATTTGTTTATTCTAGTTATTTGATTTCGAACACCAACATTTTAATTGCTTTAAGAAAAATTAAAAGAATTTGATAGCTTATTTTTAATGTTGTGTAGTTTTATTAGCATATTTTTTTTATTTTTTTTTATTAATAAAATTACCCTCGGCAACATAGGCCATTGGGATACAAATATATAATTTTTTTTTTTTACATTGAGATATTTTGCTTATGATTCCTATAGTTTATGTACATTTTATATTTATAAAGTTTTATAGTAGGTTTTGAAGATTTGATTTTTCTATAAATTTGATTGTGACGGCTAGAGAGGTTCTGACAGGTGTTTCGGAATTTTTGAATATGATCTTGCTTCGGAGTATGAGCGGCATTCCGTCATTATGTGTTTGATGATTAGACTAGTGCCACATGATGAGCACTTGGGTGGTTATTCTTGCTCTAGCATATTTATTAAAGATGATTAATAGTCTATTAAAATATGACTATATTTAAGCATTTTTTTTATGCATACCTACTTTTAATATGAATACATTGTTATGTGTTTCTTAGGATCTTTGATAGCTTATAACTATATTATTGTTTTAAGATGAAAGATATGATCATTCCTAGTTTTATAAGGATAGTGTTGTAAATATGTTATAAATCGTGATATTTTCCTAACCGTTTTAAGATCGCTGAACACTTTTATTTTATAACAACAAGCAGCCGAACTACGTTCTCTAGGAACCACAATGTTGAAACTACTCATTTGGTTTTTCTAGCACCCATTGAAAACGGTTTTTTTTTTTATTGGATATTTTTTGATACATATTTTAGTATACCATTGGATGAAAAAAATAAACGTCCAATTTGATAACTTTCATACAAGGAAAAAGTACTTAAGCTACAATATTGTTCTATGATCTAATCGTATAAGAACGAAAGCTATTTATAAATATTTTACTAGTTAATAAAATCAAAAATGTGTTTTTAATTTGTGTTGGTCTTGTTTTCGTGTAATACCATATGCTTACGCTAAAATATTTATAATTTGAAACAAAGTTAATAAATAAATAGATTGCAGGTAGAAGGTATAAACTAACAAATAATGAATTTTTAAAGTACCTCTCCTTTTCCAAGAAATTAAGTCACAATACAACGTTTCATGTCCGATTTACCTACTTACCAACTCTACAAACTATGTAGTGAGTGTAATATGATAGTCTTCGGTTCTTGACTACTAAGTTTTTTGTGTTTGTAGTTGTTAAACATTAATTTTTGATCTGTATGTTAAAATTATACGGTATGTTCTACACAATTTAAGTTAGTATTACAAACGTAGTTTGTATGTTATTAAATTAATAGCGAAACACGCTCAGGTTGCATTTTATGATAACAGAAGTACTATACTATTCAGGAGTTATTACTTATTTGTTCTCAATATTTGTTTTTTCAAGTTTGGTTAGCGTTGAGAAACTTGCCAACCTTTGCTCACTTCAGGTCACAGTAGAAAAATAAATCTATTGGCAGGTACCAGTAGTTGTTGCAATAAGAAGCATCTCAGCAAGAAAGACCACTTAACAAAATAGACAGTTATTATAAATTTTTATTTCTGTAGCTAAGCCAAATACGTCTTTATTTTCAACTGTTGATTTAATGTATATTATTATAATTTTAAAAAGAATTGTTCACCATGTTTCAGTGTTTTGTGAATTTGTGTAAGACAGTATACCTATTACAATTTAAAACTATTTTCAACTTGAAAACAAATTATATCGTAACAATATTATGATCAAATAACACGAGAAAAATATGAATTTGCCACACACGCTTATATACAGGTGCAATCACTATAATCTGTACAACGTTATGTATAGGAATACGATTAAATGTTATATTAATAATCAATATTGGTTGACTTGTATGAGTAATGCAATTAATCTGTGAAGTTTCTGTGTAATCCTAATCAGTGGAATCGTCGCCACCTCCGTTAACCGGATGGAATGGTCTCTGCACAAGGCGCGGCGGCGGGTGGTGAAAATTTTTAAATCGCATCATCGAAAACTTTTACATAATAATACTACTCTTATACGCGTATGCCACCATGAGACATGTTATGATTATTATCTTACATATATGTGTTCAGTCTACGGTAAACAGTGACGATAACAGTGCCATTGTTGCACTATTGAAACACGTATTATAGATATTGGCTATTTTGTGTATTAAGTTTAGCTGATATAAATTGGTTTTGCTCGCTAGATAATAATATTATTGAGATTAAAATATACTGTGATTTTGAACTTGATCATGTGTATATAGGATTATAATTTTTTCAACTTTTAATCAATTACATTCAATTACATTTCACATAATCGTAATAAAATAATATTATATATGCACAACGACAGACGATCCGAACGGGCAATGATAAGTTCCTACAAGAATCTAAAATGTAAAAAGGATCTGTAAGATCCTATGGGAAATGAGTGTGAGAATTTGTATAGAATTACTTACTTAGTTCCTAAAAAAATATAAAAATAATCACTATTAACTAGGTATTAGTACTACACTAGATTAAATTAATTTTAGCTGAAAAATTGCAAACTGTCATTTGTGAGTATAAAATGTAATAATATATTTTAAAAGTTTCAAGTACTTACGAATAATATTTTTAATTTACAACAAAATAACTATAAAACCGTTATTCTTTGTATAAATATCTAATTTCATCCAAATTTTAACTTAAAATATCTTTAAATAAAATCTGTGTTTATATATTCTTTAAATTTATTGATTACAGTATGAACTACTTCGTGGACCTTGCCTTAAAGTGTTAATCCTTATCTATAAAAATGAATATTTTATAAATGGTTAACTACAAAATACAATAACCAAACAATGTTTTCATTCATATTCAGAGTTGAATACTAAATAATATTTATAAGATACAAACAAAATTAATACCGGTCAAGGTCAAATAAGAAACATAAAAATATTATATTATATTAATCCGTGACGCACCGGTTAAACGAATTGGACACTACCTACTCCATATAATTAATGTATAATAATATACAAAAAATGAATGTTTGTCCACCTGTCTATTCTTTATGCATTCCTAAACGGCTTTTGATGAAATATTTTTGTGTGTATTTGAGTGATTCCCCGGACAGTTTAGATGTAGACCCAGTAGGAGCAATCCGGGGAGGTGCTCAAATAGGGGTTTTGAGATTTACGATAGAAATTTTTGTTTATAAATGGTTGCTATTGATTAAAGAAGAAATAATTAGAAGAAATTAGTATTTATTATTTTATTGGTTAATCGGGCAAATCAGGTACAAGCTTGTATAAAATCGAATTTTCGTAAATTGCCTACCAGGGTGGCTGGTTGCTTTACTGCAACGAGTTACACCCAAAATGAGTTGAACGATCATAATTTTCTTTAAGAATTGTAATTTTTTACGGACAACGAAGTATGATATACCTACAACAAACTGTCAGTTGCCATGCTGAGCATGCTGCAGGTCCCGTGTGTATGCGCAAGACAGTATAGGAAAAAGAAAAGTGAAACTTCATCCGACTAAAAAAAAATAAAACGCTTTACTAATAATTGGTCGGCATACTCATGCATATTTTACATGTTATATAATTGGTGCGTCGGACACTGCACATCAACGATGAGGTGAAGAGAGGGTGCTTTTTCAATGCGCCGGTAATATCGTCATGACACCGACCGGAGGAGGAGAATTTCATCTATATATTAGTACTGGTATATGCAGATTACGTTCTGCGGGTGTGCTGCGTGAAATTTTCAACTACTGTTCTCGTAACAAATGTTTGAGGATGAGCCTTTTATTAAATTTTTAGTTTTTATAAAAATTTTATTTTTCAATTTTCAATCTCTTTGATTCAACGAATAAAATGTTATTACAATTTATAGAAAACAAATTTAAATGTCTGTAGATTAGATAGAAGCGCCCCGTGGAAATAAAAACTTCAGTTTTTATAACGAAAACCCCCCTTTTCAACTGTAAATTACTCAGTGGATATTTAATTTGACGTATCAGAATCAAAATTCATACGAATAGTTTTTGAGTTATTTAACTTTGTGTTCAATGATAAACTGTCCATTGTAATTGGCTTTAATATATGGAGGCTATGGTGATTTGAACATTTTAGTCATTAATATGAATCTATCAACATTAATCATTTGTAAAAATGACCCAAGTATAGTAAATATACTAGTTCCAATATTACGTCTAATCTATATTTTTGTAAAATCATTTTCGAGGACTATATTATACGACTATTATACTTAGAACAAACATTTTATTAACTAAGAAACTATTGAATTAGCTGATAAATCAAAATTTTCAAAACAATTATCCACTAAATAATGTACAGTAAAAAAGGGAGGTTCTTTTTGAAAAACAGAAGTTTGTATCGCCACAGGATATTCTTCAGTGTTTCAAAAATTTGAAAACTTGAAAAGATTGTATTTGAGTATATTTAAAATCTCCAAAAATCAGGATTTAAATAAATTCATTATTAAAGAAAAAAACGGGGGTGAGCAATGATGATGATTGGTGAATCAACCTGTACACGATTACATTTTAAAAAACATTTAGATTCGTTTTATAGCTTTTCTTATATATTTTATACCACGAAGTTACGAATATATTCACACTGTTCAGCCGGTTGGTATTGACTCAAAAGTTAATAACATGTATGACATAAGTATATGCGTATACCATTATAATAAATACAATAATTCAGCCTGCCGCAAATAACTGATAGTGAAATAAATAATTATAGTAGCAATATAAATATAATATCATAAATTCATAACATAATAAACTATAAAATAGACTGACTGAGCACCTGCGCTCACAATCGTTTTTTGTATGGAATGATTAATTTATCATTGGATTCAAATCAAAGTCTTAACCCATACTTTACAGTGACTTACTCAATGACGAGATACACTTGACATCAGCTACTGTACAGCAATAGTGGTTACCTACTTCTCCCCTTTTTTTTTAATTAAAAAATTTTGTTTTTCCGTGTTTTTTTGTGTTTTTTATATTGATTTTTTTGTACTCAATTACTATTTACTGTTTTTATTTTGATATAAGTGTTTGTTTGGAAAAGTTTTTAAATTACTTTAGAGTTTAGTTTAAAAAAGACTTTATTACACCCTTATAATAAAAACTAAAAAATTTAACAATCATATCATGAGAATACCGTACAATTATTTAACTGTCAATGTTTATTTCTAAAACTGCTTTGTAAACTTCTTCTAAATTTTTTAACTTAGACAGCTTATTTTTTGAACGTTTGTTATCTGACGGGTAGGTATTGGATACATTTTATATATGTCACAAAACCGTAAAACGAGAACGTATATATCGTATAGTGAAGCGTAACTCTATAGAATATCGAAAATGCGTATGTTTACAAATTAATCTTTCACAATAGGAAAATAATTTAAAAAAAAAAAAAAAAAACGTAGCGTTATTGTACACGCGTGTTTAACAACACTTGTACGTCTATATTATTTAATATAAAATATACGGCGGTATATCAGCTCGTACTTACGGTGACATGTACAGAGTGTTGTATTATCGCTAAACTGCAATTTGCTTTGTAAATCTGGGCCAGTTTTATAGTATTAACATTTTTATCGTTTGTATTTTAAGTGTCTTACATTTGTATTGACAATACACATTTTTGATTTCATATTCAAAAGCAAAATAGTTTTCTTATTTTTTAGATAAAATTTCGTTCCGGTATAAAAACCAACTTTCTGGTAGGTATTTTAGTTGCCTATAAGCCTTTCAATTTTATATAAGAGTTGTAGTACGTATCCCAAAAAAATGTTATCACACATTTTGAATGCATTTTGAATACTTATGAGTAGTTAACTTCGGGTTTAAATTTCTATTTTTATATACCCATAGAAAACTGTTTTTCCCGGAATATGATATTAAAAATGTATTTTGTGATTGAAAAAAGTAAAAATTAAAAAATATTAAACGATAAAATTACTTATTAAAAATATTATATATTGTTAAAGCGTATACATTTATGGAGAAAATGAAAGAATCACATCACCGAGCTTATAAACTACTAGATGATTCCATGCACTTTGTTGTCCGTTAAAAGTGTGAACTCTATATGTTTCAAACTTTGTTCAATTAGTCATTAATATTTGGTGAATGGTGTTCAGAACTTAAACATTTTCATCGTTCATCTTCGAAATATACGTGCAAGCAACCCTTTAAAATGCGAATTTTGGAAGATGCTTTCTTAATGCACACTTACAAGGTACCGTGGAAATTGCAAGCCTCGAGCTATCTCATTATTTAGGCTCTACGTTGTTCAGTCAGTGAGTCAGACAGAACACGTTCGATTATATTATATTATAGCCCGGCGGCGGCGTTTCCCGCGAGACAAACATTTAAACATTTATTAATATCACTAGCTGACACGGCAATGCTTCGCAATTGCTTGGTTTTTGTGAATGATCCACTCCCTTGGGGTGTAACGCGCTGTAGAACCAATGTCTTTTTAAGTGTAAATAATATTTTAATTTATAGCCATCCCGACTGGCATTGTCCGTGAGATTCGGTTGTGATTATGCGAGCAGTACCTATATTTTGAGGTAAGCAATTCCCCTGCGGTGGATTTCAGAGTCCACGAGGTGCGTACGTAATGACAAATTTTTTATCAACATGTTGTTGATGGTTTTGACCAAATATAATATACAGGTTTAAAATTGCATTCAACAGAACCATTAACAACCGTACAACAAATAAAAAAAACATAATATTATTTAGTCTATTTTTTTGACAGATAGCGTTACTGTCGTATTTCTGCCACCCAGATTTCCTACTTTTCCGGTGGATTTTCCTAAAGTTGTCTTACATACAAACCTTATACAAAATAAAAAATAAAATCATCCAAGGCGTTCTCAAGTTATGGCTTGACCGAGGGAAATAGGGTATCATTTTGATATAAATAAATAATATATTATACAAATAAATAATTATTTTAAACTAAACTATTCAGATTATATTGTCTAATAATATAATAAAATGAAACGTAAGTGGTTACTATTATACCAATATAATATTATATGTTGGTCTAAATCATATAGCTATTCGTTATCATATGTATTATAATACTTGTTTTATTTATTCATCGGCCAAAAATACAAAGTAGATCAGTATTTAGTACATAAATCATGTAGTATTTAAATGTTACAAATGTTATTGTTTTTACATAATGTTTATTTTTTATTACCTCTTTGTAAAATATAATAATAATATGTCAATCACTATCATGTTACGTCCATAAGTTATATAGATGCACATCGGGTACCTACCTATATAAATGATTATGATAAAAAAATACCATAATATTATGATTTATGGAAAGCAATCGATATCAACACGATTCAATACAATTCCACAGCTACACATGTCATCAGAGAATATCATTTCCGTGTAGGTATTATTATTCAGATCAATGGCGTTCGTCCAGCGTGAGGGTGTTATATGGCAAACTAGTGGTCAAGGGTTCGCGCGCATTGAATATTATCATAACGGATGCCCCCCCCCCCCCATAACCCCTGAAACACGAACACCATCGTACTCCACAAACCCTACCATATGTCTGCACATAATATATGAATGCAGCAAATCAAACATAATATGATTTTTTTTTTTTTTCGATAAATGCCAAACGACTGCGGTTTGTGTACACTGCAGCGGACTGCTTTGGAGACAAACTGTGCCAAACAACGACGACGATAATAACAATAATAATAATAATAATATGATTTATGTGCGTGTTCTGTGTTTTCAGGTGAATGGCCTCTGGGCGTAGCTTGGTGCAATGTGTACGTCACGTGCGACGTGCTGGCGTGCAGTTCCAGCATTATGCACATGTGTTGCATATCGCTGGGCAGATACCTGGGTATAAGACATCCGCTCAGGACCAGGCATCACTATTCCACCATGAAGTTGGTGTGTTTCAAAATCGCGATCGTCTGGTTTCTGTCATTTTTGGTATCGTTTTCGGTCACGCTTCTTGGTAAGTTCTCATTACCTTCCATTACATATTAGTGTACTACGTTATAGTATATGGGTGAACAATATTATTCAAATTATATTCAAATAATTTTTTTCCACATTTATGTGAAGCGTTATAACTTTTATGCACTGCACATATAATATATGTATATTTTAGATTAATTGGTAAGTCAAAGAACTATAAATTATACCTCGTGATTTTGGTACTCGGAAACATTATTATAAAATACCTTTCGTCGTCCCTTCGTGTTTTCGGTATCTAATCCATTTGTTTCCGTTGTATATAATTATGTTTTATACATGTTTAATGCGTGTATAGCACCTAGGTGTGTGTTTTTACTTACGTTTGCAAACGTGTTGAATATAATATCAGAATAAATTAATTCAAAGCTGGTTATCTACTAATATTACTAACACATTGTATCCCTAAACTATTACCAAAAATTATTGAAAGATATTTTTATTAAATTAAATATACCACTTGTGCTATAATTGCAAGTTAAAACTCATTTTACAGGTTCGCTTTTACAAATATCTACGTTTCGTCACTAAATTATTATATTTTCACTGATACCATGCACTCTCTTTAAATGAAATATAAGAATTAAGTTTGATTATAAAAGGTTTTGTTCGTTTATTTCTACGTTTATTTCTACATAGGTATGTAATAACCATTTATACACGTTGATTTTAACTTTAAAGGTAAAAATAACAAGATTATAATATTATAATATCATATATGTAAACCTTTTTACTGATTGGTTCACTTTTTTGTTTATAGCAATCATTGCTAAGGTTCAGAAAAATTAGGATTTTTTTTTTCTCTTGAATTATTTTATATTATCTTACCTACATATACTATAAATATAAATGATAATTGATATGGACACTTTATTCAATTTTTTAACATATAGTTTTTGAGAAGTTTAATAAACTATTACAATTTGTATAACTAATAACCAGGGTTCGGATTTAATAGCATATGTTAATCATTATAGAATATAGAAAAGAATAACTTTTTACCTAAGTTACAAATTTTATTTATAATTTAATTATTCCAAATATAAAATTGTTTATTCTATATTTTTGATAATTTAAATTAATTTAGATTTTTTAGTAATATTTTTCAAGTTTTTTTTTGCCATTTTACTAATATGATTTAAATTTGGTGAATTATGTGTTTTTCGTATATCTCGTAGCTTATCACAACAAAAATAGTAAAACAATAACTTATGTGAATAAATAAGAAAAATAATATTTCATTAAATTAAATCAATGTTTTCATTCAAGTTAATTTTAGTTTAGTTTAGTAATTTTAGTTGATTTCCGAATTATTATATAATATCATAAATAACGTTTACATTTTTAATACAAAATTATTACCTAAATAAAAATAACTTTAAATAATTTATTTTTTTTTATATTTTGAGATTTTTAATATATTTTTAGATTCTGAGAGGAGGGATGAATGTATTGATTTCACAATAATTAAGTGTGTGTTTTTTGTTTTATTTTTGTGTTTCTTATCATCGTTTGGGGCAGTAAGACTGTTTCGATTTTCTTCAAAAATATTTTGTTCGATGAAAAGTGAATCTAGTTACTGCATTTGGGAGGTCAAAATTTAAGATTACCAATAGTTATCAAAAGCGACGGGAGAAACAAAATAAAAATTAAGGAAAAACCAGACATTTTTACGCAAAATCGGCTTTCGACAAAATCGATTTTGGTATTTGGTGTAACTCTAAAACAAATCACCGTTTATAAATGACATTGTTACTGGGTTTTTTATATTAGCATTTTCTATACTCGATAAAATTTTCAAAATATTTTGATTTGTTTTAAACCGTTGGTGGAGATTTTTAGTTTACAATTTTTTTAGTTTTTTTTTCTATAAATGTTAATACAATTTTATTTATTGGGTAAAAAAGCTTAAAAATGTAATGCTAAGCTCCAAATATATTGCTACAATGAAATTTGAAAAATATTAAAAATTTATAGTCACGATTTTTTTTTTTTAAAGCATTTAACTTTTAAGTTTTGACAAAATAAGAAGGTACCTATATGATCTCGAAAATGTGCAAATTATTTTGACTTAAAAATATGAAATCTAAGATTTGAAAATTGAATTCAAAATGCCTATAGATGAGTGATTTCCGTGTGCTCAATCCGAAGTCTAGTTAGGATGACTTCGAACGTTCTTGGAAGGTCTGAGGGATGTAGCCATATGAATACATCTTTTTTGATTTCGTTGAGTTTCATGGAAAACACAGTTTACCTACCACTTATTAGTACAATTAAGAGTATAACATCTTATTTCGTTACAAATTGAACTGATGTTGATGAAGGGTTCGAAATTGCATCTTTTGCTGCCTTATCAGCCATCTCATTTTCAATCAATAATCCTTTTCCTCTTCCGTATTGTAACAAATTGAGTACCTGTTTATTTATCTAGTTAGTGTTGTATGCATTTTTAATATTGTTTATCGTACTAAGAGAATCTGAGAAATTTGTTGCTTTTTGGAATATTTGGGTCTAAATGTGTACTTTTGAGGTTTGCTTATGATTCCGCAGTGAAAATTAAACTTATATTAGGTGGATTATACATACGTTTTATATATTCCAGATTACCGAAGCTCCGACTCTCATTTTAATTTTTGAGGAAACAGTGTAAATTGTGTAATATTTGAAGGTAGTGTAGTTCATAGGTTTTACTGTTTGTAGAATCTTTTTTTAATTCTGATATGTTCATTATGCTATTAAGAGATCTTGAGATTGTGGTGCTTCAATAGTGATGTTAATATTTGTAAATTAGGAGTGTAATTATGACTTGATGACGATGTTAATTTTAACTAGTATTTGAGGACAATCTGTGGTCTTCTTACTTCTAGAGGGGTAATTCCTGTGAGGTTAAGTATGCTTGGGATAGGGCTTGAACGAAATGCTCCAATAGTGAATTATTTCCAATTTTCTTATGATTTTTTTTGTACATTCCCATATGTAGGCGAAAAAAGCTAATTTGGAACATGATTAGAGATTTCGATATTTGTAATAGCGCATTCGTTTTGGATCCCCAAGACTTATATGAAAGCATAATTATTAATTATTAAATTATTATTAAAGCTTTTATTATATTTAAACGTGGGGCTATTTAATCTTTTAGGTTATATTTTATATGGTGCGTTTGTATAATTCTATAATTTATGGTAATTCCAAGAACTTATTGATTGTATTTTTCACTTAATTTTTGGTTTTCTTAATATATTTATATAATACGATTCATAAATTATAAGTATATTCATATATTTCAATATTTTTTTAGTGCTATCAAATCAGAGAACAACACTAATATAATATATTTTGTGCATTCGTACTAATTATAGCTAACAATATCCAGTTATTCTGAGTTCAATACATACTCAATTTTGACAAATAAATTATACATGGTGAAAAGAAGAAACTGAATTTAGATGTTATTTATAACCTGAAATATTTATAAAAAATACTCTAATCACTGTGACAAAAAATATTTTCAACTTTGAGTTATTTTAAACGTATCTACTACACTGTAAGATGTGTAGGTAGTATAGGTACTACTGATTCACTAAAAATAGTAAACACTCAGTATTTTATGTACCTACTTAATAACTTGTTTTAACTGACTCACGACTGTCTAGAGTTTCGTTCAAAAACATCTCGTTTTTGTTTACACCAATAAATAATTAAATTAATAGCTTTGTAAGTTTGATCTTATAATATATACACATCAGTTATTTTCAGATCTCTTCCGTATATTTTATAATTACGTTAACAAACTATGCATAATAAAATACAGTCTAGAGAATAATACGTTAGCATGAAATATTTTACGCACCTCTCCTAAACATTATAAATACGTAGGTATTCACAACGAGCTCGACTAAATTATAATTTTAACGAATTATTTGCGTTCGACTATGAAAGCTTTTTTGACTTTTGTTTGATTACACTAAGTTTAGCCTATGGAATGAGTGAGTGACATGAATAATTTATATTTTGAATCGAAGTACTAAAGTTTTTTATTTTTTTTACAAAGTTGTATCTAACGCACCTTTGCATTAAATTTCATGTTAAAGCCTTAGTTTCCACAACATGTAGTTTAAATACGATGGATGTTATAACAATTTAATTTTGGGAAGGGCGTATTTTTGTTGTTATATTGTTTGCGGAAATTGTAGTTTAAAATTTAAAATATTTAAGTACGTAGATATATAATGTATACATAAAGCTAGATATATTACCAGGTCAGTCCATTACAAAAAGGTATATCAATTTAAGTATAAAAAACATAAATTATAATATCTTATAATATAATAAATTAATAACCAAACGCTTCAAAGGACGTACGATGTTGGTTCTTTCTTATTTTGGTCAAACCTTTTATTTTAGTTTTTACGATTTAATTAAAATGTTTGCACTTATTTTGTACAGTTTGAAATCGTTGATATGTAAACCTATTTGTTTTATTGAATATTGAATAAACTGTTTATTAAGTAAAAATGTTCTAAATGGTACCAAAAAAAAAAAAAAAAATCGAAACAAATTGCTTGTGAAAAATGTATTATGCATGTACATTATAATTAATTTAATATTAATGTAGGAACCTACTAGAAAAAATAAAAATTAACAAATTAATAACTATATGTAAGCTAAAAATCGACTAGATATAATATAAATGATCGTCGAATGGTTGGACGGATTGTCATCGCAAGTAAAAGTGTAACACACTATGCACTATTATAGCAATAGATATCAAAAGTTTTGAGTGTCGTGTGGTTAATTAGCCGAGTAGGCGATTCCTGTCGAGCGGCATTGAAGCGCCCCGGGAATAAAAACAAATAACACTCGTTCCTAATGGTTAAATGTATGTCACCAGGTCCCAGCCCCCCCCCCCCACTCAAGGTGCATTCGTCTTATCAGAAAAATATATACGACCCTGCGAATTCAAGGATCGCATATATACAATGACATACGGTACCTACGGTAAGTCTTTCCCCGTCCCCGCGCCGTCATAGTTATAATATTTCCACGCCACACACACACACTCCTAAACATAAATACAATACACATTCACGTAGTCCCTTTTAACTCTCCTCTTTCTCATTCTCTCTCTCTCTCTCTCTCTCTCTCTCTCTCTCTCTCTCTCTCTCTCTCTCTCTCTCTCTCTCTCTATCTTTCTCAACGTACATTATACTTATGTAGGTAGGTATAGGTATATAATGTAACCGGGCGAGCGGGTTATAAAGACAACAAACGAGCACCTGTCTTTTTCTCACGGTCCGCCTTGAATAATAAATTATGAACGCGCGTCGACGAGCTATAAGATGGGACAGGGTGGGCACTGAGGATATAATAATATATAGAGGCGGGCCAGTCGAAGGTGCAACGACGGCGGTGGACTTGGGAGCTGCACGGAAAATCCTTCATCTCTCGTACACACACATTCTGCGTAATCGTACGATGTTATAGTACCTACCTATATCATACACGTCGTGATATTATGATAGCATTATGGGGACGACGATGTTTACTTTCGTTCGACGTATTATGATAATATTGTACCAGGCCGTAGATAAATAACTGCATCGTTTTGTGTAATTTCCGCTTTTTACGGTTTACACTCCCCGTAAAACCTCCGATTTTGTTATGTTCTGCGAGAGCGTGAATTGTGACAAGCGGGTAAATAATTACTACTGAATGATTATTATTATCACCTATATAGGCACCTACACGTTTCACCCACTCGATCACGCATTTAGCACGATCCCCAACACCCACCACCGCCGCCACCATTCGCTTATTGGATTTATATCGTCATAAGGATTATTATTTTGTCGGAGCGTGTGTGGCTGAAGTATGGCAGTGACTTGATGATAGAAGGTGAAAAGAAAAGAAAAAAAAACAATCACATCACATCGAATCCGTCTCGCGGGCGTGCGTCCGTGTGAGACGTGAGTTAACAACAAGTTGTTGCTTCGAGGCCTCGAGGGGTGTTTGACTCGATGTGTTTTTTTCTCCGGAAATAATGTGTGCCGGTATGCGCCCGAGTGAGTGAGTGGGCACCCGTGACGAGCGTGGATCACGAATGAAAAGAAAAAGGGACGGATATCAATCGATCGGATACGAACAGTGGTTATATACTTTATAGAGTGTGTCACAAAAGGAAAATTTCAAACGAGTTTTAAAGGTCAACTCAAAAACATGGTGCTTTTTTGCGTAAGCCAGAAATTATACTTAAATGAGTTTTGTTCTGAATATTTTTAGACTACATTGTATAGTAATAATATTGTAATGTTCAACGTAAAAAAACACAACAGGAAATGATCCCAATATTTGAAAAAAAGTTTAATTTATTTAATGATTATTAGATCATATTATTCATTAGAATTACTAATTTTATGAATTGTATACTTACCTAGTACTATTTGATGTTCTTGAATATATATGATAGTTGTTTCATCAACACCAACGTATTAAAAAGTTTTTATAATAAAATAGCTCATAAAAATGCAAAACCAATTCATTTAAGGAAATTGTAAAAACAAAACGTTAAAGTAACCCAAATTCTGTCCTTTTTACCATTCCTCGCATTATATCCACGTTACCCGTCATGCAAATAACATAGGATTTAAAACTATTAGCTTAAATCTTCCATTAAACATAAAAAATATTTTTTTATGGCTATAGTATACGAGTACATATTAAATAAACTACCATTTTAGAAATAATATACTAATTTTATTTTATTTCATAAAATAAAAATAAATACAATTTTTGAAGTAGTGACTATAGTAATAAGTATTTTGATTTGTATTATTATAAGACTTATTCCAGACTTAAGTATTTTAATTATTTTTAGGCGTACTTCAGAAACTGTAAATGTATTGTAATTTATTATTCCATGTACATTCAGCTGTTTTTTAAATTTTTCTTAAATTTTTTCAAAATATGCTTTGATGTATATCTGATTATCTGAACATTCCTTTAGGTAATGACCTACCTATGAAAACTACATAATATTAATTTTACATTTTTAACGCTATCTGATTCACTATTGTTTGTAATAATTGTTTTTTTTTACTGTTGTTGAGAGTTATATAAAAAAGTACGTACAAGCATGATTCATAATAGTATATTTGATAATTTATTATCATGGATGTTTAAATCAAGCGATAAATAGAAACTCAATGCACAATAAAGTTCTTCTAAACAAATCCTAAAAATGTTTAAGGTATTAAAATCCATAGCATGTGACTATACTGTTGCCAAAATACTATTGTTCAAACTCTGAATACTGTTATAATAGGTATTTTGGTTTCATATTAAGTAAAAAAAAAAGGATTGAAAGCCCATAACGTACATTGAATGTTGTATTTCGTTTTATATTTTACAGGTCTATCCAATGCTAAGAACATTATGCCGGATCCAGGGGTTTGCGTAATCAACAATCGAGCTTTTTTCGTCTTTGGTTCGCTGGTCGCGTTTTACATACCGATGATCATTATGGTGGTCACGTATGCCCTAACTGTTCAGGTGAGTTTTGAGAAGTTTTCAATTTGTGTATTTTCGGCCCGATATTAACATATTATAACATAATTTATTATATTTTACAAATGTTTTAATAAATACATTCCGTATTGTAAACGATCATCGCATGCACGAATGTCGCGTGAGCTTTTTAAACTACATGGTCTAACACTGTACCAACAGAAACCATTTTGGTACTTTTTTTTCGTACTAAAATTGTTGGAAAAGCAAAATGATAAATGAATGCTTGAAGGAAGCCTGAGAGTTTCACTTTAATATATTTTATTACGCATCCCAAATTGTCCGTAATGTTGCTGAATAAACGTTATATTTGTATAAACTTGTTTTTGTATGTATATAAAATTAGAAAAGTTTGTATTCATTAGACTTTTGTTTTAAACAAAATAGTTTTTGGATTTGAAAGATTTATTATATTAAAAAGTAGATATATCAATCAATTGGAAAAAAAAAAGTTTACGAGTGCACAATAAATGGTGATGGGCTGATTTGCAGATTACTTAGTCGAACTCTTTAATATACGTTTATATTATTTATAGCAACTTTAAAAAAACCATAAAATATTAAACTTATATCATGCACAAAAAGTAATTAAACGCAGGAAATCCGACAACATAATTTTACGTTTAAATAATTTAGTTTGTTAAATAATAAATCATTAAAAAATTAAATAATTTAGATAACTAAACTGTGTATAATTATTAGTCGTCGATAAATTTGTTCGTCAAAGATATAATACACTTTAGTTAAAATCAAAATCAATGGGAATATAGGTACATACATTTATCTTCTCTTTTTTTTTTAATCGGACTATACTAGACTCTTAGCTAGACAAATAACAACTTACAAATATTTATCATATTATATTCTTGTATTCGGTTCACTCACACAATAATTGTATGTATCCAATTGTTTTTACTTTTTAGTTATTTTTTTCATAATCATAACATAATATAGTTAAAATACCTATATTTTCTTAACTTGTTTTTAAACATTTATTGCTTTAAGATATTTTTTAAACTCAAATTGAATAGTATTTAAATGTATACGTATTCTAATAGATGAATATATAATCAAACTATACCGCTTTAATTGTTATAATTTTTTTATAATATTTTGTTTAGCACAATATTATTCAACACACTTTTAAAATAAAATTATGACAAAAACTGTCTATTTACAGCTAGTACTATAATATGCAATTGTTATTTCAGTGTAATCATTAGGATCAATTATTTAAAACTTTCAACACAATATGCAGTATCATCCGTGATGACGGTGTAGATTAAAATTAAACTATGAGAGCCTAAAGCGAAATTTATTAAACAATATGAAAAACAAAAACTATACTATTTTATAAATTGTTATGCAATTTGGCTGTACTCCAACTTTCGGTATGGATATGCATTTTTAGTAAACATATCTGTAAAAAAATATGGTACCTACACATTATATTTACCGTTTCTTAGTTCTGAACGATATTTATTTAGTTATTTTAAAAAATCGTTAAAATCCCATGAAAATAATACACTCATATGTGGTGGCTGGAATTATTAAGTAGGTACTGCAAATTACAAACAATACAAAATACATAAAATGTGATGGAGAAATTAAATTATATACAGACGAATAAACAACAGGAATAAAAACACCATTTCATGCCATTCAAAACAATTATTTAAGATGTTACTTTTAATAGGTTTTTACATATATTATATGTTTTTGAGATGGGAACAGATATTTTATTTTTCCATCCGATATTTTCTAACCAATTTTTCAAAACAGACGTTTTTGTTATTATGGTTACTTATTAACAAAAATGTATTTATGATTGATAGATTTTCCTTGTAGAGGATTTTTTTTAACTGAAATTGGCCAGTTGATTTTCTTTTGAAATGTTGGAATATTTTCGGAGGTATATTATGGTGGTAATTTAAGGAGAAGCTGGCTAACCTTACGATGGATGGTGAATTGTACGACTTATTTTAAATATAATTAATATGATGAAATTATAGTGAAAATGTATGTTAATATTGATAATATTATACCTACATGAACGGCAAACATTGTTTTATACATTATTCGTTATAGTTTGTAACAAACATACAAAACATTTAAACCACTATAAGGAGTATAATACCATCTCGTGTAAAAATGTAGCATATCAATTTAATGCATTAACCTATATAATGCTTTAAGTGATGTAACTGAAAAAAATTAAACCCTCTTATTGAAGTTATAAAATACAAATCTCAAATACTTCTGACTAACGAATTATGTTTAGATGTATTATTACTTGAGTATAATAGATGTATTAAAAAAAAAGGTTAATAATTTAAAATTACTTAATAGTGAATACCGTTACCTAATGTATGTACGTTTCGTGCATTTTCCCGTTTAAACGTACGTTGGAGGTCTACAGCATCCAGTGCAGTTTAAATTTTATATTAATATTTAGGAAGCGAACAATCCTTAGTCTTTCAAACTTATAAACCAAACAAGTGAGATATTCCAATAACACATTAAAACATACAAAATGCTTTTTAAAAATTCATAATAGCAATAATTACACTGTAGTATTAATAAGCGTACCTATTTACATGATAAAACGTTAGGTATTATTTTTTGAACAACTTCTGTTGCCACGTGATCATTGATCACTGGTAAACTAATCGACAGTCGGCACCGAGGGTTCATAAATCATATTGCATAATGTTTAAGTACTCATATTGTATTTCAAATTACAATAATACTTCACTCTATTTATTACCGGAATCTAATGACAATGGTTCCCAATACAGCCGGTCAGATAAAAAAGTAAAAAGGTTGAAAAGGTTGGAAATAAATAAAAACAACCAATAATTACAATATAAACATTAACGACATGTATATGTATACTTTGTTTAATTCGTTAAATATTTAAATAATGTGTTTTTTAGTGTTTGAGTATGATATTTTATTAGAAGGGGTAGATATCGTTCCATGTATGATTATGTATCTATATCGATATCATGTCACGATATAAAGTAATATACGACATTGATTTCGTACATCAATATCGTAAACAGAATTATCGTCAACTCTTTCTTCGCCATTATATTTAAATTTATAATTTTATATTATACTTATCATAATGGCAATAAGAAGAAATTCCTAAAAATGAACCAAAAGTATACATACATAGAAATAAAATAATAAAAATACTTAATATGAATGACATTTCTCTACTTTTATTTACTACCTATATGCAATAAATTGATAATATCTGATTAAATCGTTTAATTTGTTTGCTGTAAAAATATAAATTATAATGCATTATATCGACATTTATCTCAATACCGAGTATCGATGTACCTACCTATTTCACTACATCAATATCAGAAATTATTCGATGTGAATATCGTTCTGCATTACTTTTTTTTTTATAAAGTAGGTTGAGATCAAATATAATATTATCCTTATTTTTATAATTGTTTTCTATACAACGTATTCAAAATATTCATTGTAATATCCTTCAAGTATGACAATATCACTTTTTTTTTAGTTATATTGATTTATTGTTAGTATCAAGTGTGTTTGTAAGTCATAACTGAGTTTTGGAATGTACACAAAACGTACGAAAAATATTAATATCAATGTATACTAAGTATACTCGTACTATACCTGTAAGTGTGTTGTAATTATAGCCTATAGGGTATGATTAAACAACGTCAATATCTTTATTTACGACTGTTCACAATCGGGCAACTAAGTATTATCATTTAAAAAGTACCTACTATGAAAGAGTTTTTTCTGTCATCATGCGGATTTGGGACAGTTTATCAATACTTTTTAAAATGTTTTATGGTGTAACAATTGGTTGTTGGTTTAAAGTAGGTACAAAGCACATAATTTTCAATCATTAAATGTCAGTATGGTTCCATATAGGTGTTAACCACATGATAACGAATATGTTGTTGAGATGAGATACGTAAAATGATATAATCGTACGAACGCTACTTGATATTTTCAACTTCGAAGAAAATATATTAACCATAAACGTATATTAATAAGTAACTATTAATCGTATGTAAAAGTACCTAGGGGGAATTAGGTAGTTTCACATTTTATTCGTTTCTACGGGCATAGACAAAGGGTTAGAAAAAATCGGTTAAAAAAATAAAATATATATTTACGTTAAAATTCAAATAAATAGAAACTACATTCATTTTTATACGTTGATCATGACTCACGAGTTATATAAAAATTAAATCGAATATTCTTAAGAAACTGTACTACCTTCATTTATAAAAATCTATTTAAACTTTACTGTATAAACTTTTCACGTTATGTATTACCGTATTTTTAAAGTAGAAAATTTGCTTCAATTTTAACAGTGTATGCAGTTTTTGGTAGGAAACAAATTTGATCTAGTTTATGTTTTGAAAGGAGAAAAGTTAAACATGAACAGTACTTTCCTTAATAACTGAAAAAAACTAACAAAAAACGGTGGGCCAAATTTTACCATAGCATCAGCTTTTGACACAATTAATTTTGTTGTAATTAATTTCGTTGAATAATTATTTTTGAATACAACTTACTGTGTACACAATTAATAGTATATGGTATCAAACATATTATTAGTGATAATTTTTCTTTTGAAATAGAAGATGACGAAATATTATAATCTTTATACATCAATTTTACATCATTAGGTAGCTAATTTATCACACCTATCTATAAAAGTATTTCTTTTTTTTTTTTGCAGTCATAAGTATGCACAATTTTGCCTCGATCATAAATAGTACATAACAATATTATTAAACAATACACCAATTATAAATAAACAATACACCTACTATAACACTTATTCAATCATTTTTTTTTTCTATTAGTTTCACACATCAGCTCGGTCAGAAAAATAATTTTTCGTTGGTTTTTTAATGATGCAATTTATGAATTTAATTGCCCTCTACTTACGAGGTAGTTATATGTTTAATGGACGTTAAAATGTAATTTTAATCTGCACTAAGAATTTATGAGGCTCGTCTAATAGATGTTCATGATGCAATGATCCGTTTCAACTGTCCATGTTTGTAGCAACTTTATTCCAAAGCTTATCAAGAAATCGATAACCACGAATAACGTTAGGATCATAAAAATTAACTTAAGGCTATTCCAAACACCTGACAAACATATTGCTACCTATATTTCCTGCAGTTGTTCGATTTTAGAAATTTAAAGTTTACTTTTTATTGGTTGAAACATATTTTAAATAAATAATAAATCGTAATTTACTGACGAAAATTGACAAATTTATGAAAATCGTAAACTTTTTGTTCTCGAAAAGAATTTGCTGATATTAAAAAGGTGCTGCTCTGTTTGAGTGCTCAAATTAGAGTTTCTTTTGAATTCCAACATAATTTCAAAACTCAACTACTGGAAAGAATTATATGTTTATCACCCATACAGCAACTTTGTGGTCATAAATTTAATTTAGAGTATTTTGATCTGCCGTTGAAAATTACAAGTACATGGGCGTGTGAACACGCGTTTATGTATTTTATGAGTGTTGTCACTTATCGTTGGGTAGTACACACACTAATGATATTTTACTACTCTTACAAAGACAAGCTGAGCCTATGCAATGGATAAACTCCACGATAATGACGCGTTTGTATGGTCCAAATAAAAAACACTTTTTTTGTGGCATCTCCACATTGAGTTATTATAAAATAAAAAAAAAAACTCTTTACGATTGTTTGTACTCCATTTAAACCGATTTGCATTGAAAAATTCAAATGACACTTTTGCCTGTACAAACTATCACTTGGTTTTAAACCACTCGGATTCAAACCCCAGACTTACAAGAGCTCAGTGTAGGATGCTGACATTCATCCAGCTTCTGAAAAACTTAAAAAAATATAACTTCGTTCTATAGCTTTCAGATATACAACCACAGATGTGGCAATAAAAATCAGAAAAAATGGACTACACTCTCCCTAATATATTTTCTTTTTTAAAAACTTAATTTGGGGGTGCTTAGGAAACGGGTTTCCAAGATAGTCAAACATGAATAACACCTCATGAATCCTGTCTCAATATTAAACAAAAAAAATGTTTTAATAACAGTTTTATAGTTTTGACATAATTATGACGAAAAAAATAAGTTTGAACATGTCGTGACGTATTGAAAAAAATCAAGTTCACTCGATAGTTTAACGCTAAAAAGTGGCTTGAAAAATATAAATCCTAACTGAATCGTATTTCACCGGTGAGTGTTGGACATTTTGCTATTTATAAGACTTTCGAATCGTTATATGAACGTGTGGTGCATGATAGTCGTGTTTATTTTTTCCAGTTGTTGCGGAAAAAAGCCAGATTTCTGTTGGACGACAGTTTCGTAGACGGTCGGAGGAATGGGTCATCGGCGGAACCGCATCTGTTCAGACGTCTGGGTGGCCGGTTTTCAGCCAACAAAAACCAAAACGTTGTGACCGGGTAAGTTTGCACCGGAAGTCCTTAGATGGCATGCAGTTTTGAACTTAAACACATAATAGTTTAGTATTGCACAAAGCGATAATTTTTAGCTATTTAGCATTTTATCATGATAAATTATTATTATTGTTGGTACGAGCAGACATTTAAAACAAGCGACAAAACACACGTGTTTTCGTATAATAGTTCAATAGTTGTAACTTGTAAGGCTACTATTTTTATCATGACATATTTTTCGTCGGTAAATATATTAAGTGTTTTTGATAAAAAATATTGTTTTAAAATAATTTCAAGTACACTTTAATACGACCATTTTAAAAACAATGGGTTTTTTATTTGTATTTTTCCATAATTTTAATAAATAAATGTTTTTAAGCTACTACACTACACTACACTCCAAACAATTAAAATTTTTTTTTTCAAGAACACAATATATTTACCGAAAATTTATTGTTCTGTGAGAGTAGTTTTACCCACTTTTTATACAATAATATAGAGTCCCGGACAGATGGTCAGTTCTCCACGTTTCAGAATTTAACTTTCAAAATAATAGGCAGGCCCTACGGCAGTTTATTGGTGGTCAGCTATATGCATATGTTTCCTGTCGGAATATCACCTCGGAGATTATTTTATAGAAGACCACCGTTTATCAGAGTATAAACTCCTCATCGTTACCACATTTAGCTGTTTTAATGTTATTGTTGGGGTCCGTAAAAGTTTGGGCTTCGTAATTAGAAAAATAAATTCATTACGTAGTATTATTTTTATTTTTATAGGGGATTGTGAAGGGTTGGCTAGGTTTAGAATATTTTTTGGCACAAATAAGAGAGCAGTGCATCGATAGGTAGGTAACACCTATTTATATTATCCACGAAATCGATACTATAATTTTGTACACAAGCAATATTTAAACGATACAAACCCTGTCGTTAAACAATTATAACACATTCATATTATAACAATATTATTACCTATATTATAATTGTAACACATGACAATTGTGGAAGTGATGAAATGGTGTGAAGTTAGATGGTGTCTAATCATGAGTTTCGTTCAAAAATACCTTTCGGTGTCTCACATAATTTGAATTATATATAGTTAAAGTTTAAAAAAAACAAATATGAACAAATATTTTCACGTCGTCAAAACAAGTGTACCTACCTATATAAAATTAATTAATATTAAGTGAGATAATTTATAATCCATCATAACACATAGATAAATATCACATTTTTTGTATAAATAAATAATAAAAATTGGTATGTACATATAAGACTGATTATTTTAACAGTGTAAACGATAGTTGTATCAAAACGTATTAAAGTTTTCGAATAAAATCTAATATTATGTAGAATTCGAAGGCATTAGAAAACAAAACGTTCAAAAGAATATTATTTTGAATTTTGAAATATAAAACCTAATTTTTTACTGGTAGTTAATTAGTTATAATTAGATCTATGATTTGTATAAAACAAAAAAAGGTAATATGGGAAATTTAAAAATTATAAGTAACCATAAAATATAATGTTTTTCCAAAATCTTTGTTTCCGTAATAACTTTAGTGCTTCAATCGGGTTTTCAAACCCTTAAACCTCTGTTTCCTTTTAAGATTGGCTTTTGAAATTTGAAACATAAATTAAGATTAAGGAGAGCTTAATACATTGCACACATTTGAGCTCATAATATTAAGTCTTTTCAGAAGGAGAGAGGAGAGCACTTCGAATTTTGAATTTTCGTTACGTACTGACTGATTGAATAGTCTTTGAAATTATAAGGAACTTCCAGTGTTTCTACCTAAACATAAAATTAGACACAAGGTAGGTCTTTTAGTGCTAGTAAAGGGAAAAATCTAAAAACTGAAATTTTTTTAAAATGAATGGCACGTTTTAATGTGGGGGCGTTTTTTTTAAAATTTTACTAAACCAGCATAATATTATAAGTGCAGTAATATAGTGTATATAGTGCTTCATAATTACAAAAGCGATGACCTCTATGTAAAAGCCAACAAAAAGGAATGATATCCAATACAAATTACAAATCTAACCGTGAAAAAAGGTCTTATAATACACAAATACATTCATATGCAACAAATCTATTTTAATTGTATAGATTTATTTGGCCAGTTTTAAAGAAAAATAACCAGTGAGTGGTTAAAATTTATTTCAGTTGTTGACAAAATAAAGAGACAAAATCAGAAGAAACTAGCCTATCGTGCGATAAGCAATACAATTAAAAGAGATTTGTTGCACATGGATGTATTTGTGTGTTGAAGTTATTGATTAAAGAAATATCAGACTTGGCTGCAATGTAAATATCACTACTTTGATAGGTAGACCATTTTTGAAAAGTGTCTGGCAATTTACCCTGTTTTATGGTTAGGTTAATGGTTGGATTAATATTTTCATAAACGTTAATACAGTTTTCGTACAACTAATATTTACAGTTAAAATAATCAACCAGTTTAAATAGTTACACGTTCAATGCATTACAGCCGACGAAAAATATAACATGTTCTAGAACATATCGATTTAGTTACTGGTACCACTACAGTTACTAAATCGGTCTCATAACGAGTTACATGCAATTTGCTATAAAAACTGAATTCGAAGAAAAACTTTTTTGTATGAGCAAAACTTACAGACCGTTAGATTTCACGTTCAGTAGTTAATAGAGGAGTAGTGGCATTAAACACCGTTGGGGGTTTTTTTTATAGTGTTTTCTCGACTAGTAAACCACATATTTTTGCACTCGTTTTTAGTGTTTAATGCGTGAGTTCTGTTTTTATTTAGATTATTATTATAAGCAAAAAATGATTACTTTACTTAAATTACACTCAACTTATACTTTTCATATAAACCTAAATATAAATTCAGTAAGGGAAATTTGACCGAACAGTATTATTTTTTAATACAAATAAAACATTAATCAAATGATGACGTACCTATAAAATGTTTTTTTTTTTTGTGATAACGTCTTATAATTTAGGTATTGAATTTCCTCATTGGTAAATTAAGTGGATAAATTACGTTTAGGAAATATTATGCACAAAACTATATTTTATAGATCTTCAAAGTTGGTTTTTAATATTCATTTGGCTTAATTAATTTTGAAAATAATTATTGTTTGGCCGATATGAAACTTGTTCGTATTCGATCATTTAGCACAGACATCTACAAACATGACTATGTCTACTGATTAAACTCATTAAGTATTATGATTTATGATTATTTTGATGCTGTTATTCACATGTATAATAATCGATAATACCAAATATTTAACTAATTAGTTGATACGTTTTTCTTTGTATCATGTATAAAACATATTAACTTGAATTAATTTAACTTTGTATTTACTGATATTTAGTAACATAACTACTATCCTCGTTGTACCAACTATTTAACCTGGGTATTGTTTTATAAACAACAACTCGATTTTTAAATGTGTTAGTATGCATAGGTAGTCAATGTATGTGTCACATAAATTTACTATGCACACGGGCATTAATATTTTTGGAAACATATTATTATATTATAATTGATAATAATTTTATATAAATAATATCATAATAGAACAACATTTTGGAAAAATAAAACATTATTTGTAAATAGTAATTGTTATTTATAAGTTTTTATTTTTTAATAAAAGCATTCATTCTTGAATTCGTGTTCTAAATCAGTTTGAATTGCTATTACTCTAAAAATGTAAATATATAAATATACCAAATTAAAATTTTGAACGAGTACCTACCTAGTCAATTACCTATAGATATTTAAAGTTTAGGTGACCTAAGTAGAGTGGCACAAGGGTATCATTCGAAATGTAGGTTCACTGACACTAATGCAAACATAACTATAATATTCGTTTTTTATGTATTGAAATGATTGAGATAATAATTTATATTCTTTGGAGTATGATGTCAAAAATGTTGTATTGTAATAACATAAAATTATGTCAAAAAAATATTACCAAAACTGTTAATACTTTACATGGAAATTAGTGTTTATACATTAAAAAAATCACCTTGTTGGCATATTAACAGGTTGACTGCCATGTGTAAATTTTTTTGTACACGAACAAATCTCCATACTTGTATATGCAAATATTTTTATACTGTCCAACAAATTTTAAGCGATAATTTGCAAAAACTTCTTTTTTTTGTTAGTTACTTACTAGGCCTTTTCTAGTTAATATTTAAAAAATGAATGTTGTGTCAGATAAATGTACACGTGGCCATCAACACGTTCAATGCCGCGGTCGATGGGTATTCGACAATTTGTATGGGCATCTTTATGGCTTTATAATTTACTCGGTAATCAGAGCAATGCTTCTGCTTTAATTCATGGTTATGTCTATTTTTCAACGGTGTATTTGGATTTTATTTTCGTTTATTTTTAGCAAAGTAATGGTTATTTTTCCCGAGAAAATACATGTCACGAAATAGGTTTGAGTTGATACTTTCTGTCCTACACGTGTCAGATAATAGCAAAGGACCTCCAAATAATCGTCTATACAAAATTCAGCCATTAGTTGACATCTTAGTAAATAAGTATAACAATGCCCTAATACCAGAAAAAAACTTGTATATTGATGAATCGATGGTTCCACTTTTGGGTCGTCTTTCTTTCCGCCAATATATAGCCAATAAAAGACATCGCTATGGAGTAAAATTTTTAAACTATGTACTCGTGACATTTATACATCACAGTACAAAATATATGCCGGAAAGGAAGCCGTTCCTGGGCAACTTGTATCTTGTAAAGTTGTTATAGAACTTATGCAACCTTACTTGGACAGTGGAAGATGTTTATACACGGATAACTGGTACACTAGTATTGAACTTGCAGAAAAATGAATAAAGTGTAAAGTTTTATACATGTATGGTGGTATGTTACATTAATTAATTTATAACTAGTAAAGTTACATAATATTAACATGTTGTTTTATTTAAAAAACTTAAAAAAAGTAAAAATAAAAATATTTTAATTAATTTTCTAACGTGAACGTATTATATATGAATAAAAATAATATACTTTTATGTGACCTTCGGTTAAGACTAAAGTAAAAAGCCAGTGTGCATAGTTTTTTTTTTTAAAACACAAAAAATAATGAATAGTTATTAGTTTAAAATATGTTGTGCTGACACATCACCTATGGTTAAAATAAACCGTTCAGTACACAGTAACTGTTGGGATTGTTGTATAAATTACATTTAAAATATTTTATATTAATAATTACAACAGTTAGGTTAGATTAATGACAGTAAGACGGTAAAATATTTTTTCAACTGTTTATACTGTTGTGTATTAACTATACTCAGGAAGTTATACTGTGCAGTGTGCAATGGTTTTCCGCTGTCTTCTGCACAAAATGACTTACAAACATAAATAGTTTTTAATGTGAGTACATTTCGTACTGAACTATAATATTATATAACTTAATATTTTAATGTATTCTATTTGAGTTCATCTTGATCTTCCAGAAATACAGTTCTAAATATAATATATGGGCCATAATTATTTTTTTGTTTTGGACAACTTGTTGTTATAGATAGAGAATAATATTTTTTGACTTACTGTAAATTTATTATAATTCTGAATATACTCGTATTTTTATCTTTCATCTAGAAATTATCATATTTTGGTTATAACAACACTTTTTTTGTTTTAAATTTGTATCAAAATGTTCTACACTAATTGTATTATTTTATTAAAATAAAAATTCTTATTCTATAATAAAAGGTAATTTTGTAGCTCGACACTAGAATGTTGAATATTATAAAATGCAATATAGTAAAACACTGTCAGAACAAATTTATTCAGTAACTGATAACCGATAAGTCCGTGAAAACAAGATTTATTTCGCAACATATAGCATCGTCTCTTTTGTTTGCCATTTTTAACTCCTTTTCTTTTTATTATTTTAGCATATTCTAAGGTCATCTAGACTTATTGTGCATACAGCACTTATAGAACTTATTTTTGTTGGCTTAACCACCATTTTCCGGAGGGTATCCCAGTACAGCTCTACACCGCTCATCTAAATTTTAAATATCATAACTAATTAACAACTAGTTCAAAATTTAATTTTTATGAGTCGAAATACTCAGAAAAATATTTTGGTTTGGATTGGTTAAAATTGTTGAATATTATCATTTAAATAAGTAAAACTTAAATAAAGTGATTTAAAAAATATAATTTTTTTTCAAAATTGTTATTTATCAATGACATCGTATTAGGTATATAATAATGTTACTACAATAATATTACACAATTTATACTTTGTTGTTTTTTTTTTTAATTTGTTCTAAATATCAATCTTAATTTAATGGTCACAATCATTCACTTATCTATCTAACTATATACACAAAAAAATAATAAACAATTTACACATTTTCTAGTTTTGATATAAAATACGAAATTTTAGAAAAAAACATTAAATACAATTATATTATGTGAATATATAGAACTAATTAATTATTAAAATCGTTGTTTATTTAGTATGGCTTTATGTTATTATGGATAAAACAGAAGTGCGTGCATTAAAATGGGAGTGATAATAAGTGAAAAAACCAAAAAACATGACCCTAGGCGATCAGAAAGTTACCTTAATTACCTAAGGTATTATTATATGAAGCCTTAAATAATTGAAATGACTTAATCACATATCGTAAAGAATTTTAAAATATTTATAAACGATTAGAGAAAAAATTGTGTAATTTGTACATGTCTTAAAAATTAAAATTTAGAGATGCTCATCAAAATGAAAATAGTTTTTGTTAATGAAACTATTAAAAATTGCACTAAATTATTTTATCGGCGTTTTACAATTCATGGTGTAAATTAAAGTGAGGTAATTTAACATAGTTATATCATCATTATGAAAGCTCATCGGAACCAACTTGTACGTTACTTACCTGTAACTTGTAAGCAGTCCTGTCAAGTATTTGAGTAAAAGTATTCAAACACTTTTTTAACCATGACGAAAAAGAGATGCAGTATGGCAGATGAAAATTTTGAAAACATTATGTTTCTAAAATGTAATAATCATTTATTTAATAAATAAAATAAAAATGATTATAAACCTATTATGTGTCTATATTACCTACATTAATAATTAGAAACCTACTTTAAAACCAAAAATATTTTAGTAGAATCTTATATACTTAAAAAAAATGTATTTGAGTATATCTTAAATACTAAAAAATGTATTTTAGTATTTACTCAAATACTTTTTATAACTATTCTTTACAGGTCTTCTTGTAAGCGACCCGGGGACCAATTCGTTTGTTACCTATTATATTATATAACCAGAATACCAATTCGGCAATTTATTGGAACCAACTCGTAGTCGTCCGTTATTATACATTGTATAATACTTAATATATTAAAATCATTGTATTTGTGTAGGCAGTCAAAACAAAACAGTAGTTACATTTAAATTTTTACGACATTCGCGTTGGACGGAATTAATTTATCATGGCACGAAAGGAGTTGGTAACAGTTTGTTATCAAGTATTTATAATTTATGAATAACTTTTACTTACTTTAAACTATTGTATATGAATAATGATGTTATGAATATATTATCTGGGTGTAGAAATAAAATTCAGAGAAAGCGTTAGATACGTATTACATATGAGACAATTTTGTACATTAAGTAGAAAAAAATCAAACTATTATGTTTTGTTATATTAAAATTGTTTTTATCTTTTATTTACTTAACATCTAGGGTAAACATATTGGTCTTAAACAAATTGAAATATTGATTAGTAGGTATTTAATATTTACAGATACAAAATCATGATACAAAATAGTATAAAAACACACGTCTTACACTAAAAATAACTTAGTACATCAAAGTAACCAATAAATATCAGACCGTATTACTTATACACTTTAATCTAAATTTAAAATTATGATTTATAAACACATATTAATAGGTTTGATAAAATGTATGGAATAAAAAATATGATATTAAATCTGAAATCATAATATGGCGTAGTTGAGGCGTATTCAGAACTATAATATTAATTATTATACAAACCGAGTTATTTACAATCTATATTTCAGTTAGTACAAATATTATTTTACTGTAATATTCCTATTTGAATGCTTTTCTTTCCTTAAGCCATATTTAAACTGTTATATTATTATGAAGATGTTTACTCGAGACTTTTTTTGAAGTATAATATTATATAAATTTGTTTTTAATTCAAGTTTTGACATAATGGATAAAGAATGCATTTTTTAAACAAATACATATTATAAATTTAATATCAAAAATTGAAAAACTGGATATTTATTTCTCAAATATTATAAGTTACTTACTCAACTTAATATCGTATACCTAATATTTACAAAAATAAGTATTAGAGATAGCTCGGTTATATTACAGGTTTTAGGATTTCATATTTTAAACGAATAAAAAACTTGTATACATTATTTATTTGTTTATCGTTTGTGATTAGTTTTGAACTAATAGTATAACTTAAAATGTATACAAATTATATTTCAATCTCTTTATAAATGTCTAGTGAGAAAAAATTAATAATCATGACTGTATTTTATAATAATATTAAGTATTACAGACACTCATAATTTATATTCTTGAAGTGTTAACAAAAATTATTACAAAAACATTTTTGCATATAAATTAATAACTCTTTATTAACATTAACTACCATCATTATATTTATGTTAAATTTTTATAAACTGTTTATTTTTTTGTTCCGTATTAATTTACCTTTTGAACTTTATTTTCTCTAGTAAGATTTAGCATTTTTTTTCTAATGAATTCCTATGGTTTTTAAAGTTATTCTTATAGTTAATTATTAACTAGTGCATATTGGTTTTAGCTTAAAAAACTTTAATCTGCACAATGAAAGTACACTTGAGATGACTTTTGATCGATAGACTTCATAATAATAATACAATAGTTTGATATACTTTACTTATTAAACTAACCAAATTAGTCATTATTCATATTGTACGAAGCTATTTTATCATCTGGAAGAAAACTTATAGTCTCGGAAAATCCAAATATTTGATTTATATTGATACTATAAAGTATACAGTATACCAGTAATATACCGACGTAGAACTTTATTATTCTTAATAGTATCTGGTTATGAATAAAAAACTATTACTTTGCCGATACACTTTCAATATGATGAATATTGTGTAACTTAATCGGATAGTTTTAGATTTTGATAGGAGGAATGATAGGTATATTATATTGGTTTTACAATGATGAAGTTTTTTTGGGTTTTTCGTCACTTCTTGGAGCAGTAAAATCATTGATTTTTCAAATTTGAGGTTGGTTTCTTGTAACAAATTATAACTTGTTTGTACTTTTATTCAACAATAAAAATCCATATTTATTTTTTTCCATGCATATTAAATTATTTATTTTACGTGCAGTATAACTCAATATAAGTCAATACAATTATATAAATTTTAAACTATTTATTCCACTATCCCATTCTCACCATTATATTATTATATAATATACATATTGTTTTTACGGGACTTTATAGATAATAATCTATATGGGCATATAAAAGACAAAAAATGTTTGTACCCGGCCACCTGTTTCCTTTATGCATTCATAAACCGTTCATCCTATTGCGATGAAATTTGGCACAGAGATAGGTTAGGCTACATTTGTCACGAAAAAATGTAAATAAGAGGTCCAATCCGGAGGAGTTCTCAATCAGGGATTTTGGGATTATTATTATTTTTTGGTTGCTATTGGTTTTAATAATAATTATTATTATTTCTAATGTGATACCTAAGTCTATGTATTTTAGTACAGAATGTATCGAGTTCGAACTATGATTTAGGTGGACCAATTTTTTGAATTTTTTTGATACTTCAGAGTTAAATTATACACTTATTACTTACGCAAATGTAGATTGCTACCTGATAATATAATTTTTGCATAATCACAAACACCTAGCAATAGCAACACATAGCCATATCAGCTTGTAAATAACATAAAATAATATATGCTTTATTTATGGCAGTTAAATCTACCATATTAACTATAGAAAACTAAGTTACTAATAATATTAATACCCTAAGAAATAGAGTCGGTGACACTCCTTCTCTGCAGCTAATAATCGTTTTTCGCATGCAACGATACATCTTTAAATTTAAACTTCACACTACCATTACAGTGATTTATTCATTGACGAGGTAAACTCAAAATTTACTACACAGCAGATCAACTTCAACGATCTTTGATTTTTTTTTTTTTGTTTCATACGGTATACGAACAATCGCGGTTGTGTGCATAGATAAATAGGTAATACACAGTACTACATACACGAATACAACTAACAACAGTGTATGCATTTACTATTTCCCTAATGCAAGTTGTCAATCAATGTTTGAATGATTTATGTAATCTGAAGTGCCAGGAGTGTTAAGTTTTCTAGTTTAACATGTTCTAGGGTTAAAACCAACTACCACATTCATCAGCATGACCACGACTGTTGCGCGTCTCATTTAATACACGTACCTTTAAAACTATTACCGTTTTTCATTATTGTCTAATAATTATTAATTATATTGCATTAGTGTTGGTCGGTGATACTACATTTTTCGTATTTAAATCAGGCTAACAATTGCATAATTACTGTAATGAATAAAAGTAATCTACTTGGCTTAAACTTTCGATTCATTATTTGCATTTAGTTTAATCGTGAGCTACTTTGTTTTGTTATTTTTACTCTTTGATACTAGGTATTGGAATTATTCTTTCAAATATCTGAACCCTTATCGAAAAGGATTTATATTTCATAGTTAAAGTATATTTTTTGTAGGTTTGTATAGCAGAGTTAACTCTGACAATTTATAATTAGTGAAAGTTTTACGACGGGATGATTTATACAATTATTCTTAACATTTTTTTTTTTGAAAGAAATTTTAATTTAGTCGGATGAATACAACACAGTACTTCACATAAAAATGGTTTTTAGACAAATTGTCTAAAAAATTATCTATAAATTACTTCCAATTTGAATGCTGTTATATTTCTAGTTTAAACATAACTACCTTTGTAGGTAGGTACTATGAAACAATGTTTCAACTCTGATTTGGTCTACTAATGCCCAGTTTTAAAATAATATTGCTCAAAAATTATTGCAAGAACAAAGTAATGATAAGATGAAACTAGAAATACAATAGACATACAAAAACAAGTTTGTGGATTGTATGACCCAAAAACTCACAAACACGTATGTAATTTAAAATGTATTGCAACTTTAGCTGTTCTAGTGATAAATGGTAATGGCTTTTCCACATACAGTGATAATCTGTTATCCCAAGAACAAATTATTTTTTGTTATATTTATTGTTTAATATATTAGTTTTTTTCTTTTAATTAAATAGTTTCGTGCAAAAGAAATAGGCCAATCTAAATTTCTGTAAAAGGAATACAATGCATTACCTATTTCACAAGAAACCTATGTGTAGTGAAAGAAACAAAATAGTGTCCACTATTGAAGGATTTAATTCAAATGGGTGCCTTGTAACTTCTTCATTGATTCGAAAATTGAAAATTGATTGTACTTCGTACTTATAAAATTTTTGATATTTTAGTATAAATGTCTTATCAAAAAATACACCTAAATTAACCTAAATAAAAAGAGTATGTATTATACCTAGTAAATATTATATACTTATTAGTTATTAATAGTAGCACATCTTTTCTTGAGAAAATAATTATTATTTTCAAGTTTCAACTGAATTCAGCTATATCATAATTAATTATGTACAAAAATGGTTCAAATTATTCGTTATTTTTATATGCAAAATGCCCAATAGTATTGGTTATATAGGTATACTTTTTAGAAAAGATCTAATAATTATAATTGATGTAACTCGTAAATACATTTTCTGGAAAACTATAAAAAGATTTATAAAATATAGTTTCTGAAGTACCATTTTTGTTATACCTACCTCTTTTTTTATTTGAGTAAAAACTTTTATTGAGCTTTCGGAGAACGCCTTTTGGTTTCTAGCCGAAAAAAATCGTGTAAACTAAATATTTCGATAAATACATATTAATATACAAATTAAAACTGAGTTAATGTTTTTTAGTTAATGTTAACCAACTTATTTTAACCAAATAAGATTTTTTTTTTAAATTATCTTTCTTCTATAAAAATTATAATTTAAAAAAAAAATTGGTTAATACTCTATAATATAAAGCTTTTAAACTTTTAACAGTTATGTTAATTAATTGTTTTTTGTTTTTTAACTTATAATGTAGGTATAAAAATAGTTATTTAAAAGACTTTTCTTAACTCGTATTTCACTATATATTATACTTTATTACAATTTACATGATTGTTATTTGATCTTAAATGTTTTAAAACCAAATATTATGACATGGGAGAAAACTACTATTCCATTATAGTAATATGTAATTCTAATTTTATATACTCACAAATAAAAAATATATTAGTAAATTTAAAATAAAAGATACAGATTGAATTATATTAATATTATATTATGTAAAAGGTTTAGTTCACAATGTAATATTCAAAAGGTATCTAAACAAACTATAATTTTAGATAATATTGATTTCAGGTAATACACGTTTTGTATGCTAGGCAGTTACTGCATACTATTATTATCTTTGTTTAACTTTAATAATTGTTTATAAGTTTTCACATAATATAATATTATATGTCATGGATCTATATAATAATATTATAATTTTACCTATAATACAACAAAATCTATTAGTAAAGTATATAGGTAATAGTTTTTGATAACGTTTATAATTTCGAACGCTGAAAGTTCTTAAATGTATGTTGTAATTTTGCTTTTCATTTTATAACGTCGGGTTCACTCTACTTGTATAAATACGTATATATATTCTATATTGTTTGCTTTTTGTCTAGACAGTGTTTTGAGGGTGATAAATGTTCTCTAATTCTTTCACGTAGCGAGTCCATTAATCGAAAATTAGATGTAGATTGTACTTGGAGTTTTTAAAAATGGCAAAACTCCCATTATTTTTCGAAACAACGGACAGTTTTATCGGCTGGCGCTTCCGGTCCTCGCGGTACACCGAGTACGCGGTTCACTGTGAGGACCCATTCCCACATACGCACGTACACAACTTTCAAGCATTATTGGCAACAAGTTAAACGTATTCGTTGCTCGAAATATAAATCTTTAAACGGTCGTGGTTGTGTGTAGCCATCAAACAACATCGTTAGAGACACGTAATATCAACGGCACGAAAAAAAAAAAAAAAAAAAAACAAAATAAATCGCGATCCGCAGAGTTATTTATGAGGAAGGTTGGGGTGCTTGGCCGGGCGGGTTATTACTTATATCGCTGAAATATAACAAACAATGAAACTAAAAAAAAAAACGTTTTACAATCGTAAGACTTCTAGTGTGTGGCTGATGTTAATGTTAACTCAGTAACTCATACATTAATACACAGGCCTGCATTCGTTTTTAATGGTTTTTTTTTATATTTATACATACATATAAAACATAGTTGTATTATTTTATTAATTTCAATCATTCGGCGATGTGTATAACAACCGAAAATACAATTCTCGGGTTGGTCGTTCCTCGGGGAACTTGTACGCGTCGACCGTTAGATGCACCAAAACTTGTATGTATCTTCGCATAAAATGCCATCCGTTAGTAAAAAAGTTTCAATTCTTTTTCCCCTCGTCTTGTTTTTAAAAATCCACGATTTCACGTTCAATCAGAGCAGGAGATATTCCCTAGATAATGTACTTCAGAGTAAAATTCAACACGTCACCGTTATAAATATCTAATTATATCTTTAAAAATGCATCACAATACAGTATTTTAATTCAAAATCCGTCGAATGAAATCGCCAGTGAATATATCAAAAAATAACTGTTATAAGTAGGTCCTGTAAAATTTTCAATTATTATTTTAATTTATGACTTTATAGCTTTAAGATGTGATCGATTTTAAAATAACAATTCATTTTCCTCATGGATAATATTATACGTACCTACGCATATATTAATTATTGTATGTTAATTTTTGAACCAAAGGGGTAGACAGTAGGTACACCTAGAGCATAATATGCATTTCGTACGTTGTTATACACGTGCCTGATTATTGTTTTGACATAGTATGGTAAATTGAAACCTTAGCTAAAATAATATAATCCATAGTCTACTATAATAATTGTAGAACAACTGATAATTTCATCATATAATAGCGGATTAATTAGTTTGTAAGTATTAAATATCAATTTAGCCTTTTAAATTATAATAAAATTATTAACCATTGTTAATTTCCTTTGTGTTGATTTTTACTTGATTTATTTAATATTAAAGTCAAACCATTTCTATATTAGAGAAAAACAACATGAGTTTAAGTATTTCATTCAGTACAAGTGAAAGACGGAATATTTTTGTTCATTTATTCAATATGTTGGTATTCATTTTTCTACGATAATTTTATTTTATAGTGAATATTTAAATCAAAAACCTGCCAATTTGTTATTTCACTGCAGGATTCCTATATAATATGTAGTATGAGATTTTATTTTAAAACATGAAATAGGTTTAATTTTAGGCTTGTCCATGGTCTAAACTTTGTTATCAATATAAATTTTAATCTTATAATAACGAAGTGTGGGAGATAATATATCGATCGAAGATGATTTCTATACAGTATTGATTTCCCTTCGTCAATAGTGGACTATGGAAACTATATTTGAATAATGTAACGGACGGAAATCTCTTTTTGGTAATGTAGTATGTTGTTTTCCACATACTACCGTTATATATCAAATCGAAGAAAAGTTGGTAAGGTTGTAAAATTTCTGTTTATCATAAGAGTAATGGCCATTAAATGGGTATTCTGCCAAAATCGGATTTTTTCTCTTATTAATACTTTACGAGTAACTACATACTTTTATTTGGAAAAAAAAAATCTCTATGACTTTTTTTTCTTTTATTTAGTTAAATTTTTAATGAAATATATTTATTTGGGTTTTTTTTAATATCTTGACATATCTTAACCACGGTATCCAGCTTTTCAAATTATTCAAGTTTTCAACAGATAGGTTAAAGACACCTATGATAGTTAAATGTAGGTAATATGTAATTTTTAAATAATAACACAGTGATTGACACAAATTTTGTATGAAGATGCAAGTATTTGAGTACATACTTAACTTCTGAGGAACGTCGAGAATGCATCCGTTTTATTATAAGATTAAATAGCACGCAATTCTTTAGAATATAATATACAATCAATTAACTATACATTTTTCATTTTCCATACGATGAGGCATTTTATGAGTAAAATTTCACTTAATTTCATACTATAAATTTAATAAAACATGTTTATTACGAAGAAATATAAAATAAAAAAGTTTGATAAACCACATACATAGTATTTATTTTTTTTTAACCTAATAAATAAGTACATAAGTTACTAAAACCTCCACGTTAATTGACATATTTCGATGTAAAAATACTGTAAATCTTTAGATGAAACTTTTTGTTCACAAAAAAGTCCTCTACTAGCGTATTGAAAAAAAAAAAAAAAAAAACACTTCATAGGACATAAACCATAGTAAAGTAACTAATAACCAATACTGTTTCATCGCCTGGCACAACTTTGACAGTAAATCTCTTTGTTTTAATAAAATTATAATCACAATGTATTTCAGTATTTTTACTTATGATTAGTTTTCTTCAAAACGTATTATATTTCTAACTTTTAATAATTTGAATTTACAAATCAATCGCACTTTTGCAAAACTTTAAAATACAGAATAGAAAATAACAGATTAATGTATAAGTGATTTTAACATAAGTACAAACTTATGTACAACTCATTTAAAAAAAAATATTCCAAAAAAAATGATTTTTCAAACATCAGTCACAAATTTCAGGTAACCCGCTTAGACACCTAAAAAGAAATTGGCACAACTAGGACCCTTCTCTAGCTTCAAATTAGCACGTTCCAATTTTCCGTCTAATTTGATTGTGACCTTATATGTGTTATAATTTGTTTCTATAATCGCAAAAAAAAAAAAAAATGATAATAATAATAATAATCCAATAGCTTAGAATATAAACATATATTTCTCGACCATCAGTCATAATTGAAAAATAAAAGGTGGGTACAGAACAAAAAAAAATAATATCAAATATATATCTGTTACTTACCTACTAGTAGGTGAGTTATATTTATGTATGCAAATCAATTTATATTGATTTATGGTTAAACATTAGGCATAATAAACTTAAAACAATAACAAAATATTAATAAATACCGAAAATAATTATGGAACAAAGTCAAATGTGCACTACCTACTATACCTACTATAGATTCATTAGGTATTTTCAAATATTTTAGTGGGTGAAATTAGGTTTGTACAAAGTACGTGAATTTTAAGCAGTAAACAATACATTTTATATTTGTGTGTATTATAATTTTCTATAACTAACCTTTCTTTCGATAATTAGTGCTTTTTTGCAAATTCAAGAAAAAAGAATTGATGGCATGTGAAAATGTTGTGTTGAAAACCGTTTTCATCACCTTATTGACTATCGTAGAAAATTATCGAATAGTAATGTCAGATTTGTAGTCAAAAAACGTTTGAAAATAGTGGTTTTTTTTTATAATTGAAACCATAGTTCTTTTCGACCGACATTTGATCGAAAGCTGGTTTTGATACATTTGAGAATAGGCCCCCTGTAACCAATACTAACTATTTTGTATGTAGGTATACTGTTTACACGTTCAGTTTTGTTTTTTTCCGATTTTAACCTCTTATTAAAATCAAAATTTTGAAAAATCTTTTCTCATTGTAAACGGTGAAATTATAATATTAATCTACCTCAAAATTTAAAATCTATAGCAAACTATAGACCTACTCTCATACCTACCTAATATTAAAAAAAAATTTCATTTAAATCGGTCGAGCCGTTTCGGATAAATGCGTTATATGAACATATTTACGTTATGCGTTCGTCAAGTGTAAGTATACTTCAGTACATACTGTACGGGACAGTGAATAATAGTATTTTACAAATGCCTTTTAAAGTGCGTGTATCGACGGAAAGCTCCGCAGATAATGAAACGCAGTGGGGCCGGGACGCGCTTCGGGTCTCCTACCTGGTACCTACATATAGGTATGTGGTACAGTGTTACTATAATATTATACTATTGCCGTTTCGGAAAAATATATTATTTGAACATTATTATTTTCGATCAACGGTCGTCCGAGTTACCACCATGATTTTGCATCTCATCTGCCCGATTAACCAATGTCAAATAAATAATAAATATTAATTTCTACCAATTATTTCTCCTATAACCAATAGCAACCATTTATAAACAAAAATGTCCACCACAAATCACAAATCTCATAATCCCCGTTTGAGCTCCTCCCAATGTGGGGGGGGGAGGAGTAGGAGAGTGATAAATACTTGACGACCTATTCTCATACCTACGAAAAAAATGTCATAAAAATCGTTAAGCCGTTACGGAGGAGTGCGACAGCTAACACCGTGACACGAGATTTTTACATATTAGAAAATTATCGAATTCGAAGTTTTTTTTTTAAATAAATCTTATACTCTGCTCGGTGACGTATAGAGTTTAGTATGAATGGAGTGGTTTAAAATGTCGAAAGACGTGTTTTGCATGCATGTTCGACGTAGTGTACCGCCTATATTATAAACACACCACACTTAGACGTTTGTGCATTTCGAAATTTGGGCAACCAATATCGATATAGATAAATATAATATTGTATATCGAACCGACAACGTGTTATTGTTTTAGGCGGTTACAGCCGGGAAAAAACAACAACAAACAGTGCGATCAACAGACGCAGATATCCGACGCGGTATCTGCTGGCTCCAGTGACTCGAGGAATTTCCGGTTGAAGACGCTCAGACTTCAGCTGAACATGAACCCGTCGACACTAAACTTGAGGTACATTCACGTATAATAGGTATATAGACGGTCAGACCGCAGACCTCTCGACTGTCCATATAACTTTTGTAGGTTTAAACCGCAATTGTGTCTCACGAAAATGTACCGTCGTCTCGGTGGTTACACATTTTTAGCGCACGGCCAATAACGATGACCAATATCCCATAACACACCTACCCACTGCGTTATTGTACTTTTGCTGTGTGTAAGGGAAAAAAGCGATCGGCGATTTTTCCCTAAAAATGTTCTGACCACCGGCGTTGCAGGTCACCCTATATAGGTACCTTTTGTCAGAGGACGCATAACATTTATAATAGGTATCCTGGTCTAGGCGAACGAAAGCTCACGTCCCGTCTCCGTCGGTGGTCGATTTATGGATTTTTGCGCACTTTTCACCCGGCGAACGTAGAAAACTGATTTCTACCCTATTGTGAACATCCCGTACACCGGATCAATCAACCCGAGGAAACAGCCACCCCCCCCTCCACTGTTCCGCCACACGCAATGAATGGAAAACATTCCGACGTCGGACGAATGGGAGCCATTGAATATTGACGAACTGCATCAGGTTTTTGCCCCATCTATACCTTTGTTATTATGGCGTAGGCACCGAGCCACACGGATTACGATAGGAACCTATACACAGAATGAGCCGTAATAGCCGCCGAAGAAAAAATATTACCCGAACGCTCAGGAAATACAAACGGAACAAAAGCGTTGGCGTAAGACTGTACGCGAATTGATGGATTTGATTGCGTTTAATAATACAATTTAGAAAAAAAAAAAAAAACAGACCACCGTTCGACAGACGGAGAAATGCTCGCAGTACGGGTTTTCGTTATTGTTACGACTTAATTTTTAATACGCATTACAACCCTTCGGTTACGCGAGTAGACTACGGTTATAATATATAACTACCATGGCGCGATGACCGTATTCGTTATTTTAATTTGTTCTCGAGAATAATAATTATTAACGAACTCAAATTTAACTAATTGGTAAAACCACTATAATTGCTATTTCAATGCCGTTCTAAGTTAGACCGTAGTTTATTCGAGGTACGTCTCTGATCTGATATTAAATACGACGTTTCGAATACGTCTTTTTTTTACATATTTATACAAAAACCAGTATAATTAACATGCAATTATGCGATGAGCAAAACAAATGCTCATAAATAATTTAATTACTATTTTAAACGGTTATATTTATGTATTGGTATTGAATAGTGAATACTATAAATATTAAGAAAATAGTTACTTTAAGTCTGTCTTATATAAACAATTCATCTGGATATAAGTTTTAAAGGAAGCTGTGCTCCATTGTGAGTAAGTTTGAAGAATAATTTTAATTTTTTAAAAATTCCTTATCTCAAGAAAATGTCTGGGGTTATTAATAATACATGGAATTAAAATTAATTAAAAAATTAAGCAATTTATGATGTGATTATTTTTTTACTAAATATGGAGGATGCCTTAATCGTACCTATTATATTATAATAGTTGATTGTTATTAATTACATTATAACTCTTATTTTGTATAAATAATATTCCAACATATTAATTAAGTTTAAGTTATATATTTTTTTTTACTAGAGTCAATGGTTTTATTTTTAGTTTATTAAATTATTAAGTGTGAAGTTAAAAGTAATAATATAATAAAGGAGTTTGTAAGCCAGTTATCTTAAAATTTTACCAACAATTGAAACCTGACCAATTTCCAGTTTATAAAAATAATGCAAAAACATTTCTGTATTTTTCATTGCCCAAAAAGTGAATTCTGAAAAAAAACCAATTCTTCAGCATTGTATGACCAAAAGCATAGATCAACCTCAGAGTATGAAAATCATTATTTTTTAACTAATGAAAAATAAATCAACAAAAATATTTCAGACGGGGATAAAATGATATCTTCTCATTTCCGAAAAAAATATAATATATATATTCTACTTAAGAATGTCCATTAGACATGTATTCATGAAGGTTTAAGTTAAAAATAGGAAAGTTTTAAACTTGACCTATTTTTCGCTGTATAATAGTATATATTTTTTTCTCTAAATTATGCATAATATGTGACCAAGTTTTAGGGATGTAAAAGTGCTCCAAAAGTTTCATGGAACAACTTCTTCAATTAGAAGAATCGATTTATCGAGTGTATTGGTACTTTAGAAAAGTAATGTTCTGATTTAGAAATTATACTGTTTTGAAAAGCTACCACAAAATAGTGAAAAAGATAATGAAAAAATGTACGATGTCTACCCAATAAGGTTATTTTTTTGTTATTTAAAAATAATTAAACAAAAGACTTTTGTTGATAAAATTACAAATTTAAATATACATGAAATAATTTTTTTAAAATACTGAATTTCAAACCGAAATATTTCATTGAAACATATTTGTTTGAGCTGTCAGATTTCCACACCAAATATTAAGAAACTATGATGATGTCACACACCCACTTTTGAAGAGTTTTATAAAGGCAATTTTAAATACATATTGAGAAAAATGAAAATATTTAATATTTTTTAAATACAAATTAAAAGTAACTTACAAGTACTTCCATGTCAGTATCATTGTTAGTTTAGCTGATGCATAATAATTACGAGAGTGTTATATATAAAAACTGTTTGCGTGAAATAGAACCACTTAAGGTGTAGGTTCTAGAGGATGTCGGTGAACTATTAATTTTCTTTATCTGAACCACGCGTAGCATACCAAATATGTGTTCAACTGATCTAATTTAGTGTTTTTAGCTGTAATAATAAAGAGTCAATTTAGTATTATCAGAACGAATCTTGGTTACCTCATGGACTTGTATTGATATTTTTTACTTTGAAGCGAGTCAAGAGAATTTTAAAATTGTAATATTTTACAAAGTTAAAACCTACTTTAAAATTAAAATATGAATAAGCTATACACAGTTCATTAGTTTCCTAGAAAATATTCTTATTTTTAAGTTTGATTATAGGTCAGTTTTCTCTAAGATTAAAGCTAACATCACAATATTGGATCTTGTGAACACAAATTTGATAAGACGTGGAGATGCGCCGGTCAAAGAAAAAAAAACCACAGCATAATGTTGTCTTCTGTATCATGTACATATTTAGTATATCAACTTTGACTTTAATCTGAGAGGTTCTTTATTCTTTTATATACAGTTAATAAATGTATAAAATGTATATATATATATTATCAGTTATCATAGTATGTCATTCAATATTTTAAACCATAATTATTACATTTTTTCTTCATCACAATAAGTAAATCTGAAAATCTTGACTAAAATTATGACATATTGTTTTAAAACTGTCTAAATATATGATTTTAAATTAATTTAAATTGCACAATTATCACATTTATTTAAGCAATCAGAAGGCATTTGTTGTAGTTTTAGAATTACATTTTAAATACAATAACGTTACCTGTATAATTATTATTGTAATATTCTCTACTGTATAATTTTATAAATTTCTCAAATCTTTAATCATTGGATAATTGCATAAGAAAATTACGATTTTAAAGACCACCTTTTTCAACAATACGGGCATAATATTATATATTATAATTAGTAATAAATTCAACTCAGATCTATTTTTTTTTCGACGATAATTTTCAGTTTATAACTGTTTTAAAATTTGTCACGCATTTATTTATAAAATGCAGGGCATCGCTAGTTATCTCTGTTTCATATGACGAACATAACTACAACTTTTTACTGTTAATACTTCCTTATAGTTAATAGGTCATTTATTTATTTATTAATATTGCCGTATTAAATTACGATATTAGTGTCAGTGTGTCACACAGTTTATGTTGAGTAATACAATAACGTATCGAACAAAATAACGTGTCATTGATCTTAGATTATTTACGATAAAAACACGTAACCTATTCAAGTGTAAGGCACTTAATTGTTGTTATTAGATATTTATTAAATGTAGCATCCATTATTTGGAAAATATCCATCGACCATTTTATTATACGAAAGGCCATTTAATAACCTTAACCGTATCCCTACATATAATAAAATGGATACAGTGTCATAATGTAATTTAGGTATAACTACTAAACCTTCGACATTTTAAATTCGTGAAATATTAGAAAATAATATATGAGCTATATAATACCAGTTATCACCGCTTTGGTATTTAATATTTTCTTAATGTTAATTTCCGGGAACATGAAATTATGGTTGGTGCTTGCACAGCCTTTATACTTGGGACATTATTAGTTTTTAAATAATTTAATTTTGGTGTAATAATAGTGTATTAGTGTTTGCTAATATCGACTGCAGGAAGAGAAATTATTTTTATAATGCTATCAGTACAGTATTATATGTATTATGTATATGATTGGATTTAGTAAATCGCTTAAATAAAATGGGTTTTAATCAATTTATCTTATGTATATATAATATTTTAATCTATAATAGATAGTTATTGTGAATTATGAAAGATGATATATTATTATATATATATTTTTGAACAAATTAATTTGTTCATAATGAGTAATGACTGAAAACTATTGTTTCGAGGTATACACTACACATAATATATCCATATAGTAATTGAATTACAAATAACAAAGTCGTTTATTTAGTTGACAGGTATGTATAAATATTATATTCAATTGCTTCTACAATGTCTGAGGTATAAAATTTGTACAGTCTGAAGTGGAATTAAAAAACTCGTTAGATGCTGCAATCAAATAAATGATTTTAGTTTTTTGTATTGAAAATTGTATTTCATCATATTCGACTTACAAGCTATTCAATAAATTACTATAGTATGATAATATTTATGTATACCTACTGCGAGTTCCTAAAATATAAAAATCCAATTGAATAAATTACTTACAATGAATTCTCAAAAAAATATTATTTTCAAATAAATTTTTCTCGTATAGGTATTGAAAAGTATTATATAAACGCCTTTTTAGAATGAATAAAGACTATAAGCCTTTTGGGGAACTCTTCAGCACAAAAAAAAAAATGATATGAAATTTTAATATTATATTATGGAAAATGGACATTTACATGGTTTTCAAGTAATTACAGATTTTTCATAAATAAAGACGATTTGATACCGTAACGGGCTTAAAGTCATCATTATCGAATAATTGTCCAAATAATTAAAACGTATATTATTTTACAACTCAATTGCAATTTTTACTATGGCCTATGAAATATATTGTCTATAGGCTATTTATTTATATAAAAAAAGGTATACGATTCTATTTTCCGAAGTTATTTGTAGCGTTGATAGCGACTCATACATAGATAATATATTGTAATACAATGTATAAGTTATATTATAATAATTGCTAAATTAATATCTTAAAAGTGAATTTACGTGCAATGATATTGTTATAAATTATGTGTAAAAAAATATATACGCTCATGTTTCTTTTTATTATTGGTATTATTACTTTTCTTAGTATACTATTGTTATGCGAACTCACAGAAAACGTAACTAGAAAAAATTTAATATAATATAATGTCTGTAATAATGATTGTACTCGTCCTTACAGATTTCTCGCTAACAGGCAGAAGCGCCAAAGCCTGGCGGCCGCCAACGCCGTTAGAACCGAACAAAAGGCCAGCAAAGTGTTGGGAGTTGTGTTCTTCACGTTCGTGTTATGCTGGTCACCATTCTTCTTGTTGAACATAGTGTTCGCCGTCTGCCCAAAGGAAAGCTGCCCGGTACCAGACCACGTGACCGAAGTGTGCCTCTGGTTGGGATACGTGTCTTCGACAATAAACCCGATCATCTACACGATATTTAACAAGACGTTTAGAGCCGCATTTATCAGGTGATTTTAAATCTATAGAAAATTACCCAAAATTAATTACAGGTGCAGGTGGTCGCCTACACAGTGTCCAGGTGTCTCGATTCCGTCTAGTAGATACCTATGTGTGGTTACGATATTACAATACATAGTGACGAGTTCAGATTTGTTGATAGAAGAGGAGGGGGGAGATATGAGATATGAGCTATTCTCAGATAGCGTTATACTGTTATAGTATAGCGAAAAATATACTTTCAATATTTTATCATATATTTTATAAGACAAAAAGTAGATGATATGTAGCATAATATGACACCCTCAACCCCCTCACCATCAAGCGCACCCCGATGTGTACGCATTCACCGACGGTTTTCAGTGTTATGATTTCGTAATTATAACACTGATAGGAAGCTACAAAAAGGAAAAATACAAAAACACTCTGAGGTTAAAAATATTGCGGACAATTATTGCAGGTTAGAACCATAGTGGCTTGAGGTAGGTTTCATTCCGACGGATTATTGAAATGTGTTGGTCTAGAATATTGCGGTACTGTAATTAAATTTATGATCGACCGAGTGTTCTTAAAACTTTCCAATTAAAAAACTTATAATATTATTATAACTAACTAATAAATAAAGTTTCCATTGTGTTTCAAAACCAGTGTAATGCTTTTTTCAGATTTATCCGACAAAAATGTAGCATGATGACAAATGATTTTATTGCCGCTAAATATTATTAAATACGATCGATCAGGGGTAGGAAAACATTTCGAAAAAATTCGAGGACATTGCTGCTGGAAAAACTATATTATTTATTACTTTGTTTTTCTGTAAAAATATCACGTCCAAATCAAAATTATTGTGGTCTTACGTAAGGATAATTTGAAGTTTATTATCTTGCTATAGTGGCTGCAGCTGATAACTCGTGAATTATCGCATCACCATTCTACTCATCTCGGCTCTTCTAATCCGCACGAAGTAAAACTATTTAGTGCTCGTGTTCGCCGATATCGTTTACGATGCGATTTACACAACAACAATTAATATTTTGGTATGAACTATGAAATCCAAATCCAAATATACGTGATGGGTTATATAAAGTGTAACACAGCTAAAAAAAAAAAAAATCCGAAAACAAGGTAAAATGTGTAGATATATCGTTATATAATTACTGTAATAACAATAGTGGTGTAACAATAAAACGTAACGTTAAAATGATAATGACGAAACAAATTACGTTCGACGTGCTGGCGGTGTTCTCTCGCGCATTATGATTGTATGGCTGTGTCGGGTTGGGGAACATAAAATATGTATAGGAAATTTAGTGAGAGCCTTTTAATTATTATTTTAACTATGTAGTCGGGGAGCTACAGGAAATATAGTCCAAATAATATTATGTTCTTGTTGATACATTTATTATTACACATGATCAACATTAAATATTATACGGTGTTTCGAAAGACTTGCGTGTTATAAACATCCCGAATTCTTTAGTGTATTGTTGGCGTAGAACAATAAATTATTGAACTTGACACAATATAGTGTAGGTATTTTTTTTAAGTTTTACCATGAGTTTAATAGAATAAATTACAACAATATTATTATGTCCACGGTTCAAGGATTTATTACATAGTCACAACTCTCAAGTGGACATTAACTTACTATTCAAACAATTAAAGCTAATAGTTAAAAAAGTATAATTTTTGATATAGTAATATAATAATTATGGTTATTGAAAATCAACTAGTATCAAATGCAATGCTTTTTCTGTATAATTTTGGGTGATAATGTGTTGAGTAAAATCATGTTTCTAGGTCCTATAGTGGTTTTACATAGTGAATATATTTACAATTACATACAGTTAAACTAATAATTTAGTTGTTTTTCGTTTGATAACGCCTTATAAAATAATTTTGAATATATACTGGCGCGTAATAATTATAATTATTGACTAATTCATTACAGTTAATGTACAATAACAGGGAATCGCACAAAGCATTTTAACATAGATTTATGTATGTTTTTGAACAGGGTACAACTTTTTTTTGTAACCAATTTTCACGAGCCCGATATTTGTAACGCTTTATTTACTGTCGTAGAAATGCAAATAAAAAAATAATAAAAAAAACTAATTAAATAAATTTTCTAACAAAATATAGCAAAAATAAAAATATGTCTATGATTCCTCAATTTTCCTTGCAGAGAAAAAGTATTTAGTAGTATCCTACTTATAATTTTAACAAAATATTTAGTAATATTGAAGGGCGTCCGCAAGGAATTTATCAAGGAGAGGGCAAAACATTTTCCTTTTTTAACTTTTTGTTTCGCTATCCTACTAGTGATAATAAGTATTGTTTGTGACATGCTTTCTTTCATATAAGTAAGGAATATGAAAATTAGTTATGAATTATACGTAGATAGTTATTGTTACAACTTAATTTTACAGCATTAATTTTAATTAATTGTAGTGTAATTTTAAATTAGCAAATATATATTTTTAATAGATAAATTGTTACCATTGATTTGATAATTTTAGGTACCTACCAAACTTAGACAATAAAATGTTTCTAGCTTATTCAGTCATTGATAGCACAAACTTGAAAACTTTTGTATGCCACTATGAACATTTAATTTTGTTTATCAAAAAAGTAAAAACTTGGTTGACACTGCAGTATTGCACTTAGCCCCATCACTACTACAAGTTATAAATCTATAAAAGCAAAGTTCTTAGTTCTGACGTTCATGTAATCGAGCATAATAAAAATCACTCTGTAAAAAAAAAACAATTACTTTGTGGTAGGTATTTTGTTTACATAAATTATTGTATTATAAATATATTATTGTATTTATGATCTAGGTTCCCGCATTACAGTATCGTGTCGGGTCGCCTTTGGGTCGGCACTTGACCAATTTCGAGTTACTTTGATTCGGACCGACTTTTATATTTCTACCACGATCCGTCTGTTACAGGTTGCTCAAATGCCGATGTCACAAGACCAGACCCCACCGGTACAGATCGGTGACGGACAACCGACACTCCGCGCTGATAAGCACTCCGTCTGGGGCTGCCGCTGGAGCCGCCACTGTGCCGTTGTCCCTGTCGCTCCAGACCACGCCACTGACCACGTCGCCGCCCGTGAACGACACCGCCACCACTAGCTTCGCCGCCACAGCCGCTGCTGCCATGGCTGCCGCCGCTGCTTCTAAGAAAGCGGCATCCATCCAGGAGTATCCAGACTCGTTTCTCGTCCAAGAATGCCCAGAGGACACGGCCAAATACTGATGCCGAGCGGGTGATGGCCGTTTCCGCTCAGACCATGTCGTCCCGAAACTTGAAAACATACGAGTATCTATAATATGTTGTCATTGTTGTTGTTGTTGTTGTTGTTATTATTATGTTATCATAATAATATAACGATAATAGGCAACATTAGATTTCATGATTACGTCCGATCAGACCGAGTTGTTTTGCATAAGACGTACACCTCACGGCTGTTGGCTACGTACTATTAAGGTCGTGTTATCGAAGGAATTTACTAGTGTAATATTAAATTTCTATAAAATCATGTTAGAACTTTTGTTGCAATCAATATTTCATTTTTTTTTTATTTGTATAATAATATTATACTATAACTCTTGCTATGTTGATTATAACAAATGTTATCACATAGTTGGTTAATATTGCATATGTCAGTTAATTCCTGCAGTTGCACCCTGCAGCTATTATATATGTATGTATAGAGTGTCACTTCCGGATTTACTTCCACCGATGTCCCCAGCTGAAATCGTGGTAATATGTAAAACCAGAGTTCATAGATACTATTATTATCATATTAACAGACATATCATAATATGCGTCAACTCTTTCTTCCTTTCTTTCCTTCTTCTCCCCTCGCTCGCTCCCACTCTCCGGAGGAACCTTCACACGCACTCATATCTAAAGCATTTTCGTGCGTTGTAAATCGGGGGATAATTCACGTGTGGGAATTAACAACGACCGTTGACGAAGGGAAGGTCTATCAATTTTTATGAATACCCATCCTAACCTAACCGTAGGAATAAAGCACACCTACTGGAGACGCGAGAAGTAATATTATGTGAATTATCGCACCTCTCGGATGGATGAAAAAAAAAATAGTAATAATAATAAGGGTGCATTGCGGTTTTTAGTCGTTTAACTGATGAGCACTGGGCCTAAAAATCCGAATATAGGATATTGGTATAACGAGTTCCGTAAGATAGGTTGGAGAAATGGGAGCTCGACGAATTCTTCGCATAAATAACTATTATATTATTATTATGATTATTATTACTTACACGTGCAAGATATTATATCGGTGTGTTTTTCATTTTTATTTTTGTTATTATGTCAAATCTATAGTATTTCGTTGGTAGATAATAATATTAAAGGGACGCGTTACGAATATTTTAGCACGGTTTTAGAGTATACCAAAGATTAAGATGTTAATAATATCCTTACTATTGTATATTTTTAATAAAATGTACTGGCAGTAATTATTCTTCAAATCAACACCGATGTTCGTCAAACTGATTTACTGATTTGTATAATGTATAGTTGTTAGGTAGTTTAGTAGGTAGTTAACAGTAGTTATACAATAAATAATGTTATTAAGTACCTATAGTGCTTTTAGATATAATAATAGATTAGATGTCTTTGTTAATTTATTATATACATTATTATTATTGTATATATATATTTTTTTTTAAATATATACCAGCAGTGTGTTAATGTCTTAAGTTACGTTCAAATTAATTTATGTTTGTTATTCGAAGATTTCTATTATATAATATGTGCGTGGAAATGTAGTTACTTATTCGTTTTAAATCTAAACATATTATAGTTAAATAGTATTCATTAAAGAGTTATTATCCAAAAAAAAAAAAAAAATAATGTTATTTTTGACGTTATAATTATTTAAAACGCATACTGTTTTAATTTTAAAAAAATAATACATAAATTATATTATAACAAGTGTAAAAGTGTTCATTGGTATCATGAAAGTTTAAGAATAAATAAAACTATAAAACAAAACTGACTTGATAAAAGCCTATTTTATATATACTGAACCCCGCAAAAATGAACACATGAACTCTGTTATTGGTATTACAAATTACATAAATAATTTACGAAGTGTTTCTTAATGGCTCTACGTGTTGTGTCTAGTTTAGTAAGTACTTATGTTTTGACTTTGGTAGTCTATTATCTGCACCATTAATAAAACTATATTTGTGTATTATGCTGTCGAAAATTTGTAAAAACTCTCACCGTTTCGACCGAAATCGTAATTATTGAAATTGTAATTAAGCGGATTAAAAATGTTTTTTAAATATAAAATGTTAAAACCGTAATTTGAATAAGTCTTGTTTTCAGAATTAGATCTTCAACTTTGATGTTAACAGTATTATATATTTATATGAAGCTTAGTGGTTTAAAGATTAATGATTCGTCGCAGTAGTTTGAGAGTTGTTTTTATGTAATTCACAATATTGGAGAATCCCGAGAAGTCCAGGGACGTAAATCCGGAAAATTATAATTTACCGTTGCCACATGTGACTATGCTTCAGTTATTCAGGCGAAATTTGTAAATTCTACATTTTGAACAAAATGTTGACGTTATTTATTTTATCCACGCGTTTTAACCGAACAGTATTTTTTTTTTTAGTTTTTATTGATTTGATAGGTACCATTTGAAATTGGTTTGATGTTTACGCTGTATGATTTTCGTTAAACTACATAATTATATCGTAATCATTAAATAATATTATTATTATGAATAGAAGTATTATATTAAAAAATAGTGTACAATATCGGGCAAATGTACTCATTAACGAGGCTCGATTTTAACGGCAGCTTTGATGACGCTGGATCACTTGTCATACAATGCTGTGTGACTGGTACTTGCTGTATGCATACACACAGATTTAATCAAAATACCACGCATGAGTGCTATAAACACTTCATCGTGTACAGGTCGATAATATTGGATTTTTTGTAGGTTTAATAACAAGCTATAAGGCCGTTTCAAAGTACACGTGGTTTTATTCTTTTTTTCGGAATTTGAGCTCCAAAACCTTTAGAGTTATTCGCATAATTCCAGTCAAACGGGTTTTCTATTTTTTTCATTCATTTTAAGACAATATGTTGTTTTTGATAATACTTTATTTTTTATTCCACTTACTGTTTCTGACCATATTAAATTGTATATTAATATACATTTATATTACAAATGTATGGTTAAACGTTGATTTTAGTCTTGTAAACATGTGTCTTTTAGCTACCAAAATTAGCTGCATTGTCTTGTTATTTTATTTATACTACAGTCGAGTCTCGATAACTCGAATGTCAAGAGGGATAAAAATTAATTCGACTTATGTATTTTTCGAGTTACATAACTCGAATTTATTAAAGTAATTTCCTAGGGACAAAAAAAAATTCGAGCTATCAAGGATTTCGAGTTATCGAGACTCAACTGTATCATATTTCATTCAAGTAAATTGCATATAATGTGTTCACGTTATGTTTAGTGAAATGTTTATTTCTCATGTTCAAAAGTAAAATCAGCTTTGGAAAAAATTGATTAGCTTATACCCCAACCCATATTCCAGTTCACGTGTTTGGAATTTTCCAACTCGAAATTGTAATCGATCAGAATTTTACGAACCACAATGTAGGTATAGTAATTTTACATAATGTATTTTTACTGTATATTTGATTTTAACTTTAAAACCCTATAGGGGAAATATTTTGAATGAGAAGAGTTTTTATGATTTGAGGGTATTCTCAAAGGGTCAGATTAGTGTAAAAAAGTATTACTCCTATTCTTAATATCAATGGATATTCTATATATTTTATCCTAATCTATACAGTCACTATAGATATTAAGACACTAAGTCATACTAGTTAAAGCAGTTCAAATATATAATGAAATAAAATCTATCACTACAATAATAAATATTATTACAAAAAAAAGAACACATTTTTAAATAATCTTGAATTTTATATTATACATAGTTTTTTTCTAATAGTCATTACAATAATAAAATACTTCGTCATTTTATACGATAAATCAGGGGTCGGCAACCAGTTTTGTGTCATGGACCAAAAAATAAATATACATTTTTCACGGGCCACAGTTGGAATATACCTACCTTATTTTATTTTAAACAAAAATGTATTTTCATGAAACATTTAGTTTATTTAAGTTCATAACTTTTAAGTATATTAATTTAATCAGGTATTTTTAAACAAAAAACGGGTACACAAGGTTTTTTTTTGTACAAACTATACATTTTACTCGCGGGCTATATATATGTATAATCGCTACAAAGGCCATAGGTTTCCGGCCCCTGTGCTAAATTATAGTTGATATCCTTTGTACTTTTGTATCTCATCATTCAGTAGGTTATTGTAATATATATTTTAAATTTGAAGTCAATGAGAAATCATAGTTTAATATTTACAATTCTAATATGTCAGCCTCTATTTCCAAAGATATTTTATAATATATTTATATTACCTCCTACGAGTAACTAATATATTTTTCAATAGTTTACTAAAAATAATTGGATGAATTAGTTATCTAATTTTAAAAAAAATGAAGCAGCATAGACAATTTTCTCATCTAACCTGTGAAAATTTAGTGATTTTACAACAATTCCATATTTCCAAGACACTTAAATTCACGGAAAACTGTTTTCGTTTTAAAAAACGCATAGATTAATATGAACAAACACAAACGCCCCATTTAGAGCAGCACATTCTTTTGACCATTACATGGATAAAGTTATTGTTACCAGAGTCTTCTTAAGAGAGATATGAGGATGTAAAATATTACACTTTAAAAATTCTTATAACTCCCTTAAAAATGTAAATGTTGTAAACACTTCAAGAGAAAACACAGATAATGTTCTTGCATCTAAGTTTGATAATAGGTCAATCTTCTCTCAAATTAAATATCACTACCAAAAATTGGAACTGATGAATATATATTTGCAATGCTATTAAATGCAAATGCATTTGTAAGATGGGCAATGTGGAATACCAAGCAATGTACCAATTTGGTCCTGCCCGAGCGTTTTAATCGTGAATAAAAACAAATTATTTTTTGTGTAATTATTGTAATAGACTTATTAGTTATTATTAGGTACTAATAATATTTTGTTATGATCGTTCTGATTATATTATAATATATAAAAAAAAAAAAAAAAAAATGTTAAATAATTTTATTACATTTTATTATATTATTATGAATAATAGATTTACCAGAAGATTAATGCACTTGTACGCAATCTTCGCAAAACAAATATGCATATGTACATAAATAGTTAATGATAAAATTCTAAATAATATTAAGTAACTATTTATTTATTTATTTTCAATGACATTGTACCACTAATATTAGGTATGTATGATATAATGTTACTATCATATATATAGGTAATTGTTTCGAAATATTTAAAATATTTTAAAGTTATAGTTATTATTAACTCAATTTAAAACAAAATATTGCAAAAAAATAATTTGTCTGTATTTGCCCGTAACAGTGACTACACATGCGGTTATTGTGGTTAGGTTAGGTTAATGTTGAATTGCTTTTCAGTTGGAAATAATGGTGACAATTGTATTAAATATTGTGTATTTTTCCATTTTTTTTTTTTAACAAAGAACTATTATAATTTAAATACTAAAAACCACACATACTCGACTACACGAGTAACCAACGTATATATACATATTTAGTTTCACGTGTAGTATATGTTCCTCTTGTACAAAAAAGTATCATATCATACTATATTTTTACTTTTATTTCTAATTTTTCCTATACAAATAAAAGTATTCATAGTTTATCAATATCTTTATAAAACTAAAAATAGAGATACAAATTTGGATACCTGAATTGAACATTGGTCAAAGCAATAAATTATTTTCATTTACGAAAAATAATACGCCGTGGAATCGTTTAATACAATTTGGAGTTGGCGATTACAATTTAGTACTAACAACCAATGATTTGAGTCTTAATGTTGTCATTTTAAAAATTGGAGACTTTAGAGTTTGAGGTACGCCTCAGCATATTTACGGAATTCGAATGTGTGTTTTACTGTTATATACCGTCTTGAGCAGTTGAAAATCAAATTTTGTTTACAACTTTTTGAAAAGTTAGCAACAAGTCAACGAGTTGTTAAAAACTCATTAACCTTCATCCTGATGATTTCTTATCAACTATCATAATAACTGATAGGAAGTCTGACTTTATACCGTACAGTTAATCAGTAAGTGAACTTAATATAAATGTAGATACATGATATTTCATTTCATTTTCAATCATATAAACATTATTTATTGTTAAATATTTGAAATAATATGGGTTTGTTTATTTTGGCTTATCTTACCCGATTAACCGGATGGTAAGTTCCGGTTCCGGGGTGTTTGGTGTAATTCCGGAGATACCTAAACCAATGCCAATATTATTTTAAATATGATTAGAATTTCATATTACTATTCAACTCAAAAACATTGAGTAAAACAATAGTATGTATTATATATCTTTATCCATACAAAATTAGACATAAGTTGGTTTACCAAATAGGTAATTTTTATTAATTTAATAATATTATTGGAATAAATGTTAATTTAAAATATCATTTAGACAAAAAAAGAATATTATTCAAAAAGGATTGCAAAAAAAATTTGAATGAACTGAATTACACCTGAGATAGACAGCTTTAATTTTTAAAGTTCCCATTAATTGATCCTGACAGTTTGATTTGATAATTGAATATTTATGTATATTTTTAAACAGATTTAAATATATTTAAAATTTTTTTTTTAACTATATTGATAATGCACCCGGCTATCACGTACCTACCTACATAAAATATGCATTTAATAATACCTATTAAGCTTTTAGCGTACCGTTGACGTCCAGTCTAGTGATTCAATATTATTCTGAAAACAAAATATCTGTGTTGTGTTTCTACTTTCATATTATTTATGTACCTATTAATTAATTCAAATTTCATTGAATATACACTTAAGAGGTTGCGTCCTCTCTGTCTTACAAACGTATAACATAGAAAATTGTACGCTCAGCAGATCACGTTTAGCTCTGTTAGTTTAAAAATTAGAGTGAATTCATCTTCTTTAAAATTTAAAGGTAATATTTTGTCTAGTGGACCTTTTAGGGGTTTTTTTTTTAGACTTTGATCTTAAAGCAAGTTATGAGTATTTTAAAATACACAAATAATTTACAGTTTTAAAATATTCGCCACTTACTTTACAATTAAAATCTAAAGAACCCTAAAAGGTTCACTAGACAATAATATTACCTTTACATTTTATAAGAAGTGAATTCACTCTAATTTTTAAACAAACAGAGCTAAACGTGATCTGCTGAGCATACAATTTTCTATGTTATATGTTTGTAAGACAGAGGGCGCAACCTCTTAAGTGTATATTGAATGACATTTAAATTAATTGATAGGTAGGTACATATAAAATAAGAAAGTAATAACACAACACAAATATTTTATTTTCAGAATAATATTACATCACTTGACTGAACGTCAATCGGTACGTTAAAAGCTAAGTAGATATTATTAAATGGATATTTTACGTAGTTAGGTATATTATGTGTAGACGGATACATTAAATCATTGTTATCAATATTATCAAAACAATTTTTAGTAAACAATATTTATTGATATACAAAGTTTATATCTACCATTATGTTTAGTATTGATCACAGATATTATATACAAATACTAGATAGCTGACTGCTATAGGTAGTCCATAATACGTATAAAATAATGTCTCCAACATAATTGTCACCAATCCTTATCTAATAGCAGGTGACTGTTTATAAATTAAACTGATTTGATTAGTGATAAAAGTATAAAAGTTCTACTCTAGTAATATTTTATCACTAATCAAATCAGTTTAATTTATAAACAGTCACCTGTTATTAGATAAGGATTGGTGACAATTATGTTGGAGACATTATTTTATACGTATTATGGATAATGTACAATTTAACAAAAATTTAAAACATGATTGTCTTCTACTCTACTAAAATATTATTTTGGAAGACAATCATGTTTTAAATTTTTGTTAAATTGTACAACTTTAATAACTTTCATTTATCTGAAACTATTTGTATAATCCCAACTACAACTAATTTAAAACTAGAATAAAACAAATATTATTAAAAAATGCTATTACATGTTCTGCTAACAACAACTGCAACACTTTTGATGAAGTCATAATATCCACAGTTTTCCCATTTAAACGGAATACAAATAATGGTAGTCTAATATTTCCCGCAGAAAGTTCATTTAAAGTTGTGTACCTATCAAACTGAAATATTTATTTTAATTTTAACCAATAATTTACAAACACTAAATATACCAAACTTTGACTTGAAAATAATTTATCTTGTTGATAAAAAAATTGTATTGGACAAAAATATATTTAAATATTTAGAATGTTGGTAATAATGTTCTTACATTAGATTAGACACCATAAAGTGGTTATAGTTGCAATACTTATAAAGAAATATTTAAGTATAAGATAACCTTCTTATGGTAAAATGTATTCTACAGATATTTTAAACCCAGTTAGTAAACGCTACACATTGACAAATGTTATTTATGAACCAATAATATAGGTAGGTATCTATATGTGATGTAGTTAATAATACCGATTATATTTTTATTGTTATCATTAATAGTTTCACATTGATTAGCACAAGGATTGTATGTTGAAAAATCAAGATTTACAATTTGTTTTAGTATTATATGTAATTTTACTAAAATTGTACTGATTAAAAAAATAAAACACAATATAATAACTTTTTTTTAATTGTTATACTTATTATTAGAAATTATATTCTTAGATGTATTGATATTTGTATTACAATAAATTATCTAATGACTCACATTGATCTTTAAAGCTTTATCTTCAAGAACACAACCAAAATAATTTATGACAATTTTTCTTGCTTAAACATACATCTACACTGAAAAAACATAGCTCCAGTCTTAACCCAAAACTCTTATCGAAATAATATTTGTTTTAAAAAGTGTACATAATAGACAGGTTTATATGTGTAGACAAATATACATGTTCATAATATTAAATGATATTATAACATCGTTCCTTATCAATACTATAAAACATAAACACTCACCTCTTAGATAAGGATGATGGCCATTTAATTAGAAATAATATCTATACCAAAGTCAGCTATCTAAGATTTTTATAAAAAAAAACATTGGTTGACGAATATGATCAAATTCGGTTTTATGTAAAATATAACAAACATATAAATAACCAAGTTAATTCTAAACACACTTATATAGGTATAGTTACACTCAAAAATAATTTCATAGTTCTTTCAAGTATAATATATAGTATATGTAAGTATTTATTTAAATAATATCCTGAATAATAGTTTTGAGTAATAATTTTTTTTCGGATACGAAATCATGGTTCTTGTTTTCTTGATCTATCTATTAAAAGATAATATATAAATATATTATATTTATAAAAGAATATACTTTTTCTGAAAAATCAATGGTCGTCATAATGTTACAAAACAATGCCTGTGTTACCGATATTTGTTTTTGATCAATAAAAAAAAACAATAGTATATTATTTAAAAAAAATGAATGTGCAAAATGTGTTTTGTGCTTCTATCTGCTGTATCTACCTTCCTACTAGCTTCAAACAAGAATTCAATACGAAACTGGTAGATAGCGTTGGGAGTTATGTTATTTATACCCAAACTGTTCACAAAAAAAAATATGATTTCAATAATAAACGATTTTCTTTACCTATCCTTTACGGCTTTAACCTACAAAGCGATTGCAAGAATAACTATACATGAATAATTGACGTTAACTTTGTTTATTATTCAATTTTCAACAGTCATATTATCATTTACAGAATTTTTAAGACTTTAACAAATTGACAATTATTAGGTACTCAGTGTTATCGTTTTAACAAACTCTTAATATAAAATGCCTTTATTACATTTCATTATTTCAATGCATGTCATTAAGTTCTAGTAAACGTAAATTACAATTTTAAATAATCCTTCAAAGTTATTAAAATTAGACTTCTGACATTAATTGTATCCCACAAGATTAAGAATTTTTTGTAACAGGTATAATATAATAAATAGCTTCCAAGCACTTACAACCCACTTCTCATCGAATTAAAATGTATCATAATATTGTTTTCGTTTTTATAACGATTTTTCATTGCCCGCCTTAGATACAAAGATATACTTGTCCAAGTATATGGATCTATAAATATAATTTTTTCCAAAAATGTTGTTTAGTAATGGCTTTAAATTAGGTATAGGTAATAATTAATATTTTCAAAAACATTTGGTATTGTTTTCTTAAAATATGAGTGTCTTGTGCTAAATGGATCACATCACATGTATTTTAATCAATGCCGTATCTATAGTGGGCAACATTATATTATAACTATTGTATTATAATGATAACGCCAAACGTGTTGAGTAGAGTGGATATTATTTCAATAAACCACAAATTGTTAGGAGATATCAACTGTAATATTATTTTACACATTAATATTATATTATGCGTTCAGCATATTTTATTGTTTAACATTTGAAATATTTTCCGACTTCTCATTTTTTATATACCTTTAAGAACTATAGCATCGGAAAATATGCAATCGTAGCAATATATTTTTTTTAAATGTGTTAACAATCAATTTGCGTTTAAATGGAAACAGCAAAACCATTTTGTTTCTGGATAACTAACGACAATAGCATAACAATTTCCACTATATTTAGTATGACGAAGGAAATATAGTTTTTCGATGTACAGTAAGGGAAATGATTTTCTTGAAAGAAAATACTTTTCAATTGAAGAGAACAAGATTTTTTCAACATAGATCTCATGCAATTATTTAATTGTATTATTTACAAGTAATCGAGTACTACTGTGTAATAACTTAATTTTAAAATTCCTTATTAAAAAAAAGCTGCGTACTTAAATAATTTTGAAGATCAAGTGCATCTGAAATCATAATTACTATGGCCGTATTTCAGTTAGATAGCAACATAATTATTGTGTGTCATTACAGGAAAATGCTAAGTTTTCATAATATTATTTGTTTGAAATGTATCACCTATTATTTTCAATATGTCTTTTAGGTATTAATACAATGATGTTACCATGTTAGATATACATACTTTTACACAATATGATACATATGAAGCCTTATCGTGTGATTTTATAAAAGTGGTTTGATATTTAGAGTGTTATATAAATAATCACTTTTAAGGTAAAAACTATTGAGATTCACCTAATATTTATTCACATTATTACTCCATATTAGAGTAATTACACTACAAGCACACGCTGTAGCGTTATACAGAGAATATGAATTATTATGAATTATTATTATAATTTCATCCATATTTTTTAGAATCAACAATTATTTATATTTTAAGCACAATCTGATGACTCAAGTAAAACGAAAGAGGATAATCTTAGAAGTTATAAAGTTATAAGTTCGCCAAAGTAACCAATATTGATAAGACATGATAAATATTGATAAGTATTTGTGGTGCTTATATCATATACATTTAATACAAATAAATAGCTCTACAGTTAGGCAAATTCGATCATTATCTAGCTTACAGTATAATAATAATAATCATTAATATTATTACGATGTATAGAGGACACAAGTTTCTGATTTCTAATTATATAAGCTAATATGACACTATATTGACAAAATTAATGACTAATTCAATGTATCGAACATAGGTTGTGTCTGAAGATAGTGTGTATTTTGATTGATGAGTCGTAACAAGACGATATTGGAAAGTTAAGAGTTCTGATTTGTTGATCTTTTGATCTTACCTTGTTCATTAAGTTTTTAAGGACAGCCACTTCAAAGTGGTTTATATTGATTTGGGACAAAAAATAAAAACAAAATGTTTGATTCAGTTGATTGTTCTGTATAGATTAAGAAACTTTGTAGTAAGGATTATATTTATATCCAGTAGGTACACGTGATCCATCTCAGTCTATGCTTTCTTCGTAATTGGCGAGCTGGTCTTAAAATGAGAAGGTGGGCAGCTATCTCTCATTCCTATTATCCACCCTCTCTCTCTCTCTCTCTCTCTCTCTCTCTCTCTCTCCTCTCTCTCTCTCTCTCTCTTCTCTCTCTCTCTCCCTCCCTCTCTCTCTCTCTCTCTCTCCCTCTTTCACACTATCTGCATTTTTCTCTTTTTATACTTTTCATCTCTCTTTCGCATTCTCTCTTTATCTAGGGAAATCCCAGTTACTTAAAAGTATTCCCAATGGGGATATTTGTCAATTTTAATCGTATTTATTTTCATTAGCGACCTATGGCCAGTGTAAATCTATTGTGTCATAAATTGTATTTGTTTTGAAATGATTTAAAAACATACACTAGGTAATGAAAATCCATTGTCTAACGTTAAAACCCAAACTTTCCTCTTTGGTACCATTTGGACATCACATAGTTTAAATAAAACGAGAACAATGTTGAAATCAATATTATACATAAATATTCAATTTTTTTATTTGGTTACGTTATTTAAGTAGATAAATTAAATTATTGTTACTATTTATAGTAAGATTAAATTAATCTACTTTTTAGAAGGTTAGGATAAACAGGAATGTATATTGTATGTACCTAAAAAATGTTATTATCAACAAATTTATTTTGTATTATCATTTATCAATAACTAATTAAGTAGATAGCACAGAAAATGACTTTCTAAGTATAGATACTTATGATAGAAATAATATCCCAATTATGTTCATCTATAATTTACAGTACAAATATTATATACAGCCTTTTTCATACTTGTCTTCCATACTACGATACTTCGATATTGACTTATAAGTTATATTACCTATAATTATAATATACAATGCTTATGAAAAAAAATAATAGTTTTACCTAACAAATTAAAAAAACTGTTAAAAATAGTAAAAATATTTTATAACTATGACACAAATTATTCTTAGAAATCAGTTAATAGGACAACTGACGTAACCCTCAAAAATGAAATTTTACAGGAGGCACTAAAATAAAGTTATTTTGTAATCCTTATGACCTACATCGTTGAATTTTTTTTTTAAAGACTTGAGCTTGGTATACCTATGTATCAATATTATGCTAAATACGCTAAATCAAATGTAATTTATTGTATATTACTCCAAAGTTGACTGGCCTGTTGGATACATTACTTGGCGTTTCATAATATTAATTATTGTGGGTTAATGTTTTCTATGGTGATAGTTACAACAATTGACACACAATAAAAAAAAAATTCCAAATAATGTAACCCTCAATTAATTTGTTTATTAAATTGTACCTATACAATATTAATAATTATAAAAAAAAATTAATTACAAATAGTTAACTCATCTGTTGACTCAATAAAAAAAATTTAACACAATATTATGCCAATTAAAATTTAAAATAATATAAAAACATTTTCCTCAATCATTTCTACATCAGCAACTCTATCAATATTATTATCATTATTATTGACTTCATTATTTAAAATAATATTAATATCATAATTACTGTTGGCATTGTCCATTTCAATCTCATAACTAGTCTTTTTCAATAATTTCTACATCTACTGTATCAATAATACTACCATTATTATTAACTTTATGATTTAAACTATTATCATTATTACTGTTAACATTGCCCATTCCAGTTTCACAACTAAGGTCTTCCTCAATAATTTCTAGATCTACTGTATCAATATTATTTGTATTACTATAATAATATTGATCTGAATTTTTTATTGCATTAGTAGTACAGCATTCAGCAGGTATATTAATTACAAAACATTTTTGAGGAAGAGTCTTAGAGTTATGATTAATAACTTGTTCATCATGACTAAATACAACTTTAGTATTTTCATTTATTGTTAATGGAAATGGAACAGTTTTATTTAACCACTGTTTTACATAAGTCACTGTTCTTACTATTTTTTACTTTTTTTTTACTTACATTTCGATGACTATCGGTTTGTATAGCATCTTTAATTTCATTACTCGGTAATAGATTCATGATTTTAATTGCTCTATTGAACTTTTTATTATAATTCATTATTAAAAATTGAAAAACTAGACTAAGAAGTAAGAAGTAAATACTAAATACTGAATTTAATATTTATGAAATATAGATAAGTGATTATTATGGGCACAGGCCGATGGCCATGATCGACGTGATCAATTATTATCTATTCTTTAAGTCCGTTATTTCCGTTTTTATAATATCGTAACAAATAGGGATACACGTTGCCAACATCTATTTGATTACGGATACGGTACAATTTTTTGAGTCCAATACTTCATACCGTAGGGATACAGAAACCCGACCAGTTGATCGAGTGTCGCTTCTATATTGTTCTGTGATTATACACCACATAATACCAACTTCACCGTATTAAATTATAATGTTATCACACAATCAATTATATCACTCGATTAGTAAATAAAACAACCGTGTTATAATAATAAAATACTAAATTGATAAAAACAAAATTCATTCAATAAATTAGTTTAAGTGGGATACACTAATTGGCCAGTTCAACTGTATATTCGGTATAAGTTTTGTATAGGGTTACGTTGTAGCTTACACTAGTTGGCCTACAAACATTTAATTGAATACACAATTTTGGGTAACCCTCGTGGCTTACGTTATTTAACATTTGATTGTTGATGTGGCTTACATTAAAAAAAATAATTTATAAGTGAATTTTAGGTTAGAAAAATCCTTGTGAGGTTTACAATATTTGGCCAAAATGGATATTTATATCTATATAATTCAATTCAATCAAAACATCGATTTCGTAAAAAGTGAGGGTTACATCAATTGTCCTATTAACCGACGAGATACTGATTAATGATCATTCATACACAATGATTTTTTATTAAATTGAAATGTAATTAATATATTACATCTATATACTAATATAATAATTATGTGGATGTGATTTATTGGCTGATTCTGAGTGATCATTGTAAAAGTGACCTTGACCACCGACGAGTTACACTTAAAACCTAATAATATGCAAACAGCAAATTACCAATAATTAGACTAGCTCGAAAAATATATTTTATTCTAGATACATAAGCACTGATAAAAAGGTTACTGGACATGCAATATCTTTGTTAATATTTTCGTTTGTTATTTGGGGGATTTGATAATTTTAATAAGGATAATTAGTTAAATTTCTATGATTTAGTTGAACGTGAATCGTAGCAGGCTTCTATGACTTAACTACAGAACGTTAAAAACAATAAACACTTTAAAAAAAAAACAAATTGTTGACACTGGAAACAGCTTTTAAATATTAGTACAATATATTTAGTAATAATATAGGCTGACAGACAGTCTCTACTTGGAATCTATTTTCAAATACTGCGACATTATCGTTGGTTTAAAATTTGAACACAGTGACCTAGGTACTCAATTTTGAGGTAAATTTAATACTTACTATACGTCAGAACGTTTCAAAAATCATATATTTTCACATTTTGTTTTCTTATTGCTTAATGTTTATAAATCCTCGTCTTGACAAATGACTGAGTTCACGGATTTTCAATCATGATGATTATGTGTAAATGGAATAAATTGTTTGATTGTATTTTCTTCAATTGTTTATACATTTCGAGACTAATACTATGAGAATAAAAAATATTGTCCACCTACAAAGTTCTGTAGCTAAATTGCCTATAGAAAGCGCCGTGTTACACATTGTGTTAGCAAAATATATTAATTTCTTAACCAAGCATTAATTGTGTTCAATAATAATATATTAATAAACTACCAATAATTTTCATACAATTAGTAAATGATGAAAATAAAGTATCAAATTTATTAAATTTTTTGTTCTCTGTACTGAAATATTCTATAGGACACTTTCACTTACCGATTTACTTAATCAACGGTCAAACGCTCTTATATCTCACTCTAATATTTAGTTTTTATTTTTTAAAGAAAAAGGCCTTGTTTATATTACAATATTATATTTACCTCCTTATCGATAGCTACAACAGTCTACCAAATATTTTTTTTGGTTGGTTATGATTTGTTTCCAGTTATTTAAATTATTTTACCAGGTACATACTCTGAACAGTTGCAATACAATGGACCGAAATCAATGAAAACTACTAGGGACTGATTATACTTGAAAATAATGTAAGATCGCTCACAAATTTGAAACAAGTCTATCAAAAACACATTAATCCCAATATAACGAGATTCACCTTGTAATTATTTTGTTGATTCGCTCTGAACGTGGTACGTTTTCCTGAAAATAAAATAAAAACAAATCTTGAATACGGCTTTAAGACTGACAAGACGTTCCGCTCTACTACAGAATAAAATAATGTAATTATTTTTGGGTCTGTGATGCGATATAATTGGAAGTGATTACCAACAACGTTTCTGCATAAATGCACCGCTGTATATTAGTCGGATAAGCAAAGCAAATATCTCTATAGTTTTAGGCATGCATCTATTCTCATTCAGTTCACCCATAGGCTATATATACTATTATATTTTGTTCAGTGGGTTATCCAAGTGCCAAATAATGGAAGAAAGTAATAATAATAATAAACAGTTTTGATAAAAACACTTTAACTTCGAGACTTGGATTTCTTTCGAATAGATTTCGTACGGGTTATATTGTTTTCAATAAACACAACCCTCAAATGTATAAAATATAAAAAACCGACAGAATTACACATATATCGCGATATCTACTCAATAAAAAAGTATATAATATTAAACATATACCTATACACTTTGTATTCGTTTAAACCCGCTAAGGAATATTTTATGTTCACCGCACACTGCTAAAGCCTTTAAAAATGAGTCTTACACTTATCTGTTCAGTGACTAAGCATTTAGTGCTAAAGTACTTATTACGAGGGCATTTAATAAATTATGAACGTATTCATTTTATCAATTATTATAAAGACTGATGTCATACGATACATTTTTTTTACACTCTAAAGAAATAATTTTAAATTGTCTGAATTTAAACACTAAGAAATATAGTTTTGTGTTTTTTTAACTGTATTTAATATATTATTATGAATAACTCCTTATAAAATATTTACTTAAAGAAGTACTAACAAAAAATTACCTTAAAATTTAACTTTAAATTATTGGTTATGATAAAAAAATTGTATCGCCACTTAAAAGGCACTTAAATAAAATAATAAACTATAGATGACATAAAGAAATACAAATATTTGGAAATGTAGTCTTTAAGAATAAACAATTATAATCACAAAAATTTAGATTTTCAATAAATTTGTTATTTAAGAAACAATTTTGAGTTAATAGTTAATTTCCTGATCAATTTTCTGTTTAATAATTTAGTGGTTCACCTTTATGAGTGTATTCTATTGTTTGTAACTTTCCTTAAATCAAATAGTAATAATAACAATAACATGAAATATACACAACTCCCTACCAGAATCCTGAATACAAATATAAAAATTTAATTTTTGGAGATATTTATTTATTTTAGGGTGGGGAGGTCTTCCGATATTGTTTTTAAGTAGATGGTTCGTATTATAATAATACGTAAAAATAAATAATAATTATTTATTATCATTATTTTGTAACGTTTATTAGTTATAGACTGTAACCAGTAACCAAACATAACTATCCTAGTCAGGCATTATCAAAACGTCTGAAATGGTTCCTCTGAAGAATTATTATAAATCTGCTTGTAAGAAATTCACGGTTCGGTACGCTTTTGGCACGTTTTCTGAACCGTTTGCACAGACCATAGATCTTAAACTAAGTATAATATCTATGGTCCAAACTCGAATCGATCGTCTGAGAAATTACTCTGCAGTCAAGACACGATGCGACATACAATTACTGACCGTTACCCTTGCGTATGGTGCGTTTCAGAAGCGACCGAAAAACGGCGTTACCTAGGGATTTATTATTAATTTATGTTATTTTATGTGCGTACCAGGCAGTGAGATGTGAGAGCATAGCAGACAAGTCCCCAAACCGGTAAAACAATAACTAAATATTTTAACCGCTTCGAGGTGAAATAATAACCTAGGTTATTTCAACTGGGAGTTAAAATAATATACCTACCACTTATTGTACCACCCATCACACCCACACATTTTATTGGGGTGTAAAAGGATCATTAGACTAATTAACCGTAGGTAAAATGATCTGACTTTACAAAAATCGTCTATCCCGTGGGTCGTAACTATATAGGACGATATCAATAAAGTGTAAGTCGACACCGCGCCGGCATGAGCATATTATAATATTAATATGATAGTATTATAATGTATAGGCAAAATCACAAGGGTCTACGCGATGACAAATCCTTTTTAGCTCCCTTTCACCCCATCGCAAACACACACATCATCTCACGTTTGACGGCATAACGCATAATAAACACATCACATCGAATTAAATGGAAAACGAGGATGTAAAATATGTAGACATCGATTGCTATGATTTGTGTGTGTGTGTGTGTGTGTGTGTGTGTGTGTGTGTGTGTGTGTGTGTGTGTGTGTGTGTGTGTGTGTGTGTGTGTGTGTGTGGTGATATTACGTACAAATAATGAACAATGGGTTTTAGGTCCAGAGCTGACTCTCAAATTGTAACGGATAATACAATAGTATAAATCACTAATCCACGCAGCGATAAAAGTATTATTGATTTTACAATGATGTATGTTTTTTTGTACGTCTGTCGTCATTAAAAATGCTTTAAGTCAACTGCAATATCTTTTTTTTAGAAAAGTGATTTTAGTAGGTACTTTGGGGAGTCAAAACTAATGACCAGAACTTTTCTTAATAATTGAGAAGAAAAAAAAAGGTAATTTGTACGCAAAATTAGTTTTTGACAAAATCGATTTTCTTATACAGTTGTTGTTCAAAATCAAATAAAACCGCAAACACTTGAAATTTGAAACCAAAATATATTTATATAATCACATATTTATTTCTCTTCATGGTATATAATGTAGTATCATGAATTATCTCGGTTTCAAAATATTTTGAATTCTTTGAGCTATTTATGAACATTTGAATTGTTTGATTTTTTTTTAGTCTAGGTATTTTCTATTAATTTCGATAAAAAAATGTTTGAAAAAAACGGATAAAATGTCATACCTACAAGGTTACTTCATAAGTTGTTATTATAGCTTTTTAAAAAACAGTAAAGATACATAGGAATGATTTTTTATTATAATTGTTTAAATATCCACAAACCTATTCATATTTAATACCGTTCCACGGTAAGTCTTTCAAAAGTTAAAAACCATAATTTACTATGATATAAAAATATATTTATAGGTGTACCTACGTAATAATTAAATATTATTTCTATAATTAATGCAATGTTTTCAACAAAAATATTGTAATGTATTTAATTCTTTGCTTAGAATCGTTTTTCGTCTTCAATATTTTATTATTGAATTAAAATTGAACACATATAACAGGTACACTCAATACCTATTGTATGGAAATGGAGTTACCTCAGTGGCGTGGTGAGGCAGTTTTTTTTAAGCTCCGTTGATTTTGGGAGTGGTGGTAGATTTGTAAATTGTATTGCTTTGAAATTATGAACTTGAGAGTTGAGACATCAGCACATTTTGGTATACATCCTGTTCTAAGTGGGTGGGTAGATAAAATATATATTTGGCTCCTTAAATTAAAATTATTCACTATGCCACTGGGTTACCTACTTTCTTACTAGCTATTTTAAAATTGTGCTAGATCATTGCCAGCTGATCAAAGAACTTTTTTCCAAACAAATTATTTTGAAAGATTTATTTTTTTGCAACGTTGCCAAATTATTGTGAATGAAATAAATTATAGTTATCATAAATTTAATATAACTTAATACTGTCACAATATAGGTATAAAAACTTGTGTATTACCTATGCCTAGTGTGTTGTATACCGTATGATAGCACTCTGGCCAATTAATGGGTGGTTCTGAATAATGTGTTAGTTTGGTAACAGTAAGAAAGTAAAGATTTTTAATAAATCTGTAAAATTTAAATTTTTTAATTATTTTTTTTTTGTATGAATTAGTTTCAATTTTAAATAGGTTATCACCTGAATATACTAGTTGATCCCACACTGAATTGCCCATGAGAAATTAAATAATAACAGTGACTACATTCCGTTCTACTTTATGCATATTTTGAACACAGTATAATTTAAGTAGTTTTGGCCTAATATTAAATACAGGTATAAAATTATCATATCAAATTATTTTAATAACTATAATAAATTATGTAAAATATTATAGCAACCCTATAAAAACAAAAAGAATAATTGTTTTTCGTGAGCCAAAAAATACCACTTTCAGCTCCCTTATTAAATTTTAATATTGGAAAATCATTTCTCAATACACAATTACATGTTGATACACAGAGGTACCATATAAATTTAGACCCGGTATGCCGTATGCCCAAACCGGGGATGTGCTCAAACAGGAATATTGAGATTTACGATGGACACTTTGGTTTTTAAATCGTTGCTATTGGTTATAGAAGAAATAATTAGTAGAAATTAGTATTTATTATTTTATTGATTGCCAAAAGTTAATCGGACAGATCAGGTACAAGCATGCATCAAATCGAATTTTTGCACATTTAGTCACTCATCGGCGCTGTCCGTGATCTGACGTAGTCGGATTCCCTACCAGGGTGGCTGAGTTGCACTTATACTACAGCAAGTTACACACAATCACAATTTATTTATGAGTTGTCATATTTTAAGGGCAACGAAGTGCGAGGAATTAGCTAGTTAATAATAAAATTGTGATACATAAAAATTAAAATGTAATACGAAGATCTATATTATATTGAATCTAATTTATTTAAATAACTTGTTCTATTCAATATTTTAAAGTTTTTTTTTTCAATAATGATTATTATAATTTATCATATAATTAGTAATTTATTATAACGATAAAGTATTATTTTTTTTAATGTTTTATTTAATAAGTTAGATTTATTATGACATTGTTTTGTATTTTAATTTAACAACTAAATATTATGTCTCGGTGAGGGGAAATATTTTTTTGATCAAATGTTGGATTTACTGAAAGTTGTAGATCCCAACGTATCTTTCTGGTGAAAATACGATCCAGCGATGTTGCAAAAAACAAACACAGGTGAAAACGATAAGGTTATTGTATTACTAAACAAAATGATTTATAAGTTATAACTTTTAATTAAGGGCCTGCAGGAACATATTTTATTGGTAAAATACTAAAATCAAAGCATGTTTAATGTTTATACTGTTAAGGTTCTAGGAACATTACATGAAAATAATATGATTAATAATTTGTTTATTAAAAGGACTTCAGGAAAATTAATATAAGTGCGTTTACATTATACTGGTATAGCAAAATCTTTTAGAGAAAAATATCCATTGTATAGAACCACTTAGATGTAACAGTTGACAAATAAAAATACAATGATTTTTTTAACCATAACTTTACTATAATTGTAAGAAAAGTATTTTATAAATGTGGTTTGAAAGAAAAATTGAACTCGTTAACCATTAATATCTATTACATTTTGTATAATGTTTGTTAGTTGTAATATAATAATTTCTTTCAACAAAATAATATGTAATAAGTAAATACATAAAAAAATTATTTTATACAGTTAATTAAATGCATATTTATATTCATTTTTATTTGTATAATATTGTTAACCAGACTCCAAAAATTAAAATATACATTTAAAAAATGATATTCTTTGTGTTCGAAAAATAATAAATCCTAATTTAGAATAGGTAATTTATTTATTTATTTACTTATTATAACCAACAGACAAAAGCCCTTTATAAAGATATTATAAAACAAAACAAAATATACAAACCATTGGAACAAAGACCGTTGGCCCCCTGACTTTATCCGATCAATTCGAAAAATATGTCAATATTTTGCAAATTAGTTCTTAGAATTTTCAAATCGATATTTTATTTTTGGCGAATTCTACAAGTTTTTTTGCCAGCCCTCCGACTTTATTCGATCGATTCGAAAACAACGCCAATATTTTTCCAACATGAAAACAAACTTTTCCATTCGTTTGCGCTGGTTTGTGCTTTTAATTCCGTCGTTTGTGCTCTACCTCTTCCTGAGTATGCTTTGAAATTTGAGGCAGAAATTTACTCCCTGGAATTTTGTATGTTAATTTATTTTTAACCTTCTTAAACATAATACATTGATCGTTAAAAAAATTTAAAAATTATTAAAAAAATATACAAAACCTAAAAACCTAAAAAAGTTATAAATTAATAAAAATGAAAATCAGTAAAAAATATAAAAATATGAAAGCCTAAAAGTGAAAAAATTTATTTAATAAAAATCACTAAAAATATAATAAACCTAAAAAAGTTAAAAATATTAAAAAATAAAAATCAATAAAAAATATACTAATATAAAAAGTTAAAAATTATTAAAAAATATAAAAAAGTTAAAAATTATTGAAAAATAAAACCAGTAAAAAAAAATAAAAATATATTAAACTTAACGAGAGAACTCTAGGAAAAAAAGAATCGAAACTATATAGTTATTATAAAAAAGCGAAACAAATTCTTCTTCTTTAAGCAGTGTTAATCAACATCAAACCCAAACATAGAGAGTAGATCAAGGGAGTGATTATTGCCGTTTAATAAATTATAGAAAAACGTGAGATCAGCATCTTTCCACCTTAGCTCACACAATGAAATTCTAAGTAGAGAAGCTTGTAAGGTACTTACACCTCTAGAGAGTGGCAAATTTAGTTTAAAGAATATCATTTTAAGCAATTTGTATGGAACGTTTGCTATATTTTTAATATAATATTACCCAAACTCGAGGTTCGATCTTACCAAGGAAAAGTATAATATATTTAAGACTTAAGGGTTCAATATTTTTAAAACTTATTGTATTTTCGTTTATAAATCAGAATATTTTGAAAGCTTTATTTACAATCGAATTAATGTGTTAGGAAAAAGATATATTACGATTAAATAAAATACCTAAGTTATTATTAAAAGTCACTGTTGTTAATTTTAAATTATCAATCTTATAATTTTAAGTCATTATATTTTTCATGCGTTTTATCGTCTGTATTATATAATTTTTTTTTTTGGAAACAATCTTAATTTCATATTATTTGTATTAAACATGAATTATCTTATATATTATACTCCGTATTTCTATTATAATAATACGCTATGGGTGATCACTTTACATTAACGGAACTGGAGATTTCAACCAAAATAATATGTTTTGTTTTTATCATTTTAATTTAACTTTAGTTGTATCGGTAGAAACTTACTCCCAAGTCATATCTATGTTATGATTATGGATTGAGACTTATTGCAATAAAAATGATCTTATGCATTCAAATATTCAAATTAAATACTTTAAAACATGCATCTAAAATTATAGAGGAAAATAAATTAAAACGGTATGTAGGTACTAACCCAACTTGTGACTATGTATCTAAGTACAAATTAAACGCTTATCTTATAAATTACAAATTAAAATATCAAACTTAAAACTTAAAATTAGAAAGTAGGTACTTATTTTCAACTATATTAGATGATAATCATCAAAATAAACAGGTATGGTACAGCGATAACAACCATATAACCTCAAAAATTTATTTAGTTAAGAAAAATACATTAATACATAAAACTAAAATATTCAAAATTTTCAGAAATTTTCAATGAAAAAAAAAATGTTCAAGCTTACATCTCTACTATTGTACCTGATCTGCCTGATTAAACAATGGCAACCAATAAAATAATAAATACTAACTTCTACTAATTATTAATAATTATCCTATAAGTTAAAACCAATAGCAATAATTGATGGGTTGGACCGGTTACAATATTGTGAATCTAAATAATCCCGGGAACCACAATAACACACGTAAAACATTTCATCAACATTGGTCCAGCTGTTTAGTAAAGTAAACTAGACAGACAGACAAACATTGATTTTTGTATATTATATAATTAAGAAAATATAGTATTGAACAAAAATAAAAAGTATTCTACATATAATAATAATAAAAAAGCTTGTAATAGTTATAACTAAACGGTAAAATCAGTATAAAATAATAATGTTTTAAAATATACAAGTTTCCAATATGCGTGTATATTTTATAGTTATTATGGGTAAAATGATGAAATAAATGTTATTTATCAATTTATTGTGATAATGTGTTATTATATTCCTTTTTGAAAAGGTGAATCGTATCCAACTCCTTTTATATTTTGAAGTAGCTTGGTGACAAATAATGGTGCTTAAATCTTTGGGCGTTGACTACACTACAAAACGACAGAGAACTTTGTCTGAATCTAAAAACAAAAAAAAAACAAAACAAAAAGAAGAAGAAGAAGAAAAATAAAGTCTGTTTTTGTCACACCAAGTGGATTATTTTAACAATAATTCGAAGCACGTCCCAGGCGGATAACCTTGTTTCTCCGATATACCTGCACCAATTTATATTGTTTACGTGCTCAGTGGCTTTTTTTTTTTTATATTTAACTTGAATTACGACCCATGGCGTTTTGGTTAAAATATTAAATCCAAAATAGCCAAATTAAATACCAAGCGTAATAGGTCGTAGTAGAGGATTATAACCCAATTATAATATAAACAGCGTAGGTATCTAAACCGCATCTGATTTACGTTCTTACTGTGCGATGGTCATTTCCGACAAATGCGAGTCAAGGACGGGTCACGTAGTCAATTGCACCGCCCAAGTGGAATTACACCAAATATATTTTAATATAAAACCCGAAAGTCCATGGACACGAGACTACGTGCTCCTTTTGGTCTCTTCTATCGATCAGTGAAGTCTCGACACGTGTAGTAAGTGTTGTCCTGCAGTGTTGGATTATCTGAATAATGCAACGGTTGGCACGTCGTCAAGTTTGTCGTCAACCCCCGACTATATTGAGCATTTCCTTCTGTCTCTCAACTGCTTCGATTTAGCGTCTTTTGACATTGGTACACAACATTATTCATTGAACTAGATTGTTTAATTAGTCGATCCCTGCGTTACCCCAAACATTATAGGTACCTATTATGTATTTTACAATATTAATCAATTTAAAAGCCAACAACTATATTTAAATACCTATTGTTTTTTGCCTTTTACGATTATATCTGAGCAATGACTAGAAAATAACGCGAGCGGTCAAGTCAGAATTATAAAAATCTCAAATATTGCAATACTAACTATAAAACAGTTTTTTTTTTTTAAATTGTAAATTATATTTAAGTCATCCAGTTATTTTTTATTTGAACAAAATAACTTTTCTATCAAAACGGCATACCACCCACCGCAATGCTTCAATTTCCAAGACTATGGTCACCTACAAAACTACTGCCATCATCCATCACGCTGCGACAAATGTGGCGAGGCTCACGAGTCAGATAGCTGCACCGAGGATCCCTCCAGTCCAGCTAAATGCGTCCACTGTTCCGAGGATCATACGGCCAGTTTCAAGGGTTGCCGGTTCTACCAAACCATTTTAAATTGCCACAAAATCAAGTCTTCCAACTCCCAACCATACCAAATACTTAATCCCCAAGTCCCTCCCCATCGATCCTTCTCAATCCATCCAGTCATATTATGCTGCTGCTACTTCTGGTTCCAAACCAAATATTTATCCACAAAATTCAAATTTAAATCTAGCTCTTTCCTTCCTTTTCGCTTTATTAATAAACAAATATTTATGGCATCTACTTCCAATCATTTTTGTTTTACATAATACATTATACACTAATATTGTATCATTTTTTCCCCTTATCTGGTATTATTATCACATTATTATTATATCATTATACCTCATTACCTAATTATTACTTACTGTATCTACACAATAGTATTACTATGTTTGTTAATATTTTAATCGTTGAACTGTAATAGGTTTAACTGAAAGTTCTAAAATAAAAATAAAATAAAAACTTTGCTATATTATTATGTTTTTATAGACAAATCTGTTTATGATTAGAATATAAATCATGATATAAATTTTATAATGAACAAGATATTATGATTTGTTCATTTTGCACAAGATGTCCATCCCATCTATCATATTATTATCATTATATCAAAACATAACATAGCTAGAAAAAGTGAAAACCAATATAGACAGTATGGTATTGGCGTAAAATGTACGCACACACAACTGTTATTACGTCAAACACTGCTGCTCACTGGTATTCTGCAAATTACTTTTATCATTTTTTTCTATTCAAATTGAAACAAACTTTTAATTTTGCCGAGAATTCACGAAAAAGCACGGTGTTTAATATTATGTAAACACGTAAAAAAACCATTTACAAAACCCGTCGTACCTGTCACACAGAATGTTGTCAAGTACAAAATGCAACTTGAAAATATTAAATTTACGATGGTGGCTCTTAAACGTGTTTATTAAATTTCCGTTGCCGTTCCGTTGGGTGTATAATTTATTACAAACCTGAAAGAGCATTATATTAATAATTGGTCATTTTTATAATACCATGCGTCTTCTCGCTAATTATATACCTACGTGCAATTTTCATTTAGAATTTAGCATATTATTTTTTGTTACAGCTCACAAAGTTGGAAAATAAGAAGGATAATAATATATTTCGTGTGTATTCCATCATTGAGTAAGTCACTGTAATGGATGTATTAAATTTGAGTTTAATGATAAATAGTTGCGTAAGAAAAATGATGCTGAGCCTAATCGGTGGTGTCAGACTGTACTTCTAATGATATTTTATATTAAATTTTTATAAAAGTTGTTATTTTTTTATTATTATTAGTACCTAATTTATTAGTTATGGTTCGACCATATTTTTGCTAAAATCATTAAATAAGTTCACTATTTAGTAAAAACTAAAATAATAATATTTTTCGATTAAATATCAGATTTTATCCACATTTAAAATTCAAACAATCATAACAAATAATAGTCAATGTGTTTTTATTTTTGATATTGTTTATGAGCAGTTATAACAATATTTATGCAGAATTAAACTTCTATATATTCAGTCGTTTTAACTTTGAAAAAATAATATCATCAACATAGATTGACTTTTTTGGTATATATCATAACAAGTAGGTATCTGCGGTAATTCATTTTTGAATTACAACAAAATAATAAAATTGATTTAGTCAGAAATAGATGTGGCGTATGCAAAATAGTGTTCCCACATTACGATATTTCCTTTTTTGTATTTCTAGATTATTTTTTAAAAATAATGGGAATATCCTACTTTACTTCCCCCTCCATCACACACATCACACTAAGGAAAAACTAGATCCAATTTTCTACAAGAAACTACTCCTCAATATTCAAGATTAAACCATATTTTCCACAATAAACAGTGCCACGATAAAAAAATCTATAACATTGTAAAACCAAAACATCATCACTTCGATTTAAATATAAATAGCGGGTAATTGGATATTGCTCTGCTGTACAGTAGGTTACAAGTGGGCCACTGTTTTTGGATGGTATAACATTTGAATTGATCGATATAATATCATTATACCTATACGAAAAACGATTCTGAGCTGAGACTGTTTGTAGGTGTGGATATTTTAGATTGTTATTTCTCATTATTAAATATGGTAGCACGTACCTATGTTGAATTAATATTATTAAATTATAATCAAAAAAAATTGCGACATTGGACTTTTAATATTTTTCAAGTGTCATTGTAACAATATATTAGGGGCCTTGTATTAAATTTTCAAGATTTCTTCCCAACAAATAACATTTTATTGACATTCATAGAAAAAAAAACTAAAAATTGGAAACTTCCGTAAACTGTTCAAAACAAATATTTTGAAAATTGTATAGTTTATAGAAAATGCTAATATAAAATATAACCAGTGAAAATTTCATGAATATATGGTCTTTTTTTTTAAAGTTACGTCGAAAACCAAAATCGATTTTGTCGAAAACCAATTTTGCGTAAAAAATCCCGGTTTTCCTTAATTTTTCTTTTTTTTCCCTGTGCTTTTGAAAACTAAATTGAAGCAGTTTTACTGCCCCCAAATGTGATCACAAAAATAAATAATAAAAAACCACACATCATTGTAAAATAAATATATTCATTGCTCCGCTCAGACTTAACAGACTTAACAATTTATGGTGGTGAACAATTTGAAACACGATGTTTTGAAATAACTTCAAAAAGAACAAATGAAAGATGGTAATTGAAAGAAAATAAAAAATTTCGTTTTAAAATTACAAACAAAACATTATTAAGTACACCCATTCATCTATTTTAGAACCCCTCATTGAAATTTGACGTAATGAGTAAAATACTCGTAGGTACCATTGTTCAGAATTTCAAATTATTATTATTTGTTTGGAATTTATAGTAATCTCATGCTCTAGAGTTGAGAGTTGACCTAATTTAATGTTTAAGATCACGTTATTACATGTTTTTTTTCACTATAACGCCCTGGGTCTTTGTCATTGAACCAAATACATGGAATGCGTATTATGTATTATTTTCATATAATATGTGAAATATGATTAATACCTATATGAGAGCCGCCATATTATGTATTCCGATTTCATTTTTCACATTTATAATATTATAATAGTGATAACAATTTTCATAGATATTTCATCATGTTTTCCCTCAGACTATACTACACAAGATAAGGAACTCCTACATAATTTACATTGCAATCCGTTAAGGACATCTGTAGACGGCTGACATTTTGTCGGTTTACAAAATATTTCATTTAATGTACAAAAACAATTAAATGTAAAATGATTTAGGTAAATATTTTTTATTTTTTTAAATAATAGGTTTAGAAATAATAAAATATAATACAATATAAATCATTATTAATCTCATGTACCATATAAAATACCACATAATTCCAACCAACCCTCAAGCTTCAACTGATGGCGGGAGTTCGTTATCTAGTACTATTTACAAATATGTGTGTTTTCCCATGAGTTGGAGTGTGCGTAATATGGTGACCAAGATCATATTTTGATTAATACACTTGTTCTATGTACTCAGTTTAGTGGTATTTGTATATTATTTACTCAATGGTGAATACTTGTTAATATGAACTAGCGCGGGATATACAATCAATTTACATAATTATTATATAAAAATACAAATATATTTAATAATTAATAAAGAATCCCGAGAACTAGCCTTGCTGACAATAGTGTTCGGGTTCCTATCGTCATTGAGTAGGTCACTAAATATGAAATTATGAAATATTAAACTCTAATTCAGTGATATATCATTGTACGTAGATAGGATATGAAAAAACATCTAGAGCAAAGACAGCTAGCCATTAGCTACTTTCTCTCGGGATATAGTTGATAATTATTATATTTTGTTTCTATTCGTATTATATTGTTTCCAATAATCCAACCTCGCAAAATAATTATCATCAACTATATTATTATAATGGATGTGTTATGTAGGTACTTATGTCTATATAATGTACCTATACCATAACATATTATAAAATTATGATTGATATTAAAAAAAATTAGTACCTACAACGTATCGTTAAATTGTTTGAATGGATTAATGGTATAAATAATTGAACATTATGAAAATGTCATTGCTTATATAAAATAATAATATAAAAAGCGAATGATGGTGATTAGTGTATGTAATATTAATATATTTTGGTTTACAACAAAGTAACAAAAATTGTGCTTTTTCATTTATAATATATAGTCCAATGTTATTACATTTTGAACTTTAAAAGCTTATAATATATATTTTCGACATTCTTAACTTTTTAAGGGACAATGTATAAGGAGCAGTGAATGAAATTTTTCACCGAGAAACAGCATTATTGCTATCAGCATAAAAATAAAAATAAATTTCAGAAATGTTGCATGTCTAAAAATAACTCTAAAAGATTGAAAATATTTTGTATATCATTTCTTATTTCTATCATTCTTAGATACTTATTTGTCATCACCCCGCAACTAGGTGACTTTACTTTAACATTCTTTAATCAAAATATCGACACTCTCTGAATCTTCATGTTTTAATGTGAGTTAGTCTAGTATAATATGATCTATTTATTGAAAATAAATCTTTGTTTTACTAATACTTCACAAAAGTACTTGGAAATGCCTACTTTGGTAAGTACCTACCTAAATTTTCAAGTAGAACAAATTTTCTGCTAAAATCTACTTAACAACCATTCAATACCTATACATTTTTCAGCTCAAAATCATGAAGACAAATACATGCAAATTTCACATTATTGTAAAACCAATAAGTACATTAAATGATCTAAAAGTTCGACATAATATTATGTATTGCACGTAAACACGCACGACGCAACAAACTTAATTTGTGCATTACCTACTAAAAGTGTATAGAATACACTTATAAATGTATTTGTTTCCTAAACGAATTATTTTATTACTTCAAAGTTCGAACATTGAATATTGATTTTACTTAATAAATAAAACGTATAGTTGGTGTGGCCACTATGTATATCTTATAATAGTATGTGGATAATGTATTTTTGGGCCTATGCCGCTCAATAACAAATTAAAAAAAAAAAAAACTATTTTCATACCTTTAACAAATTTAGTAAAAATTCTATATTGAAACGCTTAAAAAAAAATGTTAACTATATTTATTCACAATATTTTTGATGTGTTGTGGAAGCAACTACACAACTTTCTACTAAATTCTCAAACTTTTTGACTTTTAGGTGAAAAATTCTATATTATATTATTTATTTATATAAATCAAAACAAAAAATTGGTATAATATAATAATATTGTAATGTTATATGTTTTATACTATTTATGAATAAAAATATAATTATCCGTCCCAAATATTGAGGATAAAAACTCCTTTAAGCCTAATAGCTTGTGATGAAGTAGAGGATTAACATTTGTATAGTTTATTACACATAAATAAAATTAAAAAAAAAAAAATTGAACTATCAATTAATATTACTTATTACTTATTAGGTACATTTATTATGTCGTACTGAACTACAAAGAACAATAAGTACATTTGAATAATATATTACAATATCAAAGAACAAAATAAAATAAAACGTACAAATAACATTATGAATACATACTTCAACTATGAAATTCTTAATTCTTAAAAAACCAATATTATAAAATTACTTTTTTCATTTAGTAAGCTACAATAAATATTTTTTTTTAGGTAATTGGCATTTCATTAAAGAACTTTGGACCTAAATAGTCTACAAAAGATTTCTCAAAGGTTTTTTTAGTATAATTCAGTGTTACTTAAACTGTGTTCCGCAGAACCCCAGGTTTTCCAAGATATCTTAAGAGTTCCGTAAAACTTATAGTGCTTCTTTCAAAATTTCTAAGAAAATTTTTTAAAAAAACATAACTAAAAATCAGTTGCGGCCCATGGGAAAATAAATGTTTGTACAATGATTAATAATATAATATATATATATCGTATATTAATGTAGAGCACTTATACACTAATACACTATACAGTACAATTATTACAGTATGCAGAAATAATATTTGAACGTCGTCGATAAAAATACTAATTGGTTTCAACCGTCCACGATAATGTTAACTTCTGAGAGATTAATATACTAGTAACTAGTACGTAACACGCGCCCATGTAATATTGTTACAGACAAAATAACGATTTAGTTTAGACATTGCCTTGGGATACTGTGTGTTATATTGTTAGAGTGAAGAAATAGTGAATATATGTTAAATTCTTGCTCGATTTTTATTGGTTTTATCATTGAAATAATAAAAACTAGAAATTGCACCTAATAACAGTTTGTTTTTTTAAATGGCAGGTATTTTTTGTCTCGAAGTTGTTTTTAGTTGTTTTTGATATACTTTGTTGCGATATGGCAAAATTGCTTGAAAGGAACTCTAAAGCGTTCTACTGCAGAACTTGACTCATTTGCGTTGAAATCAAACCTTAGCCATTTTACTAATAATAATGATGATAATAACGAGGATGACAAAAATGAAATCGTCACAAAACATTTAGATCAGTGACGAACAAAATAAGGATGTATGATGAAAGTCACGTATCATAAGGATCTGTGAATAATTATGATAATCCTCATTGCGTTATTAGCAGCAAATTTCTTCTTAATACCTTTATGGCGCCAGCTATATAATGTGTCGTCATTTAGAATGAGTTCATGTTGAACCTAAAGAAAAAAATGTAGAACTCTTTATTTGAAAGCAAGACGAACTTTTAAAATTAAAAACATTTATGGTTAAAACCGTAAAAAACGTGAATGAAAAAGCAACTCAGGTTTCTTATTTAGTCAGCTATCAGATACCTCGACGGAGTACAGCCTACTCAATTGCGGACGATCTTATAAAACCTTGTACTATGGATATGGTAAAATATAATGAAAAATTGACAAAATAAATAGTTAAAATTCCACAATCGAAAGACACAGTAGTTCAGCTTATCAAAAAGTTAACATTCGGTATAAATAATTATCTTAATTTTCGTCTCAAATCATCAAAATTTCCATTACAAAAGCTACCGATGTAGCTGGGCTTGCAATATTAATTTTCATTGTTAGATATCAGCCCGAAATCACATTATTATTGGATGATGTTGTTTTGTGTAAATCTCTACCTCCACATACTACTGAAGTTTAAATAATATTATTTATTCTTCTAAATTCTTTTTTTGAAGATAATAAAATACCACGCGACCACTGCGTTAATATCTGTACCGATGGAGCAGTGGCTATGAGTGATATAATTAAATATGGAGCTGTACAGCGTATTAAAATTATTACCAAAAACTGTTCTAGTAGCCACTGCATGACACTCGCTGCCTCGATTAGTTTTTTCTCTTGGCGAGGTCGTACAATCTTTAATATCGTTTGTTCAAAATTCTATATGAGGGAAGTATACATACTTCTCTTCTGCTATATACTGAGGTAAAATTGTTAGCTCGAAGAAAGTTTTTTGAAATTATAAATGACGCTGTATTTGCGGGATATATAGTTAATGAGCGAACAATTAACGAATTCCTATATTAATTTACAATCGCCCGTATTATGCAACAATCAACGCGTGAATAATTTCGGAACAAATTTTTCATGAAATTTAAAATTATGAAATATTCCATGAAAATGTTCAAACACTACAAATTATTCATACATACAAATAAGCATTAAAACTATTTAAACAAAGAATAGGAGTTCCATAATAAAAGAGGACATATAAATCGTTAAGAAATGCTGGTCATTAACATTATAGTCACCATAACTCATCGCGGTATATCGTAGGCCACATGAGCTCTTATCCGAAAAAAATCAACTACATTTTGACTGGGGTTAATAATTTTTTTATCATGAACAATAACGCACTTTTTTTGTATTAGAGTCTTTGGTATTGACTGTGAAAAATCTGTTTCTTTAAGTTCACGTTATGTCGTGTTATTAGTTATTATACTACTGCTGGGCAAAATAATTCTATGGCTAACCGATGTTTATTATAGTTTAATATGTAAGAGTATAATGTTTTTTTAATTTAAATTCACACTTTCCAAAAAAAAAAAAAAAATACGTACCTATAAACCTTAATATAATCAGCATAATATCTTGAAATGTTGTCAAGAATATTATTTTAAGGGCAAAAACTAGATTTATCAAAATGTATTAATGTTATGATTTGAAATCATTAAAAAAAAAACAATATATATTAGTTACTCGTATAATATTATACTATATACACAAGATCCGAGTTGACGAAAATACCATGCTTGCGGTGAAGTCGAGTCGGCGGTGCCATCAGCTTAGGTGCCCTTATAAATTATAATATTATACGTTTTAACCAAAACTGCGATATTATTCACGTGGCGGGTAAAAGGATATAAAACCGCGTGAGTATTGTGGGAGTGTGCTATATATGCATATCGAGACCTCTGAAAAGCTCGGAAATTATTCACGCGTTAATGGTTGCATAATACGGCCGATTGTAAATTAATATAGGAATTCGTTAATTGCTCTCGCATAAACTACTCGTATATATCACGCAAATACGGCGTGATTTCGTGTAATTATAGCGAGTGTATAGTCTGAATAGGTAACCTGCTATTTCCCGTATAGTTTGTATTTTTTCATATTATTATGTAAGTACTTACGGATTTTGAGACTTTCTGACGACAACCGTGACCGTGGTATACTTGCGGTGCATTTAGCATAACATAATACGATTGCATGTTTTCGTGTTTAAAGTAAAACGATATATTATTATAGTCATTTCGAGTGCGCAATAGGTAGGTAATTGACCAGACTGACCAACACGAAATCGTTCTCAATATTATATGTTTGTACGTAAACCACAGAACACCAAGTATAATATTCAATTACTTTTATTTGTCTCATTGTTCTCCACCTTTCCACCCCTGGGCTTAGCTGATAATAAATGAAAACCTCAAACTTATACGATAAACCCGTTATAATATTATTATATTGTAATCTATTTTTATTTCGTGTTTTTAGTACGTACTATTCATGGTAGTTTACTCAATTATAATATTACAATAATAAGAAATTAACTATTCAAAGTTAAACCAAACACTAGTATTTAAATACCTATACACTAGCATTATGCCCACAATATTATAAAATCATAATATTCTCCTTGATACCTTATTATTATTCTGTTTAGTGTTTCATATGAATATTTAAGATAACACAGTTATATGATATTGTATAAATTATACATTACACCCAAAATGAACACAGTGTTTGCATTTTTTCTTTTCAAAATCGTTATATGAAATATAACTATATCTTCTTGTAATCTTACATCCGGTTGAACATGGAACCTCACCTGATCTGTATACAACCTTCGGTGACGGGTGCACATTTTTATTTTTCGTAGTGCACTTTTGAGATTTCGTAGTGCACACAAGAATAGCCACTGATAATATAATATTATCGTATATTATATTATTACACACCATAATATTATCTACTGCACAGTTTGCACCGGAGGGCTGTTGCAGGTTACACGCGTGGTGACCCGCAAAACCGCGGATGTGCAACATAATCCGTTCATTATTGGTTCACTCGAATTCGTAAATACATTATAATAATACGATCGTTATAATTATTATTATTATTATAACCACACGAGGCGAGAAAATCTCCATGAAATATCATATTTCATTAGACGTTTTTAGAGCTTTTGCAAAAGAGATTTCTATACGTGAAGCGCGGACCGCGATGGTAACTATACGAGATATTAGAGTAATTAAGAAGCTCATTTAGTATTAGAGTTCGTCTATAATGTTTTAAAATAAAAAATACTGTGACCTTTTGTTCAAACAGTACCCTTTTGTATGTTCCCCTCCTCCCCGAACAATCATCGCACACTACTATCCGATATTATATAACCGCGGTTTTTCGGAACTTTTAATATATAAGTACCTTTAATCTATGGTTATTAGTTTTTTTATTACAGCAAAATATGAAAATCATTCTTTGAGAAATCGGGTGAATATTCAAAGTCTTAAAGTGGTTACACGTGGCTGCCTTTACCAGCAGCAGCCAGTGACGATCAAGTGGTTAAAATAATAATAATACTGATATATTTATTTAGCAAACAAAATTAAAGTTTAAAAACAAAACATTAATAACAGATTCGCCAACTCATCCAATAGGAATAGGTATCCTTGAAAACGGAAGAACTGGGTTCATATATTATGAGTACCTATGTTAAGAAAAAATGTCAAATACCTACATGGCTAAATAATATAATATATCGAAATAGTGTAACACATAATTATATTTACATTGATTTTCTTGTGCATACTTTGGAATTTCTTCCAGTTTTATACGTTTGGCTTTTGCTTTTTCTATATTCTGCACATTTGGTAATTTCACTGTTTTAAAAGACAGTTAATATTTAAAAATCGTCCTGTGGTTACCAAATTTTAAATTTTTTTTTTTTTTTTTATAGAAGTAGCCATTATAGCGGACTAGGTGTTGCCATCAGCGGCCAAAGGTCTTCTTCTTAGTTAGAAAGAGAATAATTTTTTAAAAATGTGTTGTACCTCTAAACATAAAATATTTAAAAATGAATATTTTTTTTTTTTATTTAAAATAAGTTTTTATTAGCAGAGTAGTGGACCACAAGTCACAACGTTTGTTTTAAAATTAAATGCTAACAAGTTTTTAGAATTAAATTATTTTGTTCTATATTAATTGATATACATCGCATTGTAGAAAAGTGATTTTTACGATCCCCTGTTTTATTAAAAAGAATGTATTTATAGATCATTAGTAACGGTCTAAAAACACCTAAATATATAAAATGATATAATATATAGTATTCGTTCCTTCGAATCAAAAACTCGTAATGTGTACCTTATTTTTTTTTATTAATTTTGGACATTATTAAGTGAATCTTACACACGATACTATTCAACAAAATTAAATCTTAAGTTTGTGAAACAATTAGTTATACAGTTAATAGCAATTATATCCTAATGCTAAACATTCTGAAAGTCGAGTGTAACGTATACAACATTATAATAGTCCATAAACATGTTATATCATGAATAATGTTTTACAGCAACATATCATCATCGCATTATCTATAGATGGAAGTATAATGTTATAAATAATTTGGTTCGTAATTCGCCTTGCTTTCAGTGATTATAAACGATATTTCGTTCAATCTTTCTGTCTTCTACATAATATTATAATGATACTATACATAGATGTGAACTAAAGAGAAGCTAAAGAGAAGGTGTGAGAGTTTAATATAGCATACATGCTTACAAGACGAGTAGGAGGGGGGTGTTATACGCTATCATGGAGTTTTATGCGATAATAATTCAGCCATAATGAATGAAACACATCCCCCAAAGTAATTAAAACGGCATACCCTTGCCGGAAGAATCTTATTAATACTAACTATATACCGACTTCGGTTTAGTTAGGTATGATAAATTCTGAGAGCATAAACTATTGAAAAACAGGTTAGTATTTGTTTTGTCAATTTACAATTTAATATGTTTAAGGGACATTAATTTGATATCCGTTAAAGAATAGTCGATTATAAATGTTCAAATTTCTTTTTTTTCGTCTTACATACGAACTTTTAGTATCTATATTCTATACAATGGCGTATTTGAAGAGTGACAATAGGTATTTATCCGCTTCCCCTATTTAAGGGGGACCTCAGAATTTTTTTATATACCTACCTATTTAATATTATTTACCTATTATAGAATTTTAAAATTATGATAAAATAAAATAGAAAATGAACAACGCCGTTGAAAAATGTAAAAATAGTTTAATTAATATTTGGCATGGTGATGGAGCTGCACTATACATCAAAAATGTTTTTTTTTTTAAACCCAAGAGTTGAAACCAATTTTAAATAATGATAAAAAAAAATGTTCAAAATCTTCCAAGGAATCCAAAGTAGCATACAACTCGAGATATTTCTTAAAAATATTTAAAATGAATATTGAAATCGATCAAAATTTAAATTGATAGTTTTTATCAAAATCATAACTATTTTATAATTGTTAAACTCAAATCGACTTAAAACTGTATAAAAAAATGAATTAAAATTTAGAATTGAACAACAGCCAATAAGTCTATAATATTTTCGACTGTTAGGTAATAATTTTTAAAAGTTTATAAAATATTTCTTTTTCTGTTCGATTTTATTTCACAGCCAGGCGTAACAAGGCGTAGGAACGTGTGAACCACGACAGGTTTCTTGTAGATAGAAATCAATATTAAAGTCGTAAAAATGTAAGTGATACTTCAAAAAAAAAAAAAAAAAATCTTGTTTGAAATCAAGTCAGTTAAATCAATATTGTGCAACACAGTAAAAATCATAACATTTTCAAATCAATGTAGTATTTTAAATTTCAATCAGAAAAAAGTAATATCGATAAACGGAATTGAAATTGAGATTTTCCATACAATGAATATAAAAATATACCTCCTGTCCCGTTCCCCTAACTCAATCTTCAGCTCATACGCCTTTGTATATGTCATCTGCTTGTTGGCTCAATATAATTTACCTATTTTTTTTTTTTTTAATGCACATAACGGATTTATTTCAATCATTTGTATGTCTAATAAAGTTACGTTTTTAATTATTATTATTATTACTGTTTGGAAGGTATTTTATAATGTATAATAACAATATAACATAGACCATGAGGTAGGTGTATCTAGCTGAAAATAAACTAAAAAAAAAGCCAATTGCGTTGAGTTCAATCGCGAAAAATGTTTACAATATTAGGTACCTACCAAATTCATTTTTATAGACAAAATGTATTTTCAATTTTAAATTAATACGTAAAAATGAATATAAATGGAAATTATTTACAAAACGCAGTAATGAAAAATAAAGAATGAAGAAGTTGGAAAAGTAAAATTATAATATTCTTTTAAAGCATTGAAATAATTAAATCTTTTATTCGTCGCACCAAAGTTATTGCGTTTAAATATCGCGAATACAATAATGGGTAAAAATGATTTAAATAAAATATATCATATTCGCTGCATACAAATTCATATTGTTGTGGTGTAAAAGTATATATGTATGAGGTACCGACATAAAATAGCTTGAAAATGTACGTAGAAATAACTTGTAATAATGTTTTAAGTAGAAACAGTGGTTAGGTACTTCTACAACGACAAGTCTTAAAGAATTGATAAAACAACCAGTATAAGTAATATATTATTAAGATAAAATATAGTTATAAAATAGTTATAGAATAGTTTTTTGTAGTCAGTACTTGTAGTGATTGTTCTTAACTATTGAAAACCCCATTATAGTTTACCCAACGAGATGATTTTTCAATACTGTAATTTTTAATAATATATAATTATTATATATAGTAGATTATGATACTTTATTTTCAATTATCTTTTAAAAACAAAAAAAAAGTCTTAAATAGATTATGGAAATAAACCGATTAATATTTAAAAATAATACTATATTATTATTATCTACAACGACAGATCAAATCGAAGTGATCAGATAACGTGTATATAACTTACCGTTTCCATAAACGTGTACGTCAAGTCGATCAAGAAATCAATCAAAGAAAATAATATGTACTCGTTTAAGAACGAGATGGTGGAAAATAATTTTTTTCCAAACAATATAATATAATACAGTTCTCCCGCTCCCCGCACACCATCCACACACTATTATATTGTCGTGGTCACCGTTGCCATTTTTCCTTAGCGTCCGTTCGTAACGTTTCTTTGTGTTTATAAATATATATTAAATTACTTCGTTTACTCTCCGCCAACCGTTACAACTTTATTAGTTTAACCGAAATCGAAGTAAAACCGTCTGCTGGCACCAGAAAAATCCTCAGATATTTGAGACATTATATAATAGCGTACACTCGTATATTATATCTTTGATGAAATTCGTTTTCATATAAACTACTCAAGTCCCTGTTAATAATCTAACGCTTTAAATTAAATCCAATTTAATAAAATATATTGTTTACACTTATTTTTACACATTTTTACTTGTGTATGTATTTATATATATATTTGTATTATATCCCACTTAATGAAATCCTTCTTTTCGTGCAGTGAATGTACGCTTCACAAAAATAACGATTACATTAAGTAGATGTAATAATACACAGCATATTAATATTAAATTATATCAAGCTAATAAAAATATGATTTAAAATCGGTTTACTCAACATAATCGTCCTAATCAAATTTGTTCGCCTCCTATGTTTCAAACAATTATTTTCTATTATAATTTATAATATAAGATTGATTACCATAAATATATTGTTTTAGACAACTTTAATTGATACCTAACTCAAAAACAACGATAATTCACTAGTTCTATAGACGTATAGATATCACCTAAATAACTCTCTCAAAAAATCTTGCAAAGAGATTAAATGAAAACTGGGTAGAGAGATCTTCTTAAATAACTTTCACTATAAGCAGACCTCTCAACAGTGGGACTTATTTTTTATGAATTACAAAATTTTGTAAATGTATTTTAATTTTATATTAAAAAAGAAAAATAATCTAATATTTTAAATTTGAATGCAGTTTATTGCAAAATCATTTTCATCCATAGACGTAGGCATTTACATATAGTCAATATAAATCAACAGTTACTATTAATTAATATTACAGATGTTAAGTAAAAAAATTCCTGTCTCCGATAGTGTGGTCATTTGTCAATTGTGGTTACATTGTACCATGGTAGTAAATTTTAATTTGTTTATGTTGTTTAAAAAATATCTATATTATTAAAATGTATACCTGTACGATATTTAATAAATGTTGATGTATTGTTTTATCCATTATGACTAAATTGTATGTATTATGCTACAGTGTATAATTTGTTCAGTATTTGCACATGTCTTTACGTATGTCTTATAAAAAATTAAGAAAAATAATAATGATGAGATTGCCTGAATTATAATTTTACATTTAGATTTTATAAGAGGTCAATTCACTCTAATTTTTTAACGAACGGAGCTACAAGTGTTCTGCTGAGCGTAAAATTTGCTATAAAAGACGGAGATAACACACACGGGTATGACGCGATGTCCTTTTAATATAAATTGTCATGTAAAAGTACACATTTAATTCATTTTTATGCATTCATAGATTTTATGTATCGTAATAAATATGTTATGAGATATAACTACAATCCTTATATATTTTTTATTTATATTTTTTGGTTTAATTTATTACAGTAAATAAAATATTTTTCAATAACAGTTGTTTTATTTAATGATTATTATACCTATTATAAATTCTAATTTCATAGTTAGCATGGGTGTCCTTAGAGTGATAATTTATTCTGAAGTAGGTATCAAAAATGTAATTACAAAAGTGTTTAAAAGATTAAGGACATTAAGTATTTCTAGTTATTGTAATAGCATATATGTTTTTATGTAATTGTAATTATTAATGAATATATTTTATAGGGGGGGGGGGAGGAAGGATCCTGACTGGATGTACATTTTAAGTAACGAAGAAACATAACGCGAACATAAACTATTATATTTTGATAGTACCTAAAACGTCCCAGGAATAGTTTTAAGAAAAACAATATTTAGTGTAGTGTTTCTAATACACTATTCACGTAATATTTATCTGTCAGATATTATTTCTTGTAATAGTATCTGATAATAGTTACATAATGTCTTATACAATGTTACAAGCGACCCGGCATAAGGGGTTTCTGTGATGTTTTTGGTACTCTACGTAAGTTCCATAGGAAAATTTCAATGTTTTTTGGGAAAGTTATTTTTATGTAACTGAAACATTAGTTTGCACACCTAAACTTTTAAATGTCAATAGTGTCATAATTGCATTATTATTGACGTACGTATTGACTTCATTCACAACCCTATAAACCGGAATTACATAAATGTTACTTTTACAAAATATAGATAGCTATACGGCTATTCTTCACTGATAAAGTTGAACGTTAATGTTTTATAATATAAATGAAACGCAACAAAGTCTAAGACCTATCTATATACTACCAACATATCAACATTTTCAAAAAAATTATTTACGCTAAACAATTTAGCGATTTTCATGTGAAAAAGAGGAGCTTTTATCTCCACAAGGGAAGGAGTACAGGCGATCTCAAGAATTATAAATATGGTCTTTAAGTATGTTTAAGAATTCCAAAAGTTGGATTTTGTCATTTTGAATAACTGCATGATTGAAAAAAAAAATTAAAAAGAAGGTGAAAGTGCTTGTATGGTATTTTTTTTATAGGTATTCATCGTAAACTTACATAAACATATTCTTAATTTTCGTATTACTGAACGAATTTTATTGACATAGTGATTTATAAACGGTAAATTCAATTCCAGAATATTATGAAATGCATGTTTTGAATTTTTTTAACCAGTACTGAGTACCTAAATAGTCTATTTTCAAACATATTATAATGTCAAATTACGCCAAGGTATGGGGTAGATAAATAATTGACCATTAAATAGATACTTTTATTAGAAAATTAAATTAATATAAAAGTATTACTGATCGTACGTTATGATGTGCCTACTGAGATTATTATAAAATATTAATGAGAAAAAACAAAATTATGAAAACCAAGTTGGATATAACTATATTTGTAAATAAAAAGGACGTTATTAAATAGTTTTTTGTACAGTGAGAAACGATTTTGTGTATGTATAAAAAACATTTATTTATTGCTGGAATGCTACATTATATCATAAATAACCCCGAAAAAAAATGTAGATATCTTTAAACAGTTTTACACATTGAATAGGCACCTAATTCGTAAAAAAAACATTCTACAAAAAACCCATTGGTATTAATTATTGATAATTGTTTATCAACATATTGTGTAGGTATAATATTGTGATAAATTGCATAAACTGATCTTAAAAATATAAAAAACACAAGGCGAATGTACTATACCTACAGTTTTAACGGTGTGTATGAAGTAGGTAGTAATAGTTTATATTATTATGGTCCTTATATAATATATTATATTTATATGAAACTTGTAAGTAAAAAAAAATAAGTATATTATATTGTTTTTAAAAGAACGTTTTTTAAGTTGTTTGAAAATATAGTGTATTGGAATTAAGGTAGGTATGCCTAACGTTATTTACAGCTAAACTTTTTAACATTTTACTTGACTTTATATGGATTTTATAGATATTTACGATAGAATGTAAAATTTATTTATTGTAAATAATATAGTATTACACCTATACATATGTATCATATTTTCACACAATCCATTGTATATATCTACTACTTATATTATGAAATAAAATATAAATGTTGCGAAGTATATATTATTTTTATCGTGTACACTGTACGTGTACAGGTTCAAGTTTTGAAAACGATATATTATTATTTTAGTAGCCTGATTAATCTCATGGCAGAAAAAAATATTTATTTTTTTTAGTTCTAGACTGTTAAAAACAATTCTTTATTTTAATAGGTACACATTTTTTGAGTCATAAATATTACATTTTTGGGTTGATAGGTACTATAATATTTTTATTGTTTTCACAAGCTAGGTCTTTATACAAAAAATATCTATGGTTATTGTCTTCCCGTGCTAGATATTTTCATACAAACATTTAAAATGATAAACATATTAATGTGGTCATAAACGTAATATAAAACAAATGATTTTTCCATCACTTAAATATTTTTCAAAATTATTACATGTAAAAATGTACAAATATACAAACATACAAATATATACGATATGCCTACCTATAAGTAAAAGGTACAGTCTTTCAAACTTTTTATGGTTATATAGGGGATTAGTAACCTATACGACTAATGATGAAATATTGAGGTAGGTAAAATCTTTAAACACTTTTCTTTGCGAGTTAGGAATTTTCAACCTTTAGAACAACTACAACAAATAGAGAAACAAACTCGATTGTGCGTTAGTGAAACATTGTAAAACATAACAGACGGATAAATAAATACTAGCGTTTTAAAACTTTTAATGCCCTTCAATGCCCATCGCCCAAGTATCAAATTTAAAGTAAACTGCTTTCTATTATCGTTTTGTATACAACAAAAATATAAAGTTTTAAATTTAGCTTTGTAAATTTTATTTCCATTTTATATTTTTTAAACATTTAATACCATTGTAAAAATATGTAACACGCAAAACAAATAAAAATGTTTCAATGGAAATGTGTATATACTATACCTATACATTTGTTATCATATTCTGCAGGTAGTTTGTTAAAAGTTTGTTTAAAAAGATTGAAACAAAAGTGTTAAGATCGTCATAAAAGATTTTTTAATTATTAACCCTTTAATATATTAAATAATACATTTCCTATCGAATAAGTTCTGTTTGGTCTTGCAATAAAATATGTATGTGGTTGTTTATTTAATATGATTACATATTTATTATTTTTATCCTTATCGATCAAAACACTATGTCACAGAATCTATAACCATTTCAAATTTTTTAATTTAAATTTTACAATACACTGATAAGCTCATAGGCGAAACTATGAAATTTTATTAGGACAGGCCAAATGGTAAATATAAAAAAAAATTACAATTACAAAATAAGTTTTTTATTTTAATTTTACATTTTATCAGGTCAGTGTGTTATCCAGTCAGTATTAGATCAGGCCATAGCCTGACTGCCCTGTCCCGTATTTTGCTTAGGAAAAGCTACAGAAAAAAAAGTAATTTTATAATTCATTATATAGTTGTTATATGACTAATTTAGATGATTTACTAAGGGAAAAAATGATGGCGATAACGTGGAATAATAACGAATAAATAAAAACTACAATTTAAGGGAAGTTGATTATCTGGAGATAAATAACCTAAGAAAGCCATTCAAGGACTAGATCAAGTTCTATGTGTGGGTACGGATAGGCAATGAAAGAGTACCTATATGTTTAAAATAACAAATAGCTTCTATATGGGACGAAGAAAATAAAAAATGGATATTATATTAAGATAAAGAAGGAAGGGATGAGGAAAAGACATAGTTAGTATCATAGAGATCGACAATAGTTGTAATAAAAAATGAGTGACTTGGATATGATTAGGCCTGTGAATCACGGTTGAGAAGGTATGATGGGGGTTTGATGTGTCTGTACACAGAGACGTAGAGAATTTTGAAAGTGAAAAATGTGTCATTGATCTCTGGTGTGGAATGCGAGATGACCTATGGCCTGACTTGACTTTGGGCCCTTAATTTAACGCTCTGTTGACATAATTTGCATATTATGGCTTATGTTGAAGTTATACTATTGGGTAAGTATTGGATACTGTGTTATACTCATATTCATATTTCGTTCAAAATTAACATACAAATAAATTACTTTCTGAAACTAAACAAATAAATATTTACTCAATATAATTTTCATAGTATTGTTTTGTTTCATATTTCATATGTTATGTACTTCTGTTAATACATCATACCACGAATAATTCATGAAAATGAAAAAATCACTATTGGGAAGTCTCTAAACTTTGTACTTCTTAGCATTATTGTAAATTGAATACATATTATGTAAAAAAAAAAAAAATCGATAACAACTTAGTTTTTGTCTCACACAGTCATACTAATAGTATGTTATATAATATTAATATATAAGAAAGATAATTTTTACTGCATACACTTCCACCACCTATCTCACAGAACAGTTAGCAAAATTGAACTATGAAATATATAAGAATTGTTGATTTTATGTTGCTATTACCCCTAATACCGAGTTTGAAGAAAACCGATATTTAGAGTATTTTTAAAACATTGTGTATAACAATACAGTATAGCGTTACACTTCTTTTTAAATATTATTTACAGTTAAGTACATTTACACTATTTTAACTGTTCTTTGTCATATTTTGTAATATTTAAAAAAAAAATAATATGGCACATTATATGACGTCATTATCTATTAAATATTATCTCACTAAAATTTGGTTATATTTGATATAATTGCCCATTAGGTAGGCGGAGATGGTGATACGGTCACCACTCACCACAGCCTCTCAAACCCTGACTCTAATACTTGTAATCTGCGGTAATAAATCTCTCAGCGGCCCGAATGGCAGAATAAAGCTCTAAAACCTTTATCTGCATAAAATACATAATATATATAATATATATATACATACACACACATATATATATATATATATATGCATATGGAATGATATAACCTCGGAACCGAATAAGTAACCTTTTACACGCGTGTATTTGGAACTTCGGAACCCGATCACGTTCAGAATACCCTGACCATAGTAATATAATGTTTTTTTCGTTGTTGTTGCACGACGGTAACATCACGCGGCGTAATATACGAAAGAACGAGATAGGCAAACGCAATAAGGAAATAAAGTTTCGTTTTATTTCCGACGGGCGCGAGTCGCACGATCGTTGCAAACTTCTGGAATAATATTGGTAAGCATTATATTATTTCGCAGGCCGAGATCGTCCGTGTCTCTCTGTTGGCGACCGTATTTATATACAGCACCTCATAGGTTCACCAGTTTCTGATGTGAAACTTAAACCGAACAAAATGTCTTGATTGAATTTATTTCACTGCGTTGAGATGATACAAGGATGACGTTTTACTTGGCGAGAGCAGGTCCACGCTGTTATCTATAAATATGTTTTCAAACATTTTACACTCTGAAACCATACATATTGCGTACGTGTAGCATGCACCACGTAGGTATAACACAATCAATAGTTAGATACAGACTGAAAGTTCAAAAAATAAATAAAAGTGTAGCCGTGTTTTGAATAAAAGTTACATCTTCGGACAAAACTATGGCATAAACATATAATTTCAAAAACGTTTACAAATCATTAATGTGTGCTAAAGTTTCAGATGGGAAAACTTAAACCGAGCAACATCTTTTGATTGAATTTATTTCATCGCGATGAGATATTACAAGAGTACGACATGTAAGTATAGGTAAAAGCTGGTTCACGTTGTTATCAGCTACAAACTATATGTATTTGTAAATATTTTACACTCTGAACCATACTCACGTGCGTACTATGCGCACCACGTAGGTACAGTGCAACAAATTATAAGATACAGACTCAAAATTCGAAAATAATGTTAGTCGTGTATTGAGTAAAAGTAATATCTTTATATGATTTAAAAAAAGTTTACAATATATAAATGTGCCAATACAATATAAGTACAAAAATCTATTGTTTAAAAATATTTTTGGATAATAATGGTGACAACAATTTAAAAAAGGTGAGGTAACGGTGAAGGGTGACGAAATTTATATGTACCTAATACAAATTATAGTATAACTGGTAGGTAGGTAGGTACATAATAGTACGACTATAATTATTGTGACATGCAAAGAGGCAAAGTACAAGAAATTGATAAAAACAATGTTACAAAATCAATGATACTTCTTCTTTCGTTTAGCTTGTACTTATAATAATTAATACGTAAATATTTTTTTGAAACATTTTCAATACCAAAAACCATTAAAAATGAATTTTATTAGTCATCAGGTATTAAAGAAAAACAATTACCCGTAATATAAATAATTATCAATTTAAAAAAACTCTCCATTTACTGAGAGAGTTGCACTTGAGATGCCCTACTATATTTTGATTAATTAATTTACCTTTATTACCTTTATTACCTATACTTTAGTTTTAAGCTCAGAAAACTTAACTGGTAAGATTTGTTCTTAACAATTCTTATCAAATTATAACTTTATAAACAGTTTAGATTATTGATGGGTATTTAACCTGTTCAATATTATGCATAACGTTGATTATAAATTATTATACCTACTACAATTTTTACATAAACAAACAACATGAAAAAGTAAGTCCATTATTTCCATACATTCTAATTTCGAATTTTATATTAAAAAATATACAATTATTTAAAGTTGTGTTTCTCAAACTGATGATATGGCAACTTTCTGTATTAAGCCCTTCTTCTGCTATGTAATCATAAACATTTTCCTCATGTTATACTGTAATAGGTACTATAAAATATAATACCTACTATAGTGTAGGCATAAAGTTTTATAATTTAATACCCACTTATAATATGTTTGTGACTCACCAAAAGAATTTTACAATTCAAACTCAAGTCGTGGCCCATAGGTTGAAAATCACTAATCTAAAGTATATCTGAGTGTAAATATTTATAATTTAGGAGACATTAAGAGACAAATACTAGTGATATACAGTGAAATACTTATACTCACCTTTATTTCTTTTCAATTTTTTTTTTTTTTATCTTCTTTAAACTGTCAATTAGATATTTTACCGAAAACCTGCATTTGATGGCATGTTCTATTTCAATTTTTGAAAAATCTTGAAATGTATTTTATTTTTCTCCTTGGACTTTATTCTTTCTATGTATATATATTATATATATAATAAAAATATGTCAGTAGGTATTTATTACGATGATATTTATTCAACTGTTATTGCATTATTAAAATGCATTTCACATTTTATACGTTTATATATTATCTCCCATTCGCATGCATATATTGGCTGAACTGGTCGACCATGAAGTAATTTTCATTTGCAGATGACTCAAGAATTACTATTTTTTCCTAGTAAACGAATTTAAAAAAAAACCGTAAACGGGCGTATTCAATATTGTTTCATTAAATGTTTTGTACGATAGACAACAAAAAGAACTAGATAAATGAAAAATATATTATTTACACACCAGACAAAATATGCGGTAAGAAACATTTTTTAGAAGGAAAATTGACTAGACTTATTTTATTTTTTTCGAACGTTTGTGTAGGTGCTCTGAATACTTACAATAATATTATGTGCTGCGTTATATTGTTTTTCAATAAACCTCGAATACGATCTACTTGTGTACTCGTGCCTTGCTGTCCTTCATTACTCGGGAAAAATTGTACTTTACTTCGTCATTTCGGATCCAGGAATAATAACAAGTAGGTAGGTAGGTAAATATATTCAGTGATATCAGATATGGCACTGTACTATTCTACTGGCCGTACGGGAATAGAAAATAATTTTCAATTCGACCTTTTATCGTTAGTTAATACCGTAGTGGCTGCAACTTTTCGGCTGGCTGTATAATATACTAGATGAGTCCCAACAAACCTTTTTGACATAATAATATTGCGTACCCATCGGATAATATAATAATTGATAAATATAAATTGAGACTCACGAGTATATTTCTGATATGTAAATTTCGTCCAAAAAAAAAAAGATAATAACAATTTATAAATTGTAATCAATATTTCCCTTCTCATTTTTTTCAGACTTAGAACATTCGATATTATTTTTGTAATATTGGTATCTTTACGGTTAAAAAAAAAATAATAAAATTTAAACTTAAAAATGTCCAAAACATAGAATTTGTGTTATTTTTTGACTTATAATATTAGGTACTTACTTATCTTAAAATTTATTTTATCGGATTTTCCATTAGATCCAATTTACATATTACGGGTGTTACGTGAAAGGCACGGACCGGAACAAACATCATGATGTTATCGGACGCAACTTACAATTTCACACATTTTCAATGATCTAACAGAGAATAATATAGTAGTCTCTAACCTAACCTTATCAAATTCATTCATAAAATAAACTTTCTTCTCGTAGGTACCTTCATTTTATGTTTTTTGGGTAAATTTTGCAACTTTTTGAGATAGGTACATGTACATATATGTTTTGATAAACAAAGATTTGGAGAGTGATTCAATTAATCAAGTGTAATTATATATAACTGCAATAAATTATAATTATTTTTAAATATAGGTATGGAATTATTGTTTCTTGGAACTTATTCCATTATCTAGGCTTCAGCTGATAACGTCATATGAATTTTAGTTTTTAGTTTCTAAATTCTGTTTGATAATAATTTTATGTAAATATGTACTGCGGAGTTTTCATCAAGACTTCGGAGTTTCAACCTAATCATTTTAAAATTGTAAATTGAAGTCCTGCAGATAAGATTACTTGCACGGTATCCAAATTGTTGATATTTTATGGTAATAATATAATTTATAGTAACAGTGTACTGAAATACTCGTAGACTTTATGGTAGGTAACGATAAACTAGCATTTTGTTATATTATAAAACAGTAAAAATGTATTATATACCTATAAATACTTCATACAGGTAAACGGGCATACAGCTACTATACATCAAAATAAAATAGTTTTGGAAAATACTTCCACGAAAACAATTTACCAAAATCTGAATTTATATTAAATTATAAATATTGTATGTTATATGTATAGATGAAATAAAACGATATCTTTATATATAAAGAAAAGTGTCCCCTCAAGAAATCAACGCAGAGCCAAAACCACTGAATGGATCTGGCTTAAATTTTCAGGATAGATTAATACTATTATGTCACCGTGCACTAAGAAAGGATTTTTGGAAATTCAACTTCTAAAAGGGAAATTAAGGGGTTGTAAGAATACAACAGTTGCGCCATCTATCAAGCAATATCTAATCTTTTGTTTATAAATGATTGCTATGTTATTATTATTATTATTATTATTACCTATCAACTTAAACGAATTATCTTATGATTTTGTTATTACTATTTTTCCCAATAATTCTGCTTTGATTATTATATTATTATTAAATTGTACTTAAATATTATACTGAATCCAAAGTACATAAATTTTCATCAAATAAATACAAAAGAAAGCTATATAATTTATTTTTTTATTTATGAATAATATAATATAATATATAAAAAAAAGTTCCAAAAAATGTTAGTCAGTATATCACATACAACTAGAGTCGACAATTTGATAAGTCTTGCTGTAGGCTATTTTTAGATTGGTTTGATAAAGTTTCTCCAAGCACATCGCTAAAAAGCTCAACTCAATAAAAATATAAAATATATATATATATATATATATATATATATATTCTATGGAATAAATTATACTGTAGATTGGCGAGGTACATTATTTCTTAACTTTAAATTTTATCATTAAAAATGAAATATTAAATGTAATACACGCCGTACTCAATTAAAAGATTTAGCTTTGAGTAGAATGCATAATAAATTAACAATCTAATAATGTTTATTTTGGAAAAACCAAGGAGTTATGTATAGATGACAAAAAAGTTATTATGAGTAGGACGTTAATTTTCTCGTACTTTATTACTTTAGTACTTACTAAGTGTGTTTTTGTTTTAGAATATTAAATATTATGCAATTCATATTTCATTTTATTTTATTTGTTTCTTTAAAAATTAAGAGATATTTCATACAAACAAAAACATTTAATATAAATAAATCATGCTATATATTATTATTAAAAAAAAACACTTTTCTACGAGCAATAATTCACATCTAATAAATAAATAAACAAAAGCAGTTTTGTAATATTCTATTATTATAACATTGTGTTAATCGGTTACTACTGTACTACTTATTGAAACAGTTATTGGTTATTTGACTTCAACGATTTTTGATATGACGATAGTAATATTATGCTCACAATGCAGATTGCAGACGAAGCCTGTGACGCCAACGGGTTTCGTGTGCACAACGCAGACGTTAAAGAGGCCATGTTTGTATTTCAAACAGGTGGTGACGTTCAAATTATTAAACTATAAGTATAGGTACCTAACCTAGCTATAGTCTTGCTACACAATATAGCTTTGGAGTTTAAGAAATCACACGTTTCTGCAAATAACTAAATTATTATTAAATCAAAGGACATATTTTATTGATGTATTGATATTTATAAATATATATAATATACAAAGTAATTAGACAAAAGTAATTAATTAACAAGTATATTAACTATAGGTACATACTGATATACTGTTAAACATATATATCGTAGTCATTATCAAACAACATCTATTTTCGACGTTTACAAGATCGTACTTAACAGTCGGTCCGGCCGACGAGTGATCAACTCTGTCAAGACCATCATCTGAATGACATGAATATTAAATTTGTACACATAACGATCATTTTTATACCTATATAAATAAAGTATAAATGAACTAAAACGTGTGTTTGGTTAGTTTATTTCAACCAAAGTCGGCAACGGAATAGAAAATTTTAATAAAACCAATTATTGTACATATCGGGTTACATAACTTATAAAATAGGTGTCTCAAACAAATCGATTCTTAGTTATTTTTATTCAAATATAAGAAGAAATAATTTGGAGTTCTCAGTAACAGATTAAGAGCTTCAGGTAGAAATCGTTGATCCTTCGGTGAAAACCAATGGTGTTATTCCGTATAAGAAGATCGTCCAGTCACCCCAGGACAGGAATCCTTGGAAATCCATATGGCAAAGAAAATCTCAGTTACGGTTAGGATTTGAGTATAGGTACTATAACGGTCAACCACACCTTGGTCAGCCATTTAATTTTAAATTCCGAAATTTTGAGTTTGGGTTGTGTTACCACTCTTCACTAAATATCTACTGCGGTTCATTAGGGGCTGTAGCAAAAACATTGAAACTTGAGCACAAACAAGCACAATCAAATGGCAAAAATTTAAATTGGAAAATTTAGAGTTGGGGGAAAATTATTGCTAGCTCCACTCCCACTACAAATGATCTACAATTTATCAGGGATTGCAGCATAAGCAATGAAACTGAAGCATAAGTAAGTAGTACAAAAAAACTCAAGAATTCAATAAAATTTCCTTTAGGCTTAAAGTATATTAAAAAATTCCAAAAATCAAACTTTGGATATATTTATTATTGTAAGACAAAATGTGGGTGAACATGCTTGGTGAAAAAAAAAACACTGTACTCGTATAATAATATATTCTATTATAGATACGACGCATATAAAAATGTATTTTAAAAATATAATTATTAATCATTGTTTATTAATTATAACATTTTACTAAAGTTTTGTTCGACGTGATCTCAGAGTCTAAAAACTAGCTATGTACTTTTTTTTCAAAATCAAAGCAAAATGAGTTATAAAGGGTGCATGCGAGGCCTGTAAAAGAACTGGGCCCACTCGAGTCGCACCTTTCGCATCGCCCGTCCACCGGCCCCGTGAACAATATTACGAGATCACTGTACAAAATGACAAAACTAAACGCATCGTAAGCCACTGTAAAACAATAATTAATGGGTACGCTAATAAATCACTGACGACCGTCGCTTACTCTTCCAGACAGTCCGACGCGCGATCGCGTAAACCACGACGTAAATGGCTGAGAAATTGATCTACTGTCGCCATCCATCAATAGCAAACGTAAAAAATAAAACAGACATAATAATAACCGTTGGGCACCTCCGTCGCATTGACCTTACAAAACACTACCTCGAAATTCTGGGCTGTTGATAAAACAGTCCTATTTGAAAGTAAAAAATATTATTATTTCATTCGAATCTTTTGGCGGTTTGTTTTAATCCGACCGAAATTACGTGAGCGCAGCTATCAATCTTAATATTGTGGAATAATATTATAATCGGATTTAGAATATTCCTCATCAACTACAGTGACAATGTAATGAAATATTTCAAAAACAACCTTTAAAACGGGACATTGGGTGAATTAACGCTTATGATGTAATTTTGTTTTGGTATTTATTTTAGTAATTTTTATTGTATTTAATTAATTCACTCGTGCGGTTTATATAAGTGTATACTATAGCTGAATATAATATAATATAATAATATCTCGTCCGTGCGCAGTTTTTACTGTGGCAAATCATAATATATATATATAGTATATACGTTATATAGGTGCATTGTGTGTGTCTCGGTTTGAGTGTATCTCAGTTTTAATGTACTTCAGTTCGCGGACAAATGGACATCAGTGTAGCTTTGTAAAATAATTCGACCTGGACGTCCAACCACGAGTCACGGATTGAATATAACACTTGGTGTATTTTTTGACGTGGTTTAAACTATACTTACTATTTAATCTTTTCTGGCATCTCTAAAAACAATCTCTGATTTTCGTCGAATTCAATTGAGTTGTTTTTGAGTATATAAGCTATACATAGAGATATTTTGTTTTGAAATATCTTTTTCTTAATCAAAACCATGAAAACTTGACGATTTGAAGCATGCGAGTTGTACCAGATCTACCCAAGTAGCCAATGGCAACCAATTATATATAAAAAAAAGTTTCAATTTCCACGGTGATTCTCAAGATCCTTGTTTCACAAGTGACCACCTCTTTAAAATGAAAATATCAGAAAATCGATTTCTTGCATGACTAGATCATTAAGAGAACTACTATTCCAAATTTTAGGTTCGTACGTTTTGTAGTTTTTGAGATGTAGTGAAGAATGAGTGGTATTTTTTTATATATTATATACATTATAATATAATAATAAAAATATATTTTACATTCTGAGCCGAGTGATTTTACAATGATGTGTGTCTGATGTAAAAAAATTCGATGATCATCGTCTTTGATTGAGGTTTCTGGTAACGATGATTCAGTTGGTACTTTTGAATAAATTCAAAATTCTCTATATTTTTTGAAATTATATGGCCGTGCAAAAAAAAATCAATCATAATATGTTAAAATGTTAATTTTACTATTCAAGTAATTGTTATAAACCAAAATGTTAGACCATCTTCGATGTTAATAAGTTTTTTTTATAGATGTCGATGTAATGTTTACTTGATTTTTTTGATAAAAAAATATGTTTTCTGAATATTAATGTTGTTAATACTGAAATAGAATCAAACTTGAATCCACAATATATTTTATGAATATTTCTATACAATTAACTAAGCAAATAGTAAGTATAATATATTATATTATACTATTAAAATTTAAAACCATTTAATATTAATAATACAGTAATTATTTCAGCAACAATTATATTATAATAATATAATAATTTTTTCAGCAACAATTATATTATAATAATATAATAATTTTTTCAGCAACAAAGAAATCAATTTACCACGTAATACTAATAGTAAAATAAATAACTGAAATGTAATATCCAAAAATATATCATAAAATATACTGAATAATTAAGGCTAACAGACCATCTCAGAATTGGCTTTCGTATGAAGTGATTAATCATTTAATTAAAATTTAACACCTACATTAATGTAATAACTGTTAAACAGTGTCTAACACAAAGAGGATGTTTACTCGACACCTACTGTACGCCAGAGCTGTTTTCTACTCTCCCCCACATTTTTTTATTCGCTGTACTGATAAGTCATCTCAATTAATACAAATTATGCATAATATTACCTTAAGTTGTTCTTACTGATGTATGCAAAACGGTAAATAAAAGCTTCGAAGGACAAAAAATAGAAACAGTACGAATTGCTGCGGAATGAATATACCAAATATCGAAGAGATTATCGTGTACGTTAGATTTGATTTCAGTTTATTTTATACAGTAATTGTATGAAATAAGTTATGCTGTATTATATTATAAACTGTTGTATACAATATTTTTCAAATGCTTAATGTTAGTAGATAAGATAAGTGACATTAGTTAGCAAAAGGTTACCCAACATGTTCCACTAGCCTCCACATTTGAAAATAATAAATAATTAACCATTATGTAATTTCAATAGATATACAAAATTATTAAATATATTGAAACTATAAGGATAATATTTAAATATTCTCCTTCTGAATATTAAATTGAAAATGTGTAAGTAGACGTTTTGAAAAAAAATAAAAATAAAAGGCCATAAATATAATTTATAACAAAAAACCTTTAATATAATTTACTTGGTCGCTGATTATCGCCTGTTAGTGACCAAATAACTACTCCACTGTATATTATATTATATAAGTTATAATAAGTTGTTGGTCTAACTGATTTATTCTCGACTATACCCAACTACCCACTAAAATATTATATTATATAGAGTGCAGACATAACCTCTTTCTAACGATTCGATTAATAAAATCGTATAACTTGGTATTGTTCAATTTGTATGAATAGGTAATAATATTGTATTGTGCGAAAGTATATTATATTTCATTATAATATTCATGAAATAATGAAAAACGGTTTAAATTGCATTTTATTATTCACAGAAGTCAGCATTTAGAATATTATTTTAATTTTTAAAAATAACAAAAGTGGAAAATACAAATATTTCAACTTCATTCATGAAAGTATAACATAGTGTTACGAGGGTTAAATGTTAATATATAAAACATCGATGTCATAAGACATTTTCATCATTTTACACTCTGAGAAAAGCAAAGAAGCGATTCATGGGTCTTAAAATGAATTTTTTTTCGTATGTCTTATGTCTATATAAGTAGGTACCTACACTTTTTCTGATAACAGTGATTTCACAAAAGTTTTTTTTTCAATCCTGCAATAGATTGAAAATTAGCCATGCATATTTGGCTTGCATTAGACTGGTCGATTTTAAAGATGAAAAGAAGCTGTCTATACAAAATATAAACACACAAAAAATAAATACTAAAATACGTAAGGCAAATGGGGACCAAATTTCGAGTGAATATCAAATTTTATATTACATAAGATTTAGTATATTACTATCAATAAGTAATTTTTTTAAAGTTATATGTTATTATTATTAGACCTATTGTATATACCTAATACTAATGTGGTTTTATTTATATATTTTTTAAATAATTTTAGTTTAATGTAGTGTATATTGTTTATATAATTAACAATTAGAAAAAATCGTTTTAGGTAAACTATAACAAACGATTTATACGATTTTATCGAAGTTACCTTTGCTTTAGGTCTATATACCATTATGTTATACAATAATGCTTATTAGTATTATGTCAAATATTGACTATTCACTATTGACCTATTATTATCACATAATATTATGGTATTATACAAATATATTTGTTTATGAAAGTTTCTAATTTATGTAATGGAATATATTTACATTCTATAATATTATACATAAAATAAATATTAAATAATATAATCATGTATATTATCATATTTATTATACATCTCGTAGTTTATGAATATTTTAAACTTTCGTCAAGGTATGCACATTTTAATTTTCTCCATTGAATGCATTTAATATTAATAGCTAATTTGAAAATTTAATTTTTAAGAAATTATTTTTTTGATAAAACATCACAAAACATGTATTTTTATAAAATTGTACATCGTAACAACTTGAAACGTGGAAAATTATATTCATTATAACTTATACGTAGCTATGATTAACAACACATAATGTTTAAGCAATCAGATATTAAACACAGGCTTATGACTGAATTATATCTAAAATTATTGAGAGGCAGTCTATATATATACATGCATATTGCATAAACATATATTAGTCAATGCCAATAATAATTGAATAATACAATAGTGCAATAATATTTGTAGCCAATATAAAATAAGTCAGTTAATAAAAATAAATAATATAAAAAAATTAATGCAGTATACGATACATAAAACATGTACATTATTTTTATTGAATTTTAACCTCTAAATTTGGCAATTTTTCAGTTTTTTTAATATTTTCACCGATAAACTTTTCTTTTTCGGCAATTTTGACTGAACAAAATTTTAGCTAATAAAGACTGACTATGAAACATATTAAAATCAATACATTCAATGCTCCGCTCAGAATATAAAAGTAAAAGAAATATTATCATTTCTAAAATAAAGAAGAAAGATTTATAAATTTGAATGACATTATAATTTATATTTTATAAGTATATTTCAAATAACAAATTCAAGCTACAAAATGGTACGATTTCTTTAATAAAATACTTTGAAGCATAAATGTTCCATTTTCGTCTCAAGTACAAAATCCCAACAGAATATTAAAACAGTTTATTTATAAATAAAGTTGACTGGAACAATATTCGTGATTTTACAAATAATTTACTAATGTGATTATGTTGTTATATATTTTATAATTTATGATTTTAAGTAATACGTTTAATTAATTTTGAACTATCTAATGTGTTGTCAAATCGAGGAGTTGTCAGCTAATCGTTGTGCCATGAATAAAATGTATTATATGTTTGAAAATACTAAAAAATTCATAATATGAACAATTCTTCGCGTGTATCTATAATAGTACATATTTAATTTTGTTCATATGATTTTTAGATACGATATACTTTATTTTGAATATGGTATGTAGAATGGACCTGCGTTTTGCTACTTCCTTTATTGACTTGTGGTTCATCAGGAATTTTTAGGGTTGTAGCTAGGAAGTAATTTACCTTAGTTTACAGAAAGACTTTTCGAATTAGGTACTTCTTAAATGTATTATTAAAAACCAATTTCGAATTTTAATGATAACTCGTGACTTATACAAATGTTCAAGCACTAATTTTGCTTACAACACCGTTTACACTGATAATGAAAAAAAAAAATAAATATTTTAAGGCCAAAGCATTCTTTATATCAATTCAGAAACAAAAATCAGAAACATATTATACTATCTATCCATCCGTGAAAATAATTTTGATGGTAACTGTTCTGTCCACTATTAAAAAGTTTTATATTCGAGTTGTGGAGTTGTAATTCAATTTGAAAGCGAATATTGCTTTCGAAAACTTTTTCACTATATATCAGAAGGTACAAAGTAATGTTATTATGTCATAAAGTCAATCTTGTTAAGTGCATCCTAAACAATTAACAGAACATGATGAGTATATCAAAGAAAATAGCCATGTTTAACGATATAGTATACATTATGTGTTTGGTTGATATGAAACTAATATTATATTAATAATGTTTCAGTTTTTCGTCATGTTATTATATTATAGGAGTAATACTATAATAAATGTTCAAAATTAAAATTAATTTCTAAATAATATAAATATTTACATCTAATTATGTCGATTCGTATATTCTAAACGATTGAACAAGGTATTGCATTTAATTTTTTAATTTTATTCATTTTCTGTAACATCACAGTTCAAAATACCCAAACAAACATAATATACAGCAAAACAGTATACATATTTGGGTATGCTATTGTTAACAACAATTTGTACATTAACTTATTTCAAAATATATAGGTACTTTATTAGAAAAAAAATCTACGACAAGACAATTATACACTTTACAAAAATAAGTGCGTGAAAATAATTCAAGTGTCAGAAAATCCGGGAATGACGTTGACGTGCCGATTACTTGGGAAAAGATTCCGAGCTAAAATTTAGAAATGTTTTCAGTTATATGCTGTTGGCAAGAGACCACGCTACACTGATTCTCGTAACAGCATAATATTTCAGGTAAGGTCGTAACGATTTTTTTTTTTCATTTACAGCTAGAAGATTTCAAAAGCTTTACACCGGCTTCTATACACAGCGCATGGTACTACACAAACACCCAACTGTCACAATTATTGTGTTGTAAAATAAAATGCGATATTTTTTAATTATTTTTGTAAGTTTTCATTCTAAGCAAACTGTGGTAATAAATATTGGGCGTTTAACGAAAATTCAATTTACTCGTTAAAAATCTAACACAACGTTACCATATATAGGGTTGCATTAATCAATTTTCTCAACGAATCTTACGTGTACAGTACACTCTTCGATGTTTTGAAATTCGACATTCAATACGATAATACAATTACATAATAAAATAGACATGTGTATAATATTAAGTGCTCACACAATTACATAAATAGTCACTCTTGTTCCATTCGTATTATATAAATGTATTATTTATCTAAGGTTAAATTCAGTATCATTTTATTATATTTTAACGTAACATTATTTTATCAAGGTTGTAATATCAAACTTTTAAAAATAAGACAAGCCCACTTTTTGAAACTTTTCAGGACAATTAAAAAACATAATATTTTTGGCCTGGATTTATTATTACTTAATTTAATTTAAAATGTTAATTTCTATGAAAAATATTGGATACGTATGGACACTGCTGATACGATATAATATACTTTAGTTGTATAATTATTTCAAACTCGATAAATTCTGAACTCAGAATGTTCCTTATAAAAACATTAGTACCTAGTAGAGGATGTCTCTTTACAAAACTTTCTTGATTAAAGTACTACTTTTCAAACGTCATTCATGTTGTATGAAGGATTATAAGAAAATAAAATAATAAGTTTGTTCTTATGCACCTTATGTCTTGTATAATGTATATATATTATGTATATAATATATAACATAAAATCGTAAGACTATTGTCTCAAAAATCAGATCTATAAAACAATATATAGTTTAAAATAATTAATCGAAAGTTGATTAAAATCAAATGAAAAAACATACAACATTGTTAGAAATAACAATTAAAAGTTTATATTGTAACTTTTAAATTAACTATTTTATAATAACCTGATCAAATATCTAAGAAATTTGTGTAGTGGTATCCAAATAATTCTTCCGTGTTCAATACATGAAATATGAACAGTAGTTATATAAATTATTAAAGTACTATACAGTTAGATAGTAAATATAAAATATTATGATGAATTATTTATGGATAGGTAAATCTAAATATAAGAATACAAACATAATAATTTTTAAACTATATCAAGAATTTAGTGAGTTCGTAATATTAGATTACCTTATAATAAAACACAGATTTATTTTGAATTTATAGATAATGAACTGCACATATTTTACACTTAAAGATGTACCTACAATTTTGCAGTTGAAATAAGTTGTACATTAATAACCCAAAGTCAAAATCATAAAATATTTAAGATGATGATTGTTTAGTATTTCAAGTTTCAACTTATTTTACATTTGTACGTATTCAATCATATAAAGTTAAGACAGCTACTATTTTTTCAATAATAATATGAAGTAATAAAACAATGTTCACAAAATATGTTATAATAAGTTGAATAATAATATGTAAGGTTGGGCGTTAACAAGTTAATAAACTAAAAGTTAAGTTGATTTCTGCTTATTAACTAAATAACTTCCTCGTTTAATTTTTTTGTAATGGCATAACTTAACTAATTTCCTCTTCGTATGTTTAAAATATTTCGTTGATTATAAGTTAACGTTAACTCATAACCAACTAAAAATATTTTAATACTACCGAATTCCTAAGAAATTTTTAATTATAATATCAAACAGAAAAAATAATTATTACCAATATTTTTTTTTTTTTTATTAATTTTTCAAGACATCGACTGCAAGGTTATTAGCTAGTTTTACATTTTTTTTTTACTCTTGACCAATAATTATAAAGTCATAGAATGTATAAAATATTATAAGAAAAAAATAAGTTATGATTAATTTCGTGTTTTTATTTATAGAATAAATTATTTAATATAATAACTAACATTATACATGGCATGTATCTTTATAGTTGTCTGTATAAATAAAAAGTCCACCAATTATAACATGTAGGTATAACACTTATAAATACAAAAATCTTGCATTGTATTGTGGCTACTTCAAATGTTATACCTATATTGGTACCTATATTATACACTTTAGATTCTGAGCGGAAGAATGATCCTACAACGGTAATAATTATGTTTGTTTTTTTTTTTGTGTGTGTCTGTGTACACAAAAAGTAGTCGAAATAATACTTCAATTTTTCACTTTAGTATCTTTTCCCATGGGAAATATTATCAAGTTGGTACATTGAGTAATGTTCTACATTTTAAATTCACAGTTGTATTCAAAAGCGACTGGAAAAGCAAGAAAAAATTAAGGAAAAACGGGAATTTTTACGTAATATCAATTTTGGTTTTTGGTTTAACTCTTAACAAATTACCGTACATACATGACATTTTTATTGGATGTTTATATTAGCATTTCCTACACACCATAAGTTTTTTTATTATTATTTTCAAAAATATTTTGACACTTGTTGAGCTATTTATAAGTATGAAATTTTTGGTTTTTATTAGTTTTTTTCAAAATTAATGTCGATAAGAAAATGTTTGCTTGGTCTAAACACTTTAAAATTTAATACAAGGTTCCTTGTAAGTTTTTGTAAGTGGAAATAAAAAAAAAAAAATGAGCGTATTTTTTATGAGCTTCTGCAGAAATCAGAATATTGTCAAAATTTGTCAAAATCACTAAAATTAGCAAATTATTTTAAGGTAGGAATTTATAAAAATTTATAAAAAGGTTCTTATTAGTCTCTCTACCTTTAATAAAAAAAAAAGTTTACCGGAAAATCAAATGAAATTTTTAAGACCGTTTGAAGTTTATTACGACATTAGGTGGATAATAAATATTCACTTCCATTTCTCGCACGAAACGGTTTTCTTATTTGTTGTAATTCAAAAACAAATGATTGTAGATACTTGAAATGCATACTAAATGTTTATTATAATATCATATTTTGCTATACTTCATGACATTTTCAAAATATTTTGACCCGTTTTGAGGTATTTACGGAATTTTTTCTACTTTTATTGATCAATTCTCGTTACCAACGGTTGTCCCTATAATAGCAATGGCCATATTTGCCAGATTCAAAAATCATAAAATTAAATTAAAGAGTTATTATTTTAAATTCTGAGCCAAATGATGATGTATTGAATTTACAATGATTGATACAATATTTTACAATTTTTTTAAATTCATTTTTCTGCCTGTTATTCGCGTTTTACGGCAGAAAAAATATCACCACACCCGTAAACATTAACTTTTATGTACTCAAAACCTTCAATATAAGAGTTTCTTGAGATTTGGTACGTAGGTTTCAAAAAAATCTTTGGTTAATATTATTATGTATGGGTCCCGCGAGAACACGACCATGTTCAGCGCAGGAGCCATTATTTGTTGAAATAAATAAAATCGTTTTTTTTTTCATACAAAAAATATGAAACAACATTTTACCATATTAAAAAAATAATTTTATTTCACAATTTAATGAACAACGTGTGTTTAATGCATGAGTGGTTTAAGACGTTGAACCAATTATGCCAAAAAATGAAAAATAACACAAAGAATGTTGCACAAAAAAATAATAATAACTTAAACTAAATAATAATTTTAAAGAAAAAAAAAACATCAGACAATACCAGGAGATGTGAATGTGGTATGTGATGGTGAGTGGATGGTGCAGATGAATAGGCCACTCTACTGGCCACCTCTACAGCGTTCGCACGGGTGGTCCTGCGGGGCGTAGAAGAGTTGTGGGAAAGTTTTCTCGGGGCGCGACGACGACCATGGTAGCGGTCGAAGGCCGACCACGACGGTTACAAGGGCGAGGAAGGTTGATGGCGAGTGCCTAGTGTGCGATGTGGTGTGGTTACTGCACGGTACTGCAGGACGTGCTGAAGACTTCTTTTCTGCTGGCTTAACTCCAATTACGGTGCTGTGGAATCAGCGGCGATGGATGAATTGTCATTCGGCCAGCGGGATCAGACCACTGGTTGAAAAGTGGAGAGAATCGGCACATTGCAGGATTGCAATGATTCGCTGTCCTGATAATCTCCTTGGTTTTCACCCTGATATCCCATCGGCACCGTGTCTGCAGCAGCCCCGTCGTGGAGTCGCGTAACACCGAACCCTGAAATGTTTCGAGAGTTCTGCGGTCTCTGTCATGAGTCATCTTTGTGCAGCACTGCAGTCGTCGCTCTGGACCGAACCAGCAGGGCGCCCCGAAGTGAATCGGTCCAAGAGTCTGGCCGAGCGCACCCGACACGCTGACAGAGAGTCTCGACTGTCGAGTGTTGGTGACCTCGAGCGCACAACCACCGGTGCCCGGAGAACGTGTAATTGGGACTTACTACCTATAGGATCACCCCAAAAGTGAACTATCATATACCTACCTCGACCCCACATCATCGCCTCTCGTTATGAGCGGCGCTCGGCCAGACTCTTGGACCGATTAACTTCGGGGAAGCAACAACAGAATACTTTACGGCTTTTGTAATGCCTCTCTGCGCAACGGAGACGATTCTCGTCGTCCGTCTACTTGGATTTGCACGTATTGCTATGTATAGCAAACAGGTTTAACCTGCCGACCAAATCTCTTTTAGGGTATATTAACTTTATTAAACTTTATTTTATTATATTTTATACACACAATGACATTCTCAAGTATATTTTTTTGTGGCAAAAAATAATTCAAATTACCGTTGTACTAATGACTAATAGTAAAATAAATTACTTTAATCATCAATGAATATACTCAGTTATTATATTTTAGGATGACAGAGCGTGTTAATTCTAAATCGTTTTTCGTAGGTATACAATGATTTTAATATCATTGAATTGAACACCGTTCACTGCAGTGACCCACTTATAACATACTTTAAAGCGGAGCGATTTCCACTACCCTCTTTTTTTTTTATCTACCCTATATCTGGATTCGCTGTTAAAATCGGTATGTGTGACCACAGTTTTGGCACACATTATGCATTGGGGTGTGTATTTATGTATTTTGGTATTTTCGTTCTAGTAGGATTTAGTCAAAACATGCTTGTGGTGGAGATGAATTATTTGTTTTGGAGATTCTACTATTAACCCGATGTATTTGTTTCAAAGTAAATATAATAAATATATTATATATAACTATATTTCTATTGTTAATAGAAGTTAATTTTTCAATAGCTTACTTATTTATTATTTTAATTAATGGTACACTGTACACGTAACCTAATTAACTTACATTTTTCATATTTGGCACGTACTAAATAAAATATAAATATAATGATTTTTCTGTATGAAAATACAATACATATTTTACCCAAATAAATACGTGCACATAAAACGAGTTTTGTACTACGAATGATTATAAGTTATATAGTTAATATAATTTCAACACAAGAAATAGTAGTTTTGTTATAAAATTCTATTATAACCAAAAGAAAGCAAATACATTTTATTTTATCATTGAAATATTTTATTGTTAATTAATTATTTTATTTTTTTGTTAAACTAATGATTACCGTTATAACAAAAGTATATTTTTATGAATGAAAATGTCAGTTGAGATGTTTCGTGTGCCATAAATACTCAGTGAATTTTAATTTCACTAATCCACACATCCAAACCTTAAAAGCTTTAATCATTTATTCAATATTTGAAATTTATACATCAATGCTTTTACGAAATTATGTTGTTTTAAAATATGAAACTATAAACAAAGTTACCGTTTTAAAATATATTGTAAAACCTATCATACAATTACTTGAAACTGTATTACAAAAACACATAAAAAAATAAAAATAAATAACATATTATTCATTTGCGATTCATACATATAATATAATATTTATTATTTATATTATTTACTAGGTATATTAGTATTTGACTTCTTAGATAGTCTTGAATCATTTATAGTTATATGGTCAATATCATATTGTAATAAATAAACAAATATTTAAATGTTTTATCATTAAAATTTAAAAAATGTAAAGATAAAAATAATATCAGTTATAAAAGATTTTATAATCATGATAATGGCTGATAATAAAATATTAGATCTATAATAATATCATGATATTATAATTTCATTAGGTATCTATTATTGAAGACACCAGTAACGTAGGTGTCAATTAGATATTGATTTTACAGAAAATCTGTAGGTATAAGTCCACGTCGTATTGTGTAGGTAAATAAAATATAATAACCAAAATGAATAATAATATATGTTTTAATCATAACCAACACAAAATATAAAATTAAAATCTTGTGTTGAACTATATACATTACACATTTCAAGGAATGAGCAAAAATAGGTTAACGTCCAAATTAGATTTTTCAAACTGCATAGTGTCTGAGCTCTATAGTGAGTTATCCTAGAATTGTAATAACGTGGATCAGAAGTTCGATAATTAGTAATACAGACATTTTATATACCTTCATTATTCAAATTATAAAATTGGTTACAATGAAAACAATCACTTATCTACATTCTACATACCTACTATATTATATTATACAATTTTGAATTTAAGTAAGAAGGTTTGGAATTTACTTTAACTTCAATTAAAATTATGTCAATTAAACAATTGTTGAATGTCAATGGCATTATTTATGTAATATGGCATATCAAAAATAATTGAAAAAAATCTACAATTTGAATTTGAATTTAATTGTGTATTATTGTATCTACAAATACCTATAAAGTATAATCCATAGCTAATACTATTTTAATGTCAAGTAACACTAATAATAATCGAACATTTTAAAAACCATAATCAACTGTACACGTACATGTATTAGTATAATATATTGTAATGTTTACAACATTGATTTAAATTTTCGTTGTAAAAAGAAGACGTATTACTATATAGTTAGCAGTCTTTTATTTCAATTTAAAAATGTCCTTATTTTCAACACTGAATAATACGCAGTTTACACATGACTATTATCACAGATATTAATTTACTTTTCTATACTATACAACCATAAATAGGCGTTTTAAATCTATTAGATGATACATTTAATCATATTGTACTAATTTATTATATAATATATTTGTGTGCATGATAATAATAAATTGTGACACTTATATAACATTAAATTATCATACAAATTTCAATAACAATTACCTATTCAAAACAAGAACTTAAATTGTGTATTTTATTAAAACCTCTAATGAAACTTATAAATATATTATAATGAGAATCCGCTAAATTATGTGACAACCAAAAAGTTGTAATTTATTTTAAATGTGGGTTTAGATATTTTAAGTAAATACAATGGGCGTCGAGGGAGAGCTTTCTTAGTTACCTACCTATCTAAAACTTCCAGTGAGCCAGCCAGCCGATTCATTCACTTTTATATTTCACATAGACGTATAAACTGTAAAACATACTTTTAAACGTAATTTACTGCGTTTTCCAATAGTATTATCCCTTTGAGAATACCTAAGTTTACATTTGTATGGATTATTAAGTTATCTAGTGAATACTTTTCTGTGTTGAACTTAATTAGTAAAACGTGTCTACTAGTGACTTCACATAATACAAGACAACAATATATTTTATTGTTGGTGTCTTTTATAGTTTAAGATAATATTATTATTTATTTATTAAATAACATTATAATACGCTATACATTTATTTTTGTAAATATCTCTATTAGTGTAGAACTCAATACTCATAACCAAAAATAGTATGACGGTTAGTATTTAGTACAATATCTAGTTATAATTTGTTATGATTTTTATACAATTAATCGTAGAAGAATGTTAGCATGATTATCGAAATGATCGATTTGAGTAGGTCTGTTAATAATAAATTGTATGTATAGGGTGAATAATGAATTATGATATGTAAAAATGTGAAATGTCTATACATTTCTACACTCAATATTGTAATCTAGGGGTTATATTATAACTGTTTTTATAATTCTAATTTTGAAGAAAAAAATTATAATAATATTATATGAACATAAAATATATCTAAACTTATAAAAAATATACAGTTTAAGTATACAAATTACCTAATGTATTTGAAATTTTATATGAAACTGATTATAAAATAAACATAGGTTACAATCACGATTAAAGATAAACAGGTTGCACAACGAAGACAAATATTGTGACTCAAGAATTGACACTCAAAAAAATAATCTGTGGCGCTCCAAATGGCAGTATCACCATGACCTGATTGTTGATATGTATATATATATATATATATATATATATGTAATATGTATGTATGTATAATTAGTTCTAAGTGTTGACACATAATACATATCGTTCTATGGTTGACATAAAGATTTAGTGGTTAATTTTGACAGTTATTTTTGAGTGATATTTTATAAATCAGTACCGGGCACTATTAATCATAGGTCGTTGAACATACTGTATATCTTTAATCGTGGCTATATTATATTACGATAGTGATAAAAAAATACTATTTTTAAAATAGGAAGGTACACTACATAATATAAGACGGCGTATTGGATATGCAATATTGCTACTTCAATGTCGGATACCGTTTGCTTAATTTATGGGTAATTTATTAATACCCATTTTATATTGTTATAATATAATGTTTTGATTTTATTGTGGTGTTAACTAACTATAATTATTCCCAGCATAATATGCATTTGATTTATACAATTTCCATTATATAATGTGTATGTAAAAAACTTAACTACAATAATTGGTTTTTTTGTGAATATAATGTAATTTTATTAACAATAAATTATAACATAACTAAATTAATAAATTTTTTAACAATTGAAAAATTCCATTCAACGTTATTCGCTAAATGTTCGACCATTCAACAATTACAGTATTTTCCACGCCATCAAAATTTGATAAGAACGTAATAATAATATTATGACATATTATTATATGCGTGCGTCGACATTTTCCGAAATCGTCATTTAAATGAAAACATACATCGTTACTGTTAAACATACGTAATTCCTACACACGTAAACACGTAGTATACGTATAATACCGTTGTACATGCATTCAAATGATGTGTGTGCCACTATTGGTTCAAATGCAAGGCGCGTGACCGCCACTTAAGGGCCATTATATTTATATTGTAGAATATGTAGTTCATAACACATAAATAATATACTGTTCAAATCACGCACCGTGACATATCATCGCATAAACAACTCAACTCGCACCGGCCTCTCCACGTCCGCGAAAAACCACATAAGTTCGTTTCATCCATCTTTTCCAGTCGATATTTCGCGGAGCGCAATAATATTATGTTAGTGTTGGTGGTGATATTTTTCGACCGATTTTCCTTATTATGGTCCGCCGCTGGTGGCTGTTATACCGACCGTCGTAATTTGATTTGAATACTAATACAAAGCCACGATGTCTTACTGCAGCTAATGTCCGTTTAAGCGACACGGTTAAATTCCTGTTTGTGCTCGTGATAGGTAGCTGCTACAATATTGTACCATCATATTTTATACCCGCGCAGTTTTCGTGTAAACGCAGTAAACAATATATTCCGCGTAATCTATGTTTTATCATTATTTAATTATACGTCTTATTGTTCCGAGGTTTCAAAGTATCGCTATTTTCATATTTCACAAATAATAATAAACTAAAAAAATTAGTGAACATAATTTTAGATTCTATGTCATAAAATAAATAAATATGTTATGTAAATATGTTAAATGTGTTAAATATGTCCAATCAGATCACTAAACTTTAATATATACATGTAAAAAAAATATTTAAACAAAGTACAGCATGAGGAATTCTATAAATAACTTATGTTCAAATATTTGTAACGAGCACACGATATAATATTTAAAATGTTTCATATGGACTTTCAATACAGACGTTATTCCTGATTACGATGATAGGAAAAATAATAGAGAGTGGTAAATTAATATTAATTTATTACATTTTCAATCTGTTATTAATTATAGACAACTATTGAAATATGAATATAATTAATGATTACACGCAAAAACAATTTTATATAATATTATGTATTGTACTCAATTCAAAACTATTGTCATACCTACTAGAACTAACTATGGTCATATTTACAGAACAAATGTATATAGTGTGAATGATGACTTGGAAACGTATTTATCAATTTTAAAATAAATTAATAATATATAATATACGGTCATATTTTCAATTTGATTTTAAGGTATTTTAACTAGTAGTATACCTATATGTAGTGTTACCAAATGACTACGTTAAAGCATTTATTTTAAATGCTATTAACTAATACTTAAAATCATTAGTTATATCGTTTACGAACTTTTGCAGATAAATAATAATACAATATATAGGTTAATGAATTTACAATACTGTACTGGACTCCACTAGCCAGGAAGATAAAGTGCCAAACTTTTTCCTGTTTCTATTGGCTGTTTTAATGTAATTTCACTATTTAAGACAAATTGTACAATGCACAGGCCATACTAGGCGTTGGGGTATAATGATACAAGTATGAAATATTAACCTGAACCTAAGGGCTAACACCGAACACACGCACAGGGGTCTGCGTCATAAAATTGCACTTAAACATTTAACTAAAAATAATTGAAAAGATAAAACATTTAGACGTTTTAGTAAAATACTAACTTCAAAACTTCAACTATAACACATAATGTTGTTAAAGATAAATCCAAAAACATAAATAACAAAAAAAGAAATATATAAATATGTTAAAATTGTATAGACTGTAAGATTACAATTTAATTACAATAATGTTACATTTTCCGATTCTGCGAGGAGCGAGAAATGTATTGGGTAACCAATGATGCAATGGTGTTTTTAAATTATTATTTCCAATATTATACGTATAAAATTGGAAAATTGCATTTTATGTAATATTTATATTTATTTTTAATTTACTAGATTTTTGCGTAGGTATTTCGTTTGACTTTCCAATTTTCAAGAAGCGTGGGATTTATTTTAAAATTCATTATATTTGTATTTACGCTTTGTTTGATTTAAAATTTAAACGTTTAATTGCAAACAGTTTTGCAAGTTGTGTTGAAAACAATTTTGAATGCTTTTGCAGTAATGCATATTTTTGACATTTGATATAAAACAAATAGCAAAAATAGGTACGTGTACCAATGTTCAATAAATTCGTTGACTGTAGTTATATTATAGTTTTTTTAGGCAATAACTTACACATTATAATATTATATTGGGTCAAACCGGCCAGCTCAGTTGGTATACGTATCAGCTCTTATTACTGTAATTTACTAAAAGTTACTATATAATATTATTGAGTTATGCCGAAATAAATAAGTATAAAATCCATTTTAATTGTGTTTATTTACTTTTTGTTTAAATAAAATTTTATAATTCTGCAGTATCCACAATACTGCAATGTGTGCGTTCGAAAGACTAGTCTCCAACTGACAACAATATTTTTGTTTTCTTAAAATTGTAAGCTAACAACTGAATTAAAGAACAATATTTAAATATATATATATATTTTATATCTGTACGTATAATGTATGATGTATTCATTCATACATCCTTAATCAAAAAAATACAACAGTATAAGTACAATCTTTTACCATTTTTCGGGTGGTTTAGTGAATCATTATTCCACCAAAATTAACATTCATTTTTCTTTACCACCGCCCACAATTATATCATACACTTTCATTTAACACCACAACAAATTTGATATTTAAGTTACATCTTGTTATAAAATGTTTGATATTACGTTAATTCGACATAATATAGACATTCGTAAATGATTTTTAGTTGAATACCATACATAAAATTAGCAATGTTATAAATTATAATACACTCATTAGTCATTATGTTAAACAGAAGATTGTACAAACTTCAAAAAATCCTATAGGGATAAAGATGATTATAATGTTAATGAATAATTTTTTAATGATTTATTAAAAAGGTAAGCAATTTGTTTTGTTTTTAAATAATTTAAGTTGTTATGTTATAAATTAAAATAAACAAATCGCTGATTATGCAAATTGTCATTGCAATATTGTTCTTAACTCGTTAAAATACATAAGTATCTTTCCCCCCCCCCAAAAAAAAAAAAAAAAATAAAATTCGTGAAAGGAATGGTATCTAATATTGCGCGTTGTGTGCATTTGTAACCTAACGAAAAATAGCAAACTTCAGAATGCTTTTTTTATTTTTCACATCACAATCGGCTAGTATAATTATTATATTCATATCTCAATTGTTTATAGAATAGGTACCATAATTTGAAAAATAAAGGTTTCCGCAGATTTTGGTTGCACCATCATTCTTAACTCATTAATATACAATATTAGTTCCAAAAAAAAACCCAACAATTTAGTTCCGTGGTGGTAAACTAAATTTGTTCCACTTATTTTTTAACAAATACAATTTGAATTCCATTAAAACGTTTTTTTACCTAAAAAATTAATATTAATTCAATAAATTCAGTTTTTATTAAATTAGATTGTAATTATTTTTATTTTTTGAATAATACAAAATTTAAGAAAAATTAAGAATTATCAGATTATAATCACACAAAGAGGAAGTTCAAATTGTCTTCAAATTTTAATTTTATTATTTTCTCTGTGCAGATTTATTTATCAGCATTTATTTTTTAACATGAATTTAAAAATGTATATATTAAAATGATACATCTTGAATGATAAATAAAATAAAGTTTATAGTTTTGATTTGTAATTATGAGATGATTATGGCTTTGACGAATTGCATCAAGCCATCAGGCTCGTATTATTTTCCTTAAATTATGAATTATGATGTATTAATAATATTTATAACGCGTTTTTTATGTTAAATTTCTCAAGTTATTAGGCTCATTAATACTGTTTAACCCTTAATTAATGTAAGTGTACGTGTAGATTTATAACCAGTGTCATCTAGATAATCAGACAACCTGACAATTTGCATATTAAGACAGTTCATAGTAACGAGTAATGACTAATGACGTACAAGCTAAGTAAGAAAGCTACATTTAAAAATAGTTGCAATCGACGGAGTTCACCATCGGGGGAATTAACATGTGAACCTTAAATCGACTATATAAAAGCGAAGGAATTAACAACAATTTTAATTTATTTTTTTTCAACTAAAATTATAACACTTCTTATCCTTTTTAAATATTTAAAAATATTGGGTCCTTGCACTAAAAATTGTAATCAGAATGAATTTCACCTATGTATCGTAGGCATGCGTAGATTGAAATCTCTATAGATACCGAGAAGTCATAACAATAATTAATTTATACCTATGACATATGAATCAACATATTAGGGAATGATGTTTCCATGGACATTTTTATTTGAAGTGAAACATTCTAAAGAAATAAAGTGATTTTGCTCAACAAAATAATATGATCTTCCTTGAAAATATAAATTAAGAGAACGCCTGTTCTTTTTTTTTTTTACTTTTTTAGATACTTGTCAGCACGAAGAATTTATGTATTCCAATAATTTAATTTATTTTTAGTGGAACTAAAAAAAACCATTAAATTTATTATAAATATTAAATTATGCAGTTTTAGTGACTATCTAAGTTTTTTTTTTTAAATATAAATTATAAAGTAACTATTGGTAGCAAACAAAAACTAGGAGCTAGTAGCTATCGTAATTCAATTCAATGAACAAAATATATTATTTTGTGGGAAATTAATAACATTACGATTTGGATTTACTTTCAATCACGTTTGATTTAAATGTACGTATTTTTCCATTAACAATTTAAACATTTCATTGCAGGTTGTGATAAAAACTAAATATTAATCACGCTTTAGCTATTCCTATTATTTTCCATGTAATAAACAAATAGCATAAACACGTTAGGTTAGATAGCTAATGAGTACCAATATTCAATAGATATAATATTCTGTGAAAAAATTCATGATAAAAATTACCAAAATGTTATAATATAACATTTATTATAAACGATACTAACCGGCTTCGAATAACATCTCATGGTATGTTGGCAAATCAACGACATGTTAATATAATAATAATAATATATATTAATCAAAATCGTGATAATTACATCGATTACGAATATAAAATAATAAAAATTATATATATAGTATAAATTATTTTACTAAATAGTTGTTAATCGTAGTAGAAATATTAATTGGCTTTGTAAATCCAAGAGATCATGTTCGATGCACTAAATACTAATTATTAATTAATGAACCAACCATATTTCGAATTATGATCGAACTACCACATTTAAGATACTACACAATGACCTTAATCACGAAGACAACAAGAGTGTTGTAAAAAAATTGTAGAACGTCTGGTCTAGGAAAATGGGTATGGGAGACACGATGTATTATCTAAAAGCATGAAATACAGCAAAATATTTAATGATGTACCAAGCTAGTATAGCCGTTGAGTTCAGTCTTCACGCATCACTTTTATTGTACTTCTGCAGTTAATAATTGTGATTTTAACTTGTGTTTTATTCAATATATTACTGATTTTGTTTAATATTGTGCAAATTTACTATATCAATTATTTACATCAATCCCGCGTTCGATTGATGGTTGAAAGGTAAGCAGTTAAATTAATGATAATGATTGAATGATTTCTGTTTAAATACGACTTTGATTTAAAAATAAATGCAATATATTATGTTAATTGCACATTTGACACTGTCGACGGTAGTATTCAGCTTGGCGCGTGTCGCAGTGGTGAGATTACGTGGTGGTATGGAAGTAATTGTTTTGGTGGATTGTTATAACAATTTTAACGAAACATTTCTCACTACTTACTGGTTTTTATTGTATCAATGTGCTCCAGTTTTATCACAGTGGGTCGCACTATATTATATAAGGCGATTATAACAAAAAACCTTACGTGGTCGTCGTTGGGCCGAAGGGAGTTATTCATTTTCATAAAAACACAAATGTTCGTTAAACAATAATATAAAAATATGTATTTTCATCGATATATAAATTAGTAACGACGTGTAATTACGCCGTTGTAATACACATTGCGATCGATACACACATGCAACAATTCAACTAAAATTAATATTTGCAAAATCTATGCAATGAGGATCGAGCATTCAAAATTTGAATAATACATGTTTTTAACCCGAGTTGAACATTAACTTTTTTGAACCTGAATGCAATTCGTACCTTTTAGTTAAGGTGAAGACCATCCATGGGCGGAGTTGCTATGGTAGTGGGTGGGAAATCCCCACCTGCAGTACCTGGATAATTGAATAAACTTAGGCCGATAACTAATAAATAGTTTATTATTGGTCCAAAATTGGGCCGAATTTTCTGTTTTCCTGGGGCCGATTTTTATTCTCAGTCCTCCCCTGGGACCATCCCCAGTCACCACATTCCCGCTATAGGTGGGACACGGGACACGGTTTGTCTCGCACTACGTACTGTCGGTTGACAAAAGAATCATTGGCCACGGAAAACTAACGACGTTTGATTGAAATGGTATATTTAAGTCGTATAAAATGACTAAAATATGTTTCTTACGTATGATACGCCTTTATGATTTGCTTCTATAGACATTTCATTGTGATAAAGTTAGACTGAAACATATTAATAAGCACAATCATCACAAAATCTCTTAGTATTTCAAAACTCATAATATTTAATTATTATGTGGTAGGCAATAATATTTATATAAATGCTGTATAGTTTCAATATTATATTTAGTCATACAATTTAATTTTCAAAATATTGTATTTTTATAATCTATACCTATAGCTGAAAGAATTAAAAACAATAATATTTGTTTTGAACTTATGTAGTGTATTTATACTTCCCTTTATATTATTATCCGCTGACCGTTACCCCATGTAGGTTATATATTCAATACCTACACATATAATTTTATTATAATGTTGCAAAATATGTACGATTCCATAATTTATGAAAATATTATGAAGGTATTGTAATTTACTCCAATTTAAATATATATTATGCATGCATAATTGCATCTTATATACGTATACATAAATAATTGTTAAAAAAATAATAACTTTAATTATTGAACAATATAATGTGTATATTTTACGTACCTACCTAATGTATGAATTTGATTTAAGTAGTTACTTCAACATTTTGATTATTGCACGTATAAGCAAATAACATTTTAATTAATAGCGTGCTTCAAATATGGCGTACGAGAATTAAATTTACCAATTAAATATTGTTTAAACTAATTTAATATGGAGTGAAAATAATAAATATAATCACTATTAAAGTTTAAACTTGTTGAATATTATTATTAATTAATATCAACAACACGCAGTAGTTGTAACATTATAATATTACGTTTAAGAAAACTCGAATTGTTTCTAATACCATCGTATTTAATAGTATAGACATGGATGCACTCTGGTTAACGAAATTATTAGTTTCGATACAAGAAAATTTAATAATTTACGTGGTATTTTAGAATACTTCAGAGAAACATTATACAAATCAAATTTAACTGAAGCTTTTAGATTTCAATATATCATGTTTTTAGTAAATCAAAATAGAATATACATCGTTACCTTGTCTGCGTTTGATGTTTTAAAGGTTACATTTTTAATGATATGACTTTTACTGAATATCACTGCATAATATTATATATGTATTTTATTTTATAAGTTTAAAACCAAAAAATAAAAAATAACTCAATTCACTGTCAATAATATTATTGTTCAGTTTTATTTTTTTTTGTAGTTCAGTTTAATACGATTTAAACTGATAAGGTTTTTTCTAAATGCCTCCTGAACAAACGCAAACAATAAAAAAATGCATTGGTTTTTTTCGTTTCGAAGGTCATGAAGTTAACATAAATACTTATACTATTGTTAGAACTCCTCTTGTGTTTACTGTATTTGTTGTTATTGATAAACGCCAATAGAGCATAGAGCATACACAACAACAGTTTGAAATAGCCAGAATGATAAAGTAAAAGTAACGGGAAATAGAATTAAGACCAGAAAACAACTCAAATACATTTTTATCGTTCTCATCTGAATATAAATATATGAGTATTGTCTGTTTTATATTACTAAAACGTGAAGTGTTTCAAATTCAAGCTTATTTAAGTTCTATGCTAAATATTATATTGGACCGATTTGACTGACTTTTTTATAATGATTTAACTTGGTACCTAGGTACCTATTATGCAAAACATTCGAAACATTCAGCCAAAGTCAGATGTGAGGTCGATAAGTTATACAGGTATAAATAACAATAAAACCAAAAATTACACCAAAAACGCTTGCCAAATCGGGGTCGGCAAGTACATTTTTTTGATTTTAATTTCTGAAGTATCATTCACTTACAATATATTTTTACAATAGGATTAAACCAAATTGTATTTTATCATTGTTCGAAATTGAATATTTTTCGGAATGGATATTTTTTTTTTATCAAGTACCTATACATAATTATAGTGGTACGTTTCTAAAATATTAACGATTTTTCAACACTATAATTTTACTAATGTTATGAAACTCACTAGTACTTTTAAGCCCTCTTATACCTAATATTAAGTCAATTTTCAAAATTCGTAATTAAAACTTATCTATATAAAATGTGTGTTTGTGTGTTTTTTTAATTATGTACAACTTTTGATGGTTTCTAGTGAATGAACTGTTAAAGATGAAGGTTTTTCTCTTCACCGCATTTATCCCAGCCAAAGTGATTCTAACAATACCTTAAACAACGAAATCCGTCTTCCAGTTTCAGAAATCTGCATTGCTAATGAAAATCTATCTATAATTGAAATTTTTTTTAACGGTTAAATAGTTACCCAACAAGTGTTTTTAGTTTTTTAATTTCACATCAAAATATTTTGACTCCTTTTGAGCTATTTTTCAGACATTATCAATTTTCAATCATTTTTTTTTTCTAGAAATGTCAATGCAATTTTAATTGTTGGGTCACAACCGTGAAAATGTAATGTAAGGGTTAGGATGTATTGTGACTATAATAGTAGTTTAAAAAATATTAGAAATAGGTACATGGGCACAATTTTTTTGATTTTTGACAACATTTATCAAATTTAAAATTTAAAAATGATTTTGTAGGTTAAAATTTATAAAATGTTCAACTTTTATAGCTAAAGATTGAAAATCAAGATTCAACGTAAGTAGGTTATTCTGTAATCAAAAAATCTAAGAAATATAAAAACACAGTTATTTTATTTTCATGTTTGGACGAAATTAAGTATTATATATTATCTAAAAATAACGATTTTAGTTACTTTTTTGTAATTTTATAATATTAATTCAACTTCCCGGCTACCATATATATAATAAGTTACAACGATATAAATATAATATAAAATATCCTAGACTGACAAACCGTGTCCACTCAGAACCATATTTCGTATGCAATTGAATTCAAATTTAACACCATCCACTACACTTTTTTCCGTGGATTTAAAATAAGTATTCCACCAAAATTTTAAAATCGGTAGAAAATTAAAAAAATTTTAATTTTTAAAAAATATTTTATTAGTTCCTGTATTTTTTAGTGACTAATTTGTATGTAAAATGTTTTGTGCTAAACATGCATGTTTAATATACCATAAAATTTTAAAACGTATAGAAATACTGTTTTATTTTACGTCTATGTTCCGCGAAAATCTTATAAAATGTTAAGTGTTCCATAATTAAAAAAAGGTTAAGAACCACTGCACTACAGTGACCCACTAGGTATTGTAACCTACTGTACAGCAGAGCGACACTCACTTTTTTAAATTTATAACTTCACTAAATTGTACTTAAATTCACTGATAAATTCCATTCCACAAGGATTGACCAATTTACAGTTATATAGACTATTTTTTGTGTTTGGCTCACACTATATGTAGCTATGTCACTGCCGCGAAAACGTAGCGCCGTGAATGAAATTTTCGTAATTTTAAAAATAAAATATTATAATAGGGAGAAAACCTCATTATGTTATAAGAATCTGTAATTTTATTAGTAGGTGCTAGTAAAGAAAATACATTTTCATTTTATGATACTCAATTATTTCCATACAAAAAAATTATTTTTTAGTTTTTTATTGTTAAAATGTTTTGAATGATAAACTTAATTTATTTCGACTTCTTAACTTCATTACAGTAGGTAACAAGGAATAAATTTGTCCTTTAAATTTTTTATTTAAATAATAAAATTATTTAAAAAACAAAAATAGGGAAGATTTACTATGTATGTATAAAACTTCAAACTAAATTATTAAATAAATCAAATTTGTGTAAAAAAATAATAGATAATAAGTAAACATTTTACAATCTCAAAATGAAATTTAATGATAGATATTTAACTTTTTACTAAAATAAAATTAAAGGAAATTTGATAAACTTCATTGTTATTGGAAACCTTTAAATTGTTATTCATTAAAATACTCATTAGATACACACATAATTAGGTACCTATATAAATAGTCATATAGGTTCTCATAAAAATTAATCAGAGTTATAAAAGGAATATAATTTGTTGACATATTGCATAAGTAAAAATATACGATGAAGAAAAAATTTAATTATTTTCAATAAAAAAGCCATTCACAAATTAAAAATAACTTGTTTTGAAACTTGTTTTGAAGTAAGTCATGAAATCACGCTTCGTATGATATTATAATTTATATCGAACAAATACTAAATAATATTTGATAACTATAATTTCCGGTCTTAATGCATTGAGAACTGATTTCAGTACGCGTACCTACGACTTAATACTTAGAGTGCTATTATAATTATTTTATATTTGAAAGGAAACGTAATAATTTACAATTTTTCAACATTGAACTTGTTGAGTGATTTATACAACGAGAAGAAATATTTCCACAACTAGAACGAAATAACCAGTAACATTGAGCTTACGAAAACGTTATAAACGCTATAAGTATTGAAATTTGTACAAAATAGTTGTATGAGTGGAGGAAAAAAGAAACCAAACTCGGTGTAATAAAATGGAAAATCACGCGTCGGTGAAAACACAGTTTAAATAGAAAAAAAACCATCAGTACCGTATTTGGGCTACTTCGTGTCCAAATAACATCCAACCCAACTCACAGCCAATGCATTCACCAAGCATACCATTCACCTATAACCTAACGATATTTTAAAATTCTTGAGATTTTTTTGTACTTTTTAAAGAATGTGGCTAGAATAATAGCTTCTGTTTTTTAGACGACGTATCAGAATCAAAATTTGAACGAGTGGTTTGTGACTTATTAAGCTAAGGTGTACTAAGGATAACATAGTTTCATAATAATGAATTAGGAAGATTTTAGATTAGGTGATCTTAAAATTGTGGTAAGTAATAGATATTAATCCGTCAACGTTAATACTTTATTAAAATGGTCCAAGTTCAATAAATACTAGATCCAATATTACATAATTTATTTTATATTTTTGTAAACCATTTTTAGGACTGTTATTAATTTTCTTTTCTTTAGTATTAACACATTAAATAACTCAGAAACTTATAATTCAAATTTTGAATTGGGTATGTATCACCATTTTTAACAAAATTACCCACTACACTATTTGCAACAAAAAAGTGCCATTCTCATTTGAAAATCAGAAGATTATAATGTATTGCACCACTATACAAGACTCTCCTTAATAGTTGTACATAAAATCTCAAGAGTTTAAAAGTACAGAAAATCTGAATTTTGATAAATTAAATATTAAAAGGAAAAACGGGTGTTAGTATGATTGGTCCAATGTATATTATATAATACAGAAACAATTGTACAAGTTGATAAATTCGTCAGACGCAGAGACAATAAATGACTCGTGTTTTTTAAATATCTAATTGTTAGAGCTATAATACTCTCCCCCCCCACCACTCAACACACACACACACACACACACACAAACCAAAAACATAGCATTTCGATAGGCGCCGCGATATTATACGATTAATAATATTATCAATGTTATTCGGACTGCCGGACACGTCATGACACACTCACTCTCCATAACGTTGTCGTGTGGTTCTTTCGTCCTCGACCGCGGGCCTACGCGAACCACCGGAAGATCGGCAGTCGGCGTTGCGAGCGCAACACACCGGCTGCGCTGGGCTTTTGTCGCCCACCGACACGCTGCAGTGTTGTTCGCAGTACGCGTGCGACTCGCGGCCGACCGGAACGTCTCTCTCTCTCTCCGCGCCCGCCCGGAAACGCGAAAATCGGACGATCGCGAACGACGGCGTGCCCAACGCGTATTGATCACATCCGACGGCGTGCACGTGTCCGTCGCACCGTTTTACGTAAGAATTCTATACGATGACGGGTGTAAAAAAATAAAAAATAAAAAAAAAATATTTCAATTCTGAAACTTTCGTCCGAGATGTTTGGTTCGTCGCGACGGCAGCAATAATGTCATAATTGTTTACAACCGTCGCCGCCGGGACAGTGCGCGAAAAACACGATTCAACAAACGGACACGACGGCCTCCGATCCATACCCGAGTAGGTATAATATACCAATACCTATATAATTATTGTAATAATATTATTATCTACCTACCTACCGGTAAACGGTGACGAAGATTTCGCATACTATCAGTATCACGAAAAAAATAAATACCGTAATAATATTATGCAGATTTCGCGTAACGTGTCAATGTTGCATACGATTATCGCACAAGTATAGTGTATAGTAATACTATATACCTACTATTATCTATATGCTTATTTTTTTTCATCTTCTTGTCATAAGAGTATTATAGTTCCTATCATGTTGTTTAGGTTATTGGACTCGCTAATGCCTAATATTTATGGGGTATATTTCAATATTATGTAATATTTAAAGTATACCTAATCACACGGCAATGACGTTCCAAGAATTTTTAGTGGAGGGCGAAAAACGGGGCGAGTGCCATACAGTGTCAAATTAAAAGATAAAGTATTATATTTTTAGATTCTGAGCGCAGCGAAGTAGGTATGTATTGATTTTAAAATATTGTGTATTTTTAAAATTTTTTTTTAGTGTGTCTGAAGACATTTTTTCTAGTAGACAAAAAGATTTCATCATTAAATTCATGTCAAGTTTCTGGAAGCAAATTGGATTTAGTTGATACTTTTGGGAGGTTAAGATTAAAAATTCTCAGTATTTTATAACATAATTACCTAGTAAAAGTAAAAACAAAATACGACTATTTGTTAACATTTTAATATTATTATTATTAAAATGGTTGTGTTGCAACCTTCAATACCAAAAAGATGGACCGTCTTCCCCTCAGACTTCACTAAGAATCGTTTTTCAACGTCAATTATTTATCGTACACAATGATGAGGTACATTCGACACCTACTTTACAGCTGACTGGTTATATACCTACTTGACGAATATTTTAATGTAATTTTGATTTTATTTGAAAAGATGAACAATATGGCTTATGCAACTCATTTGGGATGTTAAACGCGATATAATTTTTACATACGATTTCGAAATTTATTGATAGTATTTTTTTTTATTATTAAAATAACTACAATTTATATTTACGTACAATAAGTCATTTTGATGACAATTGGCAAACAATCCACAATGGAAGATAGAAAAGTTCATAAAATTAAATTCTATTAAAGATAATAATTATTCATTAAACTAAACCTTCTATAATAGTACTATAGTATTATACAGAAATTAAAAGTTATAAAACAAATCACTTATATGAATGACTAACTTCAGTGATAGCGTTTTCAAGTTGACTATTTAATCAAAAACAATGCAAGTTAACAGTAACCAATCGACAAGGGACCGACAGGGATTGACAGATATTATATTACTTATAAACTATATGAAATGTATACTTACGTATAGTAGGGCCGCCAATTAATGTGGTCTTATAAGACGTGTCCAACTGACTGCAGATACGCGTTATCAATAGTCAACCGTAGTCATTGAATTGTACTATGTTTTGGTCTCATTACGTCGTAAAATCCATATCAGGAACGAATGATAGGTTCTATGATTTGTAAGAAACTCAGATCATATTATATTGCAGTCGATTTCTGAGTGCTTATCAATGACTTAGACATCACGATATGACGGTCTAAATGATTTTAGTTGGCCATGATTAAACTTTGAGCCACCTTCACTGAATTCGGTACTATTATTATAGTTCTTTCTTGTACAAAACAATACAATATTGTCGTAGATAAAATACAATAAGGAGTTTATTCAGATAATGGAGCTGGTATAACAATACTTTCGATGTACACCCATAGTTGTTCATTAATACTATAATAATATGATCTGGAATCACATCGTTTTCCCGATAAACCTACATCATCGTCTATATATAAGATATCAGGATGTCCGTCGAACGTAATTCTCTATCCAACGTTAGGCCAGATGTACTAATTTAATATAATGGTACAATATTATATATTGTGTACATTGTACATATTATATAGGTTGTAGTCTTAAAGGTACGAGAAAAACGTAAAACGCGTGCTCAACATGAGGGACTAAATTATAATATTAAGTTCGACTTGAAACGTTGCTGTACATATACAAGCGAAAAAGTGCTCGACAAGTAGGTGTGGAGGTACACTATGTTATGACATGTATATTAAATACTATATAATAATATGCGAGTTGTATTACACAGTGATTTTTTTTTTTTTTACACATTTTTTCTCGCTTTCCGCACTCTCCGCGTCATTACTCGTGCACACCTGTTGCGAAGTGTTTTTACAAAAAGTCGCTATTATTGTATTTTATCCAGATATGTTTTCGGCACGTTTAGTTCTCGCCGTGGAGGTTTCATTTATTTATTTTTTGTGTGTACTTAGTACCGGAACTATATATAGACGACAATCCACGATCCACAGGCGTTTTTCCCGAAAAGAATATTATCTATAATTGTCTGATTAAAATCGTTTGGCGACCGTTCGGCATCTGTTTACCAGTATAACATAAGGGTCCTCGTCGGAAATGTCTCGGGAAAAGTGTAATATGGTAACAACAATTTAATTTGAGTAAAATGGCACAATTTGATCTTTCAGAAGACACGTGACCCGAATCTCCTTTAATATTTATACCTAAAAATATATTTTATTATACGATACTATTGTATTCGATACTGTGAAGCAGTAAGATTATAAAAATCCTTATATAGTAAATCATTGTCATCGTAAAAATAGTAAAATATTTTTTTTTTTTTAGAAACTAATAAAATCAAAATTAATATTTTATGCAATGATCAATCGTACATAACCATTATTTATCTTAGAATACGTGTGCTATAATTATCTTATTATTATTTGGTAATTTATAGTGTTAATTAACTTTGTTAATATACTTTATTCGAACAATGATGATAGGAAATATTTTATTAATTTCATCATCATTAATACCTCGACTGGTAGGTTCAGCACTTTATGTTATACAGCTTAATAAACATCATGTTTAATACATTTTGATAAAAAGATAATAAAAAAATATTGAATTGTAGAGCTTAAATTTTAGATTTCAGATAGTGTATCTAATTATTATTTAAAGTTTGGATACTTAAGTAAAAACTATAATAATATAATAATCAAATATTTAAATAAATCATGCGTTTCCTGCAATAAACGAATAATAAGTTATTTGGATAGGTATTTTATTGGTAGTTAAATACTTTAGTAATAATACAGTTATTTATATTATCTTAGAACACTATGAATACCAAAAATAAAAAATGTTTAGTGGATACCAGCGCACTATAATTTATTTTGTCTCTCCTGTAGCAGCTATAATGGCTTATGAGTGCCAACGTAAAATGTTAAAATTAAAAAATTCTCATATCTCGCTTTAAGATTGAAATACCACAAAATACAGATAATGTTCTGAAATATAAGTTTAATAATGGGTCATTCTAATACTAAAGCTAACAAAACAATAAGGTTGGTTCTGGTGGACGCACATTTTAAATTTTGCGCTTGTGTCAGAGAGAGAGAAAATAAATAGTGCGTTGACATCCTTTTATAATTATTATAGGTACCAAGGTACCTATAGTATGTTTTAACCTCGGTTGCAATACCACACGGAAAATAAGGAATAGTATACTAATACTGAAATTTTATATTTTATAAACTACAAAATCATAAATAACATAATATTATTATGTTTAATTGAACTTTCATTTTAATATTACTATATAATTATAGAAACTTACATCTGTTTTAAATATTTAACTTATGTCTATATTAAATTTTCAGTGCGAATAATTTCTTAAAAATATCTTTATTGCCTATATACTTTTACAAGACTTATGCACCTATGGTAATGAAAATGTATTTAAGAAATTCACTTAAATAAAAGAAAATATTATACATATATATTATATATTACGTCGTGTTCTACTTGGTATGTAGCAAAAATAATGAATGAAGGTATTGTATTTAATTAAAATGTGTGGACATAATATTATTTCATATAACGAAAAAGTTAACCTCGGTATAAACTAGGTAGATGATGAAGACGAACCCGAATAATGGATAAGATTTCTAGTGATTGTTCGGTAAACGAGAAGAAAAATGTCCATCGTTGACGAGAAAATTACGGTCAAAGTAGTTGCTTTTGTGCACTTTTAATAGATCAATTTTTCAAAACAAAAAAAGGAAAAAAAGGTTCGATCAATATTTGTACATTGGTCTCAAAGGTTTTAAAATACTTTATCTACGCAATTTTATAGAGGAACGCATATAAACTCCTACAAAGGTCCTTAGTAGGCAGTGGTTGTATTTTTCAACAATTTTATTCTCTTCATAAGAAATGTCTTTACTATTTAAATATTTCAACGATGAATAATAAACTGTCTTCTAACGTATTATAAGTTAAACAATAAGTTATAAAAGTATTATTATTTTTAGAATTCAGAGATATAGATTCTTAATCTTAACTGAAGTTTACATTTGTTGCTATTGAACTACGCCATTCATATTGTATGTAAAGTAAATTAAAATCATGTTGTGAGTCTAGAAATCAATAATATAAAGTAACATATTATATACTTTGAAGTTGAAAAGTATATATTGTTATGACTTGAATACACGATACCTAATATGGAAATATTATTACTAATTATAAAACAAGCTTCCAAAGGTTCTTATAACAGAATCGGTTTAAACCATATTTTTTTGATTTAACACATAACTGAAATCGTATAGTAAATTTTTATTTATTGATTTATTAAATATAATTTAATATTCATTACTATTTACATCCAAGTACCTATCAGCTATCGATTGCATAAATTATTTTTCCTTTAGTATCTCAGACACAAACTTTGCAACATTTATCAACGTAAAATGGATTCCATTAATGTAGGGAAACTTCAAATAACTTTAACTTGGACAATTAATAAAATCGAAATTCAAATAGGTACATGCATTTATTTTAAAAGTATTTAAATATAAGTAAAAAGTGTTAGTTCTTATGACTTAAAACCATTTATAGCTATTATTTTATATTAAATCATTAAGGTATTAAGGTACCTTCTTTTAACTATATACTACACAGTTTAAAAAATGTTCTTTATCACTCGTGGTTTAAAATGAAATAAAATTTATTTTTATAAATATAATAAACAAAAAACTTTGGGATCTGCTTGAACCCAGAACGCTATCGATTAAAAATATACATATATGCAAGTACTTTCTATTTTTCGGAAACAAAACATTTTAAAGGCAATACAAATTGAAAATTAAGCACTGGTGGTAATTATTTCAAAATATGGTAAATGACAACTGTACCTATGTTTATATTTTTGAATTACCTCTACTCCCGACACACTTTGGAGGGGTTTTGTTACTGTCATTATATTATTCTGACATTGCCGGAAGAACAAATACTTCACCCTATGACATTACTTATTCCAGATAATTGCTTACTGAGAAACCGAAAATCGATTCGAAACATGGAACGTCTTATATGCATATTTACTATGAACAATGTAATTTTGTCGTGACCGATTATTTATTTACACGGGCTACAAAAATAATATAATCGAAACATTTATTGATTTGCCATATATTATATTCTAATAGACAAGGTATATGTTGAGGCACGTACATATTATATAATGCAGAATTGGAACTCTTTGAATACAATGACAACCGATCAGTATTCATCAAAAAGCGCAACTGCTGATTCGATGACCCATAACAAACTATTATTTTTTTTTTGCACAATATACCTATATTATGTACATCATTCTGTTGGTAAGGAAAAATGATAAATAGTAGTGGTTACAAATAACTTGTATTTTGTTGTTAGTAGGCAGGTACATAACGATTACTCAGGCATGGTAATTTATTTTATTTTATTTTTTAAACATGAACAACGAAGAATAAATAAATGAGGTCACGTCAAGTTCCTATAGTAATTGACTTGAAAACGTTTTAGTGGAAGATTATTAATCTTATACAGAAGAATCCAGCACCAATATAATTATCATTAACTGCGGCCAACTCTCAGTGAAAATATAAATAAATAATTGTTTTAATACACCAGCTGTTTTGCAAAAAATCATAATTAAGCTGTTGATACAAATAAATGTTTTTAATACCGCAAACGGTATTCACAGAACCACTCTACAAAAACTCTTAAGAACAATTAGCAAATCGTTAGTAATTAGACATCAAAGAAATAATAAATTAATAGCTTAGCAAAAATCATTTTTACCATCACTGGAGGACAAACACAATAAAGTTTTCAATTATAACTTAACAATAACGCTTCGGTAGACGTTGTCAGTGGAATTTAACATAATAACATCGGACGCCGCACGAACGATTGTGTTATTATATTTTGTTAAATACGCCATAACGATAAACCGAAAACCATAAACCGTGTTCGGAATATTTAAAAAAAAACTTATCTCCTAAGAGTCTATAAAGTTTAGACGTGATGTGAGTGGAGACGTAATTCAGTCAGAGGAGTACCTAGGTGTATAGGTACCTACGTTCGATTGCGGTTTTGTAGCTAGGTGTATGAAAATTAATAACTCGCGTTCGACTCACACACACACTTGACTTTAATCAGATGGTATACAATATACATACTCTAAAGTTTAAGTACCTACCCATATGTTTTATATCGATCGATTGAAAAACTCTAAAACGGTTGGCCAGCACGTGCGTGTATTTGGAGTGTGAGTGTGTATGTGTAACGTTAATGGACCCGAGTACTTGAAATTTGGCACCGAGTAAAACAACCCAACGAAGACACGCCGCGTGAAATCAAACCCTACCACGTTTCGCGTTTCCGAAAAGATAAGCTATTAGGTATAAACATTAGCCCGCACAAAAACGTTGAAATTTTAACGAAAATTCGATCACATACGTTTCGAATTCTGCAGTTTAGGTTTACCGCGTGTCATAAAATTGTACACCGTAATAGTATGAATATCGTAGTGAATAATGATGCGCGCAAAACTTACAGACTTTCCGAAAAAGGGAAACCGCGTGCCCGGGACGTGGTCAAAACACGCACAAATCCTTTCGCTAAATACTCGGTTCGAAAATACTGTATAATGTGGTGCTAAAGGTAATCCTTTAATAGTTTAATTGCATTCATGTGTTGTGGATATACTATTTCGGCTGAAGATTTAATGCGGAAACGTCGGATTAATGAATACAATATGTTCGAACAAACGCCTAATTTAACATCACGGTTGCATAACTGTTACGCGCAAATAAAAACCTACATAATATTATATAGTGTCATGTATGACATGTACCATTGTTGAAATACACGTTGGTAAGCTAAAATATTTATCAACATAAAAAATCCACTGACATTTATTTCGTTGTTGACTAATTTGTTCAGTTTAGAGTACAATCGAAATAATTATCATTATATTTTATACACAAACACGAGTTCAAATGCTATAATAATACGTGTAAAAAATGTTAAAATCAGTAAAAACAAATTGTTTTAGCGAAAAGCATTTTGGTTCATATGATAATGCACATGACGTACCCATTTGGAAACGTATAGGTATTTCAATTTTATAACCAATGATCATACTTGAAAAGTAAAATATTACGTGAACCTTAAGTATATGAATGAACAAAAAAACATACTATTGTCAAACAAATGTATAGAAATAAAAAAATAGTATTATTTCTTAAAACGGTACAACACTCATTGATTATACTATTAACGTTTATGTTTATGATCGATAAACTATTCATGTCACTATAATTGTGGTATGATGAACAATGATACAGCGCACTTAAGTTATTTATTTATCATTTGTTGGTATATAATATAAAGCGTACACGGCACTCACTAAAATACAAAATTATGATTTTGGTATCATGAAATATGAAATGAGTCAATATTTATGTATTATGTGTCGTTTTGTTACGTTATCAAATTGGCCATATCTACTATTCCTTATTCTTTATATTGTCATAATATGAAAATTGACTATTGTAAACAATTGTGATATCAAGTATGCAAATGTGGTTTGTTATTAGTAGGTAGGTGTTAGGTATATAATAAAATTCAAGTAAGACATTATGCAGGTAACGATTATTAACGAGTTCATAAATTGGTGAATGACGTTAAAATGTTAGTGATTTACGTAGAAATGATGTGCTTTTTATAAAAAAAAAGAAATAATATACTTAAAGAAAATGTTTTCAATTAATATTGGTATTAGATAATATAACACGCGTTCCCTAAACATATTATATTAAGCGTAGAACGATAATTATATACTTATATAAATGCAAATCTGTACCAACAATAGTCTAAAATGCTGTGGACGGATGGTAATTGAGGTAAAAAGAACAGTGATTTTTTTTTTTTATCCGCGGTAAAATTAGACGTGCGGAGTGAAATAATTACAATACAATTTCGGTTAAGTGGAGACAATCTACGATTTACAAGGGTACTACCTATTGCATAATATTATTATATACGTATTCAGTATTTCCCTTATTAATAAATAATAATATATATTAATCCCGTAATAATATTAATACAAATTAGTGTATAATAATAATGATAATATATTATATAATAGGTGGCAAGAATCTTGACTCGTCGAGTTATCGATAACAACACAATATAAATGATAATATGTCATATACTCATATCCATGCGTTTTATTATGATGAATTATCGGCTGAATTGGTTTATATTGTGCGTGGCGGATAATAAACAGTTTTCATATAATAATAATAATAATAATAATATAACTTATAGGTTTATATTATATTTCAACGCAAACAACAAATTTGATCTGTCCCCTTTTATTAACAAGTTGTTCAGTGATTTATTTAACATATTAATTCCCTTCGGAAACCCTAATTTATACCTATTGTATAATTATTTACTTTTGTTATTGTAATATTTGCTGTCACGGTAATTTGACAATAAAAAATATATTATAAAATTAAAATAGTTTAATGGATTTTTTTTATTGTTTCAGTAGTTATCACAATTATTACCACCAAATACTTAAATTAAGAATATAGAAATACCTTATATGGATGAAACAATAAACAATTGTGCTTAAAAAGTAACGTTTTACCATACATCCTAAAAAATGACACTAACCAACTACATTATTTTAATATGAGTAAATATGAGAAGAAAATCTTGTACCTATCGTATATTTCATATACAATGATATAAATATATATTTGATATATTTAAAGATAATAAATGTGGTTATTACCCACAGAATTGTTGGAAATTTCAATCTGAATAAACCACCGTCTCGTCTCCCAAAAGTACCTTTAAGCTACCATGTTTACATAAGACCTAGAGTAGCGACTACAAAGCGAAATAGAATTCAAATAAAAGGATACTCCAATGTTCACCCTTGAATGTTTTCTGTTTCCTTAAGTTTGTGTACATGCCTTTCAAACATTTTCGTAAGTTTTTCTATGAACTTAAAATAAAATATAATTTTAACTCGAAAATATTAATTAAGTGTATGTGAAAATATTCTAGACATTTCATGACTTCAACGCATAGGTGTTCAGTTAAATCTACAGCATTTTCAGGAAAAACGAACGAATTTTTATTTGACTACCTATAGAGAAACCGTAGATAAATAATAGTTTACTTTGACATTCAAATTGATCTACCAACTGCTTAAGCCTTTAAACAAAAGACAAAGTAATAAGCTATTGAAATACAAGCATAAATCATTGTTTTAAAAATGTTTTCTTCTTGTGTGGTTCATTTAAAACCATAGTAATTATAATATGTGATAAAATAAAGGATTGGCCAAAATGTAAGTTACACATATTATACGTAATCATACACAAAATACTGGATAGATGTCAATACAGCTATTCAGATTTTAACCACATATTTTTTTTTTGTGATTTAGCAACCTAGGGAATATATATTTATATCCATAAATTTCTACCAAATGTTTTCATTTTTCAAACTGTGACACCTATTTCCCAATTCCTTGCTTTGTTGATGGATTTTCGTCCAGTTACAACCCATCATTCTTGAACAGCAGTTTTTTTCTTTTTCGTATAAGCTGACTGGTTTTTTATTGGTCCAAAAAATTTAAATCGCAAACGTCCTGAAAGTCAACATTTTGAAAGGAAGGTGACAATGAACAACTTATTTGTTGACAAATCCTGGTATTATTGTTAACGTAAAAAATAAATACATTGTAAAATATATTATTGTGTTATTTATTTTTAAAATTTTTAAATCCAAAGTAAAATTATTTACACCCAATGGCCAGTGTCATCCGGGCTTGCCAAACATTCTCAATTTTTAATCATAACGTAATAATATAATATATCAAGAAAACCACTGCATTAAGTCTTCAGATCTGAAACATGAAATTAAAATATGTAAATGATTATATTATTATAACATAACGTGACGCCGAATGAACCATATTATAATAGGTACCTAATATTGTGTAATTATTAACATCCATGGTGTTTATCGGGACCGTAAGGTGGCAATGACATTACATAGGCGAACATATGGGGGTACTAGGGGGTGCTTAGCAACCACAAGCATTATCAAGCATTATCAGAACCTCCCCTCAATCACTATGTGATATTCCCATATTATAAAATAATTATTTTTAAATATTTTGAATACATAATGCATTTACATCATGTACACTGTACATTGTACAGTATAGTTGCTTAATAGTTTATGTAAATAAAAAGAATATCGATTATATTATTAACATTCATACAATTTTAACTTTATTATTAATTATTAATTACAAGTATTGAAGTATAATTAATTAAAGTTTTGATTTATTTTTATATTTGTTAAAAAATTTGAAATGATTGTAATGCAGTTTATCATATTATTACTAAGATGTGTGTGTGGGGGGGGGGGGCAAGGCCCCCATGGATCTGTGTACCATAAATTATTTCAGCACCCCCTACATATATTCACCCCCAATGTGCTCCTATGAATTGACATATCATTATATTAAACGATCAGTGTCGATAAACAATTTCCCGTGTTTGATCAATAATAATTACATGGTATGTTTATTGGTATATTATGGTTATTCTCTTCCGGGAACACTCGATCACTCAATCGTTTATTACTAATTAGTAATTGCTATCACAACTATTAACAACTATTGTTCGAAACTACCATACAGTAGGTAATTCGGTACATTTCATCTTGGATATAAAATCCAACGACGACCTTATATTATAATATAATAATTTAGCGGTATGTACCTATTACGCACCGCTTTCACCTCTGTGAACGACTGAAATTATTATGACAAATTTTTTCTCCGATAAATGTCAGCCTATTTGTTTTGCGTTTACAAACTATGATAATATACTAATATGGTACTATTGTAGGTTTATTATCGTCCATCGAAATAATTGAATTAATATCGTTTATATAACACTCATCAAAACCTAATCAAACGATTTCAATTTTAAAAGTTCTCAGGAAAAACGTAATGATGAAATAGCGGAAGGTGGGTAATACCGGTCACCGATATTGCTAAAAAAAACTATCATATTTTGAAGTATACCAACACTCTGGTTTAGTAAATAATCTTATCGCAATTTGCTTTTGTCTTGAAAAATTAAAATCAATTGAATACTTCGTTGATGTCGACAGGTATTTCTTTGTGGATATTAAGAATTGCTAACCTGTTCAGTGTTCAGGCTATCTTAGAATGTATTAAGCATATCATGCTTGAATTTCAAACTATTTATAAACATTATATTAATAAAATTATAATTATGTTTATTTAACATACATCCCAGTCAAAAAATGGGGGATTTAGCTATTTGTTGGTCATTTTAGATTTTAAAAAAATGTCTTATTCTTACGAACTTAGTTACAAATTTACATTGTTACCATACTGTCTAACACTTTGATTCTCAATAGAACTATAGTAATAATTAAAATATTATTTTCAGAAATATTTTATTTCTCGCTCAGCTAGCCGCAGTTCCCTCAGTCTCTCCTACTAATTCTAGGTACCTACTATAGGTATTTAATATTTATATAATCAGAGTATCAGACCCATAGACCTAACACCGAACGCATAAGGCATAACTATAACCATAGAATATAAATTAATTTAACACTGTTAAATATTGTGCTTTAACCAACTTGTATGATTATAATATAAATACCCGTAGGATAAACTGTATACTGTATTATGCCCAGAATAGTACTTTTTACCGTGAGCCGTCGAGTTATTAGATTAATTTTTGATGAGTATAATACTATAATACACAATATGTCGGTTGTATGGATAGATAACGTACTGTAATATTATAATAATATTATTGTGCTTTGTGCAGCTTTTTAGATAAATACAGTCACTCAAGTACACCAGTTAATAAATAACAATGGTCAATGGAAAGCTGGATGTAATGTAATAATAATATAATACAGTACACTATAATAAAGAAAATAATAATCTTTTATATTATTTGTTTTTTTTTGTTAAACTAAATTATCACAAAAATGTACTGAACTGTAATATAAAAATATCTCAGTTGGCAATTTGTTTTTATATTTTTTGTTATTAAAAAATTACAAGTTTGTTTAATAATCAATAACACCTTTAGAAGCATAGTGTTCGTTGAAGTGCTATAATTTGGTTAAGTTTTTTTTTCTCAAACTGCGCACGTACCTTTTCGGACCATCAAAACCAAATGTCGAACACAAAGAAACTCACAATATCTTTCCGTCTTCTTTCAATGCTCTTCTCCGGTTACTTTTGCGTCTGATTTTATGTGTTATTCTCTCATATAGTTTGGGTTCCGAAAAAAGCATACACCACCATCTGTTTCGCCATTTATTTGAAGTGTGAACATCGACGATGAAGATTTATTTTTTCCAATATCTTGTTACCTATTCATATACACGACGCGAAATAATAATAATAATAGTAAACAATTATTACGATATATTTAGATAAAATATTGTTATTATAGACAATTATTTTTTCTTACTCGACGGTTTGTCTGGAAATGTGTTTTTACTTTTTAACTATTAAATTTAATTTGAGACGAAATATAGGTTCTAGTTAAGGTTAAACAAGTCGATAAAATATATATTTAATATGGTTATTAGGTACTGTTATTAGGTAATGTGATTATGTAAAGTACAAACCTCGAACAACAGGCACAGTGCGTATAAGTACCAACATTCTTAGTGGGGATACTACTCGTCAGTACTCGATAGTATTTTGATAAAGTCAATTGAACCCTTATCGTGAAGTCATATCAGCATAACATAGCATGTGATTCCAATATAATATACATCTAAACGATTGCAATCTCAAAACGTGCATCTCTTTATAATATATATATAATGTATATTATATTAGGCAAAATATATTTATATACACTATACCGTTCATACGTGTTTAGATATCAGTGGATTTGTATGTAGAATGAATCGTTGATTAACGTATCAAACCGTCTAAAATATTATAGTTTCCTGTGTCGTTATGTTTTTTTGTGTGCTTCTACATCAAACTTAAAATACAATTATTATAATATGAACCGTAAAGCGTGTACAATTTTATTATTGTGGAGATTTTCGTGCAATATGTAGTGTTTTCTGAGTCAACGTTCTCGAAACTTTCGTAGGTACCTATTAATCCATCACACCATCACGCGCACGCCAAATGGGTCCATTATGACCAGATACTATAAAATATATGACTATAATTTGCTTAAGTCTCTTCACAATACTTCAAATTGTATTTGCTCAAGTCAAAATAAATATTTTCCAGAGTTTCAAAAATAATAATATATATATGTCGCGGGTTGCATAAACAATCACTTAACATTTAACGAATCAATAATGTGCTAATGGTCCATTAAACATGATTTAGTTGCCTCTAATTGGTTCTTTAAATTTTATTATACCTCTAAATTACTACATTTTTCATGCGACCCGGCAATAGAACATTAAAAGTTTATAGAAAATATGTAAATAAAATATATTGCCTACATTATTTATGAACTATGAAACAATACAATGCAATTCAAATATTTGGTATATTAATATTACGATTTCGTTATTATTTTATCGTTATGTCTATCATTTATTGCCTTACGGCACAGAATGTCGCCTAAACTACAACGCTTATTATCATTAAGTATTAACGTATAGATGTCGATGTCCAAGCCGAAGTCAGGATAAGTAAATTTGCCTTATTACCGAACACTTGACAAGGGTAAGTGTCCAACCACATCTCCTACAACATCGATCTAGATAAACTGGGCTATACCACAAAACGTATAAATAATTTAGTGTTGATCGTGGATATTTGCGCCGAGTTCCTTTCTTTACAGTAAGTAAGTAAGTAACCCGTTCGCTGAACAAAGTCCCATAAATTATTTTAATTGGATGTAAATAATACTTGAATAAGAATTTCACAGCTATGGAGTTTATTTTACTAAAATCTGCAAATAAAATAAAATTGAAATTATTTTCATTGCCTATAGGTGCTTATGAATTATTGAATAGTTTTTTTTTTGTATTTATGAATACCACAATAATCAAACACACTAATGTATTATGTTATATTTTATACAGGTTGTAACAGGAAGACCTGGTGAATGAAATAACTTTTGTTCTAATCAATATTTTTTGATTTTTTTTTTATATTTTATGATTTATTGACTTGAGTTACAAGTATAATATACATTTAAAAAAAAAAAAAAAATAATAAAAATCTTAAATCTGTTTTAATTTCTCCCAACAAAAGGTAAAAAAATATATTTGGTTTGTATTTCTACCGCCAAAAAAAAAATATATTAATAATACAATATTTAGTTACCAAGTTAATAAAATATTTTTTTTTAAGATACCAGTTAGGTAAATAAACACAATTTATTATACGATGCCTATTTATTAATTATTATTATTTATATTTCTAATTTTATAACGACATTATAAAAACGCATAAAAAAACATATGACCATGGTAATACATTATTTTTTTTTAGTATTTTTTATATTCTTATCATATTGATTGTTCGTACTTATTAAATACATATTTTATTATCTACCATTATACCGTTATACACAATATGAAATTGATAATATTATATAATCGCACTAATGTGTTCCAAATAATTTTAGAATAATTTTAGATTGATGGTACTCTTTTATTTACTGCTCGATAACACTATGCATTATTATTACTATACGTAGGTAAGGGTACTGTATTATATTATTTCACCGTGAAAATCTTTCGATAATTTTTTGCATTTTACACCATCATTCTTTTCGCGCGTATAAACTCTATCAGAGCTGTTTTACATTTCATCAATTTCATCTTGGTTTTGAACATACTCTTTTGAATATTATAAAAATGCTTTCTATTCATATTTCTTTTGATATTCAGCTTTCTTTGCGTAGCATACACGCCATCCTTGCAGCGCCGCTAAGACTACGTTATTGAAATAATATCACTTTAAAATATTGAAAGCTATTGATGTGTGCAGTGATAGATAGCCTTAATTTAATCAATCAACAATAATTAATGAAAAGTAATAACAAATCGTCTATTTAAATAGCATCTGAAAAGTATCGAAATGTTAGTTTCTTCAACAGACGCTTTAGGAATACTGATATAGTGATATCCAATCAAACAATTAAATATAAATTATTTTTTAAACAATATTGTTGATCATATTTTATTATAATAAATAGCTGAATAAATGACTACTATTTTTAGACACTTAACTAGTATACAACGTAAATACGTAGGTAATAACTAACAAGTTAATATCTTAACATAGTATAGTAGCTATAATATAATGTATAATAGCTTGGTTAACTCATTAAAAAAAATAAAATAATATACAATTTAAGATGAGAAAAGAAAATTAATCATAACTTTATTATATTTCTGATGTATTATATTATTTCTATGATAGTATATTATACAGTGTATAGTCTTATTTTAAAAGAACAATTTTCAAAAATCAAGAATTGAGGAATATATTATTTTATCGATGTATCAAGTACAAGACATACTTAAATATAACGACTCATTAAGTTATTATTTGATTTAAAAATTACATACATTTTGTCAATAAATTACATTAATAATATTAATCACACATTTTATAATATTGTATGTTTTAGATACGAAACTTTATAATACATATAGGTATAATATATTATATTTTTCAGTTGCTTAAAAAATATTATAAATACAAAGTAATAATAACGACAATGTCTCGCTTCTGTTAAGTTTCCACCGTATTTTTTACGTGAATTGTGATTTGCAAAAACGTTATATTTGTACATTTGAAGTCCTAATTAATAAATCCACACAAATCTTTCCGATCCGAAGTTTTTAAACATTTAATTGACAATTTACATATTATTAGTTATCACAATATGTACACGCTATAATGGTACCGTAAATACCAGTCAGCAATAATCAATGTGCAATGTTTCAATGTTCATACTATAAAGATGTCATATTAAAACCATACAAGATATACCTTTACGGCTTTACACATATTATATTAAATTATAGTATGCCAATAATAAAAGTTATTTTAGTTTTCAGCAACTCGTTCAACCCAAATAAATCGCATACAGATCGTTTTGTACGACGATATTATAATGTTGTGATGTAACCGTGACGCGTGTCACGATATAATATGTACACGTGTGAGCATGGTGCGTGTAAATGCATAATTTTAATTCAGTTATAAGTTTAAAAAAAAAAACCTTTACCTCAAAATTTTATGAGGTACGTTTAACTCGAATACATCTTTTTTTCATGCATAATTTTTGTCTCGGTAAATATTTTGGGTGACAAATTTGTTAGAGATATAAAAATTAAAATCTTTGAAAGAATATAAGACTAAAACAGTGGTATTTTAGATTTTTTTTTTTTAATTTAAAAAAAAATAATACTTTTTACAGTTTATCATGAACAATAATATGATTTAATTAAAAACAGGGTTGAAGTAAAACATCAATTCGTTGTTTATTGAGAGGTTGATAGTTAAAACCTTATGTAAGATCGAGTGATGTTTCGATATTTATCTACTGCTGCAACTATATAAAACAGACACACATACGGTTCTCAGCTATTTATTTGTTTGAATCAAATTTTTCAAAAGAATAGACAAAAACTTGGTGAAATTGTGTAGTCTCTCCCGGTTTAGTGATTCAAATTATTTATAGAAATTTTCTTTTTAAAATTTAATTTCTACTTATAAATTGCAAGCAGCTGCAGAGTTACAGTGTGTGTACGTAAAGTACGTGCTGCGTATAGGTACACCACGCGTTTAATTAAAAACGATTTATCAACACCTGCGAGGCCGTTATAGTTCTATACGACATGATGTTGTACATAATAATAATAATAACATTATTTATTATTATTATTATCATTATTGTTATCATTATTATTGTAGCGTGTTAAAATACCGTTTAAAAGATATAATGTGAACGGTATATTGTTTACTACGCCGTCGAATGTCGTGCGATTCGCAAATTTTGTATATTATTTAAGAATTATTATTACCATCGTTATAACAGTATTGTACGCACATACGAGTATAATGTATGTACGTGTTTTATAATGATACATTGTGTACATTGTGTACATGAACTGTATTGTAATGTCATATAATATAGTGTCACAAATTATAACGTACTGTACGTCGGTTAAAGGATATTTTAATTTAGACTCTGAACGGAGTGATTTTTGTGTCTTAATCGACGAGTCTCCTTCTAGTGGAAAAAATTAACAGACCATCAGCTGTGAGGGAGGTTTTTGGTAGCCAATTGGATCTTTTTGTATTTTTATGGGTCAAAGTTAAAATTTAAAGACCACTAGATTTCAGTGGCGTACGCGTCGATTTTTCAATGAGGGGGGGGGGGCTTAAAAATTAATTACTGATTTTTTTAGGAAAATTGGTATGCAAATACAATATTTTTGCAAAAATAGATTCATTCTGGTGAGACGTTTATTGATTTAGGTCTTGTTTACTAGTTGACGACAGTTGAAACTTCTAAAATATTTTATTTTTACTAATAAGCTAACTAATAAAGGCAATATGATGGGGTGGGGGCTTCAATCCGTTAGTCGAGAGGATAATAATAACTTTTCAAATGTCTGTTTGAATACCACGTGACACCGATAAGTAAGTAATAGGTATCTATGAAGTACAAATCCCCACGCTATTTAACGATGGCGCTAAAGTCGTGTTTATCGTGTACTCGTCATGAAATGGCATACGGTAACGTTTCCAAGGACACATGCATCGCTGACATAGTAACACCAACAGCACTTAACATGCTTTGCTCGAATTTTGGTGGTGGGGTGAAGGACAGAGTTCCCCTACGATTTTAGTTTTTTTTTAGCGTACCCCTACTATATTTTATTGGATGGGGAGAACTAATGCTCTTTTTACAAACTATTTCTGAAACACATGACGTTCAACATTCATAATATAATATTAGAATGATCATTATACAAACTACTATAGAATGAATACAATAAATACGTAGTTTAAAGTTCGTGATTTAGCATTATGGGGGGTTGGAGTTCTATCATTACTACAAACGATATTTTTTCATATCTTTTTTATAGCTTCTTTTTATTTTTAAAATTCAAGAGCTGCCTACAACTTACTGTTTATGATAGTAATTTGGTTTCTGATTGACTAGGTCGTTCAGATAGTCGTACCCTAATATGACGGAATCGTATAGTTGATGGTCAGTAACTCTGATTAGAGATAATAAAAAATAATAATATTGTATCAGAAACTGTTCAGAACTACTGCTTGCTTACTTTATGTTTATAGTCTTTAGACTCTAGCCGTTTATCAATTGTATTTATATATACACCGAAGTCTTCTATTAGCTAAATATCTAATAACTGCTTGCATAATAGTGTACAAGATTTAATAATATCTATAGGTATTACAAACTTCCAATTATGACTGAAGTTTGACTTTAAAAAAAAAATCAAAATATTATTTTATTTTAATTTATGTTTATTAAAGTCAAAAATGGATCTTATATCATATCAAACATGGCCATGAATATGACTACATGTAGCATAATAATTTAAAAAAAGCACTGATTAGAAAAAATGAGTTATTGACGGAGATAAATTCGGTGAGACATTCTGCAGTGCATTTATTATTTACAGTCAACCGATGCATGGGATTTCGAGCAAATACGCAAATCATTTCGGATCACTACGTCCCAGCTGGATTGGAAAGTTACTCTCGTCAATAAATAATTTTATTCCACGTGGATCAGGGAATAGAAATATTTATTCATTTTTTTAAATAGTTTTTTTCCCTAAAATTACGTGTGGGTGTAACCTAACGACCTATAGCCTATGGGTATTATAGGCACACTATTTTTTTTGCATAACTTTGGATGACATTTTCGTTATTCCCAGTACAAGACTTTTGTTTTTTATACATGTTTTGATTTAAAAAAATATACATTGGTGCCTGTATTGAATGGTTGATTTGGTCGCATACTATTGAGTTTGTACGATAACTTTGTAAATGTTTATAAATTTATAATACAAATCAAATTTAATTGTATCGTTGGGGAATCAAAATCGTTTTTCGGACGCGAAGTTATTATCATAAATTGCTTTCAGATTAAGTACCGTAATACGACTTTGATATTATTATTATACTCGTTCAAGCGACCCACTATTGATTCAAGGTTTAGTGTTTGTTAAATCGTACTTAGGCGTGATCAATTTCTAATCAAGAAATAATTTTCAAATAAATTTGCATACATTTTATCGTTATGTAATATATTACGCATTGTTAGACTCTCGGACGAGTTGAATAGCTTATCATCATCAGAACTATTCAGCTTCGTGTCGTGACATAAAGAAAAAAACAACTTGGGTATACTTTTTTTTCGTTGAAAACCCTGATATAATAATATGTATTTAGTCGGCTCAGTGTCCGAGGAAAAAATAGTTATTGAAAAATATTAATTTTTCTGATCAAAATCATAGGACTCTGAGACTTTTATATTTTTGCCATATCATAATAATACTACACAATACGATACCTACATTAATTATAATAATAATATGTCACTATGTCAGCCATGTGTGCAAAACGTCATAGACTATAACCGCGGTACTGGTGTACACAATAACAGTTATGATATACTAATAATATGATTTATTAGCGCACGTGTGCTGCAAAAACAATAAATGTTAAAGATTAAAACAAAACTTGCTTATCGGAACATAATATTCAAAGTCTCGCGATACTTTAAGCTCTGTATATATCCACTAGCTATGTCTCCCAGCTTCATGGAAAAACAATGTCGATACTCGCGCACATTATGACTACGGTATTATATAAAATATAGGTTCCAATAGCATATCTAGGATTTTTTCAATGGGGGGGGGGTGGATATACATTTTTTAATAGACATTCAACCTACACATATTATATTATTATTATATATATGTTGTGTTGTGTACAAAATTTGGTATCCGGGGAGGAGGGGTGGATATGACCCCCATATCCGGGCCTTAAATACACCACTGACGGTTTCCACATCAATGGATCAACAAAAAGTCGCTAAATATATCATAAGAAAATATATTTTGTTGATCGACTAATGACGATCCAGTGATTGGTTAGTGTATAGGAGGTACCTAAGCGGTTTTTTATTTAAATGTTTTCCTCATCGCTTTATAACGGAACAATATTAATCGGTTTGACGTATTGTGTCATAATTATTGTTAATATGGTACATAATATGCCAGCGCACGATTCGTACAGTACAACTACAAAAAGCGGTTTAAAAATTTGTTATAAATAATATTATGGGAAGGTCATTGGTTGTTTTTTTGTATAGATCACAAACACGCACATGAGCCACATAATGTATATAAGGCGACTCATCGTTGTGACCCACGTGAAATACACATCTGTTGCAGTCTTTTTTCCTGCCTAAAATTTCCGTAACCATATTTTCCCTCCTGCTGTGTTATATTATATACCTACTTTGAAATGTCATGAAACAAAAATTATAATTTATTTCTTTAATATTTAATTTACGTGGAAATAAACCTTTGATTAAAATAATTTTAAGGTGTATATGATTCATATTCTTACAACGGTAGAAAATGTATAAAACTATTATTACCTACTCTATACAAAAAAGGTCAAAGATAAACCGTTTGTCAATCAATTCATGGTTATGCCATATTATGCTACTGTTTATTTTATCGAAAAAATCGTAACAAACATATTTTTTAAATCTATATGGCTATATTCAGTTACTATTCATATTTTATTCTATATTCATATAATAATAAGCATCACATAATGACATATAAAGTTACAGTTTTTTTTTCACAACGCTCCTCCAAATATCATATAACAGAAAGTAGCCACACCGGGTATGATGGTCGAAGACCTGTTCCTTAAATCCAAAAAGCAACTAAAAAAATTTAACGGTGGATAAAATATATAAACACCGTCGGTGTCTAGCACACACCCATATTACCCAGATATTTGGTTCACGATAAAAAAAATTGATTATCATCATACAACTGTTCAAATTGGGTCTTATAGTACAAATAGATAATGTTATTAATATAACTTCAATATTCATTAATATGACTTTGATTTTCTAACAAATATACCTAAGTGCAGAATAATTATAACACACTTCGGAACGACCACAAATTGTTGTGATTTAATTGACTGAAAACTTAACTCAGAATTGTATTCCACCAACTTATTTTTACTAACTAAAAATGACATCTAATGTGTAAAGTATAAAGACATAGAGATTAAAGTCAAGTTAAAACAACAGTTAATTATAGTGAACAAATATAGGCATTAAATAACTGCAGAATTTTGAGTCTACAATGTGTTAACAATGTATGTTCTAAAGATATACCACTCAATTCTTTTATTATTTATTTCAACTAACACCGATTTATATACTTGATATTAGGTATACAACTATTATAAATTGTATAGTCTATCAATATTGTGTTATGCACTATAAAATACGTATAGTAAAATAGTAGGAATGAGTCAAACTTACATTTTTACCAACTCAAATCTATTTTTTATTTTTTATTTTATTGAACTTTTCAAATTCTTGACCTTAAAATTAAATTTAGTTTTACTAAATTAGTAATCGGTTTGAATTTTAAACGAAAATATACCACTTATGTACTGCAGATAATATGGGAAATACGAGAAATAATGAAAATAAAGGGTACCCAACGTATCACTGTACCATGTACAGCCCCCCGGCTATTTATATTTCGTAAAATATAAATTACATTTAGGTATTGTAGTCGAAACGTTTGAGTTCGAAATATTCAATTTGGAGTACCTACCTATTAGTTTCCAACGAACTTCGAATTGTTTAATTTTCTAGTGAAGGTCGAGGTGTTTGAGTTTGACAGCTGAATAAGTTAGAGAACCCATCCCAGTGTTGAGTTTTCCTGACGATTTAAGATATTATACAGGTTCCATAGTATGGAATTCCTATAATGTGACCGGTGAACTAGGTAACTATCTAAAACAGCTGTTCCCAGTACTAGCTCACCGTGAGGACACGTTTATACTATAGGTATTATTGGTATTATAAGCAGATAACCATGGTAAGTGGTTATGTCGTTATGATATTATTATTTATATATTTAACATATTTAAGCAACTACGAGCGCTAGTGATTTTCGGCTCACGGCTGTTTCAGATATAATTGGTTCACCAATCATCATAACTTATGATTCATAAGGCACTGACTGTTATAGGCCGTTGTTTAACCTAAATATTTTAAATCGTGACTTATCTAGATAATAACTTAGTATCTTTTATGTTATCTAAATAAATGTTGTTTAAGTTATCTAATATTTATCTCAGATGAAAAATCTAGATACATTTTATTAACTAGCTATTCTGAGCAGAGAATTTTATAAAATATTTGAAAAAGTATTTCGAAAAAAAGAACATATTTTTATAAGTAAACGAGAACAATATTATTCGATGAAAAGTCTAAAATCTATATTACACATCGACTTTGCCTGCATACCGATGTTATTTTAGTGCAGCATAAACTGCATGATATAGTATTAAGAAGTATTAAGCGTGTTTTCGGTTATTTAACAACCAAACATACAATCACTGTAACAGTACTGACCTGCAATTTAGGCAAACGCGACAAAATACCTGAAAATAATTGTTATTAACAGTCGTACAGACAATACTACATAATATATCGTTACATTTATCAAAATGTTAATAATTCTGACAATTCAAATAGTATTATTTTACCATAGTAAAATTATTAATTACAATAGATTTTCCTATTTATACAAAACAACGCGACGGTGGAAATCCATACACATGAATTAAGATTTCTAGTGGTCTGTACGGTTGAATAATGTTAATATTATATTATTTATGTCTAATTATCATTAGGTAATTAGTATTGACGAATATCTATTAGAGGTACGCTTGTTTGCATTAACACGTTGGTAAATATAAGTATGTTACAATATTTTTATAATTAGGCTTTTCAGGCTCATCGATTTGATTCAATAAGTCAGCTCTCGGAAGATGATGCTGTACGTACACGCAAAAAATCATCATATAAGTACTATTAATATCCATTTTTTTTGTTATTGACAAAATTTTCAATTTATCCATTTTATGATCTATAAATAATAACGTTTTGTATTAATTGTCTTAATCTAGATTAAAACAAAAATATTTTTAATCTTTATCTGTAGGTATCTAGATATTTTTTATTGAAATCTTTGGTCAACATACTGATTATAGGCAATAACGTCGCGTGTGTATCGCTCTATTGCTTTTTCCGATTTTTATTTGAATAATATAATATTACAGTTGTCATTGTTTTGGACAGGGGAAGAACACATGCACCGCGTCGAAGTGGCGCCCACCGGCCATCGTCCTGTTAACGAGTAGTCGGATCGCGGAAGATCGACCGGCCGCTATGCAACGGTGGACGTGACCACCAGCCCGCCGGTGTGGCGGTGGCGGTGACCGCGGAGGTCGTCCTCGGGGTGGTCGCGGCGCGCTCGCACGGTGTACACCGGAAATAACGGCCGCGGTGCAGGTGTCATCGGCGGCGCCGTGGTGGTGATCGGCAACGACACCGCGGCCGGGCCCACGTCACCACTGCTGCAGACGGCCACGCCGCCGACGCCGCCGCTCCTCGTCGGCCAACCAAACGTCACCGGTGGCGGCGGCGGCGTCGTGGTGGTCGGCGGCGGTGGCGGCGGCGGCGAGGGCCCGTTCGACGGCGGCTACTGGTGGTGGGCCCTGCTGGCCGTGTTCCTGGTGCTGGCCACGGCCGCCGGAAACATACTCGTGTGCCTGGCCATCACGTGGGAGCGTCGGCTGCAGAACGTCACCAATTACTTCCTCATGTCGCTGGCAGTCACCGACCTCATGGTCGCTGTTCTAGTCATGCCCGTCGGTATACTCACGCTCGTCAAAGGTATGTGGTGCACCTTTAAAGGACATAGTTCGTACCGTTTTAGTGCATATATTATATATATAGATGAAAAATTCAGGCACACAAATCCAAAGTTCAGAAATAATATCATATGAGGAGTGATCAGTTTAACGCGAGACAACTCGTCGTTTCAGAAAACACTAAAGTTTTTGAAACTATTGATTCTTATGTACTTTGGTCTCTTGGAACATTATTTTTTTCTTTTTTTCAATGGCAGTATGTTTTTGATTTCCTATTCCTAAGCAGAATATTATTTTGAGTATTTAGATCTATTAAAATCAATTTGTGGAGGAGTGGTTTATTAGTATTTACTATTTAGTTATAAGTGTCTAAGGTGTTGATGAGCTTGAGTAGTGGACCCACATTTTCCTGGTCCGTTCCATGTGGGGATATCACAAGGAAAAAAAAGATATACATATTTAGTACTTACACGGGGTGATCCATTTAACACCCATGACAGAAAACAGTCCTTTGATTGGTGATCAGTTGGTAGATTATATCCCTTCCTAGGACCACGCAAAAGATCTAAACTGACTGAAAGATCCACTGTTCGCTGGGGGTCTTCCGATGAACCTGTCCATGCCTGATTGACATTTGACCGCTCTCATCTGAACTTTAAATAGGTATTTTATAACTCATAAGCTAATTGTCAAAATTTGGTTTTTGTACGTACTCCAAAAATATTCTACTTTAGAATAAGGAATTAAAAATGTACGTTTTCATAAAATATTTATTTTTTTGTTTTAATAGAAGTCAACGAAAATATTTAGACAAACAAATTTGTTTTTGTACGAGTTGAAACTGTGTAATTTAAATAATTATTATTTTCAATAACGTTATTAGATTTTGAATTAATGAGTGTCTTAAATTAAAACTATCACTCGGTATTGTCGAATGGTTTGCACATCCCACCCTTCGTAATTAAAAAATATACAGCAAAATATGTAGGTACCTATATATTTGCAATCCTATGCTAACCTAAATTGTATTCAACTTAGCACACGTTTTAATGTTGTATAACTGCAGTATACCTACGCCTAACTGTAGGTTTTAGAAGTAAATGTATGTTTCGTAAAATAAAGTTATTTTTAATCTTATCTTGTCTTATCATATATATATTTAGCATACCTAAATCGACGAATCTATTAATTCATGTCATGATTAATATTTTGTGTACGTTTTTATTATTATTCTCAGTCCTCATACAAAAGTTATAACCAGTATCTACTGTCTTAATATATTATTATCGCTACAATGATTTTTGTGAATCCTTGAATAACCAATAATACATATACGTCACCATAATATGCATTCAAAATATTAATATAGATAGTATTTTATCATTTATATAGAATTTAATATATAGCTATTATACACGTTCAACCCACAACAGAGTTTTTTTTTTTTTTTTGCGAGGACTCTGTTTAAACTCCAAGTAAAGGCAAAGACCCCAAATTACGCCAATGGACTTCCATCGCTGTTGTTCATGTTACGCATAATTATCACCACTTAGAATTCACCGTTGTGCAGTTATAATATCTAAATGATTCTTTGAGGGGATTCATCACAGAGACAGCGGTCGAACATTATTGCATCACTCAGTACAATCCTTTAAAATTAACTTTCAATTTTAAGCAAACGCAACCTATTATTTGAAATTGACTCTTTTAATTTTTACGCCACTGAACCATAAACAATGACGGCACAAATAGAATTTTCATGTAAATTGAATTGCGAATAAGCTAAAAAAAAAAAACGATTCTATAGTCACGTTATTTCGACTCCAATTGTTTGAAAATATTGAAATAGTTCTTACACCTGTAATAATTACCGGCCGTTCGAAAGAAAATATGATGAAGTAGGTTATCAAATCGAAAAAAAAATAATAACCATTTTCACATAAAAATCGTTTTCTGCAGTCTGTAAAACGCACAGAAATTAATAATCATAGACATCTTAAGTCGACCAAACAACATAATAACACATGTAACCAGCTGTATGTAATTATGTTTTCTTCGAACATTTACTGCATCTTTGCGGGTCGTTCACGTAGATCGTGGATCGACGAATGTCAGATACATGCAGTTTGTTACGTGCTTTCCTATGTGAGGTTAGCCATTAACGAGTTCAAAAAGTTTATGTAATAACTTTTTAAAGTAACAAGTCTGTTTATTTTTCCAGTCATCTCATGTAACTTCATAATGTTATTTATGTATTTTTTTTTGTGAGTTTTCTAGTGAAACGACGTTAATTTTTACTTGATTAATATCAAACTGAATAAGTATAATATTTCCCTAATGAAAATAAATTAATGATAACCACTGAATACGCCTTTTGTTCTATATTGAAATTTATTATAATGTTTTAAGGAGAAAACTAATATCAAGTTTTAAATTTTACCTAAACTGAGTTAATAATAAAAAACAGGATTAAACTCGAACTTTAGATTGACATGGTTATTTTAGTTTTAAATTATTGAAATTCTTCAGACTTAGAGAATACTCTTGTGCAATTGAAAAGTTATCAAGAAAAAAAAACAAGCTAATATTGTTACTTATTGTTGTTATTATTATCATATTTCGTCATTAGAATCATTGACTATTTGCAGTTTAATATTGATAATTTATAAATGTATAAAATGTATTCTTTACTTGAGAATAATGGATCCATTACGACAGGATTTGGTTAAAATAATAGGCATAATAGGTTTTTGTTTGGTTTATTGTACAGGTAAACTCACCACTCTTATTTTTAATTTATTATTTTTATTGTATACCTTTTAGACTGAAAATAAACTGTCCGCATAATGAACTGCATAAAATACTATTTAATTTTGGTTTTGTTCATATTTCCGGATTCGTATCACGGGTGGGGATAGCGCATAAGAACAAAGTACAAACACCAAACTAAAGAAGCCGAGTCAAGATAATATAATATTTATTATCTGAATTCAAATTATGCTTGTACACTAAATGATAGATAATAATGATAAATATAATTATACAATAGATATTATTTTTAATGTTTTTTGGTTGTATTAAAATTATAAATTTAAAATGTATTACATTTTACATCAATTTAAATTAAATGAAGGTGGCACTCTAAAGCACTCCTAAAAAAAAAAAAATTCAAGAATTTCAAGAATTATAATAAATGTACAATTTATGGATCTAAATGTGTGATCATGTGCGCGGGTAGTCTGTGAATCACTCTGCGTACGCCTTACACATCTTTGACAGAGTAAGTGTATATATTTGTTAGGCGAGTCCCTGTAAAAGAAAGACACTCAGGCCTGTACCCAACACCACATCTCAATAATTTTGATTTTCAATATTGGACAGCACAAAGTGATCCGTAAAAACATATTATGTGTGGTTTTTGGCTACAACCGTTGCAATAATAATTATCAGGCGAAAAATACAGCTACCTATATAATATAATATTGCACTCGAAATGAATTCGTCCGTCATAATAAAATATAATAATATTTGAATGAAATAAATATTCTTTATTCACGCGTCTCGTTCATCAGAAGTCTATAAAAAAAATAATAGTATTTTATGTGATGCAAGATAACGCAATACGATATCCGTGACAATGATAACTCGAAAAATGTAACTAACTAGAAAAAAAAACATAATGAACTGGTTATTTGCCTTGCTATCAAATAATTAAAGATAAATTATTTGGATTAGATTTTATATTTACCATTTACTTGATAATATTATATAAAACATAAAGTAAAAATAGCCACATTGTATATTATAATACACACATTTTGTTTTTTTAACTGTGCTTCTCGTCCTTTGAAATAAGTGTTAAAAAAAGTATACGTATATTATAATGCAATAAGTGCTATTATTATGTAGTTTGACAATTTGTGAAAATTAATTTGGCAAATATTGAAATATAGTTTGGCGACCAACACCGCATCGAGAAGCTCCCTTTATTATGATGATAATTGATATTTGATGATATAAATATATAGGTCGTGCATAAACACGTCCAAATATAGTTAATAATGTGTATGTGTGTATAGCAGTTTTATCGGTATTTAATATCAATATTAACATTTAAATGCACATCGAATATTGTATTGCAACTGAATAAATTAACACGAGGATACGGCCGATGTTGTGTGCCATTATGATATTATTCCTGTGACCCAGAGATAGGTCGAGTTTAATAACTATACTATTATTATTATATTCTATATATTTTTATACTGGATAACTTATTTTTTAAACTATATAACCACTAAAATATACGCGCATACAATACACAAGGGGATTATTTTAAAGGTGAACACTTGTTTTGCTCAAAAACTATTATCGTTTTTGAAAACATTTTTTTTTTTCACATTGGTACCTAATTTGAATTCATTACGTAACGAAATATGTCAACAGTTTTACATATTTACTATTTTGTATAGTTGTAAATTTTTTTTATAAATTTTTTGCTTTTTTAAATTACTGAGTTCTTTTATAATTTGATTTTCTGTGAATTTCGATGTATACAATTTAATCTTAAACGAGCAGTTTACAGTGTTGAAAATAGTTAATTTTAAGAAAATTTGATTGGGATAAGATCGTCTGTACATTAATCTAGATATAGATAATGATAAATAAATTATACTTTTATATAGATAAAATAAAGATGACCCCACTTTCATCTAGATTTATGATAGATAAAAATGATAAAATACATTCTTTTAATTAGGTTTAAATATTATATTAATAAACGATGATAACAAATATACCTAATCAACTTGGATAAAATATAAGTTTTGAGCTTTTACTATATGAATTGTTGATATTATTTGATTAAAGTTGAATAAACTTTTACTTTTATTTAAAACGTCCAAAATGCATAACATGAACCTTAAAAGTACAGCATATATATATATATAATTAGTTAGTGGAAAATGGGTATAAAATGGGTAATGTATATTATATTGTATCGATTGCATAAAGTCTTATGATAGAAAAATATTTTGATAAAAAAAAAAAGAATATTTAAAAAATATTATCACTTCAGAACTTAATTTGTCATACGTAAAGCCTAATATTAAGTAGGTATTGACGTATTATTCATTAGATATTCACCGAACTATTTTCTAGTAAAATATTATTTTAACACGTGACCCACCACCTACACATCGTTCCGGGTTTAGCATTTGTCATATGTACATATTTTGATCGTATATTATTTTCTCAAGATATTATTCACATAATAATCATATGAGGCGATTCTCAACGTTTGGATACCGGAAACCCAGTAACATCCAAGAATACTCACAATAATATCATATTATATACACTTCTGTGCGTTCTTAACATATTTTTTTTTCAGTCTAACCACTCCATGATCTCTGTCTGGACGTGGGTGTAGGTATGCAGTGTGTGTGCGTGAGTCCCATAAGGGATTTATTTTAGCCAGACGTGTACCACGCTTATAGTAGTCATGTATATGTATATATATATATATATGCAGATGGTGTACGTTCATGCGTCCCGACAGTGTGTTAGAAATTCTTAAAAAAAAAAAATACATATATTCTGCGGGGGCGGTAAGGTCGCAAAACGCCCACACGGTGTTTACTATATATACTTTCATATTTTGTTTGTGTCACTCGTGTAATATATATTATGAAAATATAGCAGGGCACATTTCATTAAGCGATAGCGCGCAAATAGTTGCAAGCGGATGAGGAAATTATGTCTGACGTGATATCCAATCAAATATTATGTAATAATCAAATATAATATGAGCAGAGCCTCGATGTATATTTTTCCTACTTAATGTAGGTTCTGTTTCCAAAGAGAGACGTCTCTTTGACTCTTTCTCTCTATCTCTTTAACCCATATCATTCGCCCTATCTCCCTCACTCTCTGTCACTCACTATCACTACCTAGTAACTCGCACACACTTTAAAGCGTATTATATGTGGGAAAATTTCATAAATCCGAGTGACTAGGAAAAAATCCGCGACACCGCCATTCACGTAAAAACCCTTCTCCGCCATCCATCCAAAAAATAGTCACCACACTCGTAACCGATCGCTAATTACTTGTAAGGTTGACTGTTGTATGTATATATGAATTATTATTCTAAGGTACTGTGAAGTAGTGAAACTAGATCACAAAAATGCCCTAAAAATTAATCGACGCAGTGACTTTCGACTCTTAGCTGCTTGTTTGAACAATTCGTCTCACGCGATGTCCATGTCCTCAACGTTACAGTCACATGTTTAAAACGAAAATATAACATGGGCGCTTAGATTTATTCTAGCTGATGTTTTTTTAATTTTTTTACTCGTTAAAAGTTGCGTGACAAAACTGATTGAGATTGCATTAGAATATCGCATGCAACAAAAAACGTGGATAGTCCTGCAACCTGCAGCTGCTGTGTAGATTTAAAATTTCAGAATCAACGACTAAACCTCGAGAGATTTTTTTTTCTTTACACACGTCTATATCTTACACTATTAAACCAATATACACACTCATAATGTTAGCAGTATCAAAGTGCCGATTTTGAAAATAATATTTTGAATTTGTAGCTGTCCATAAGACTGCATTTGTATATGCCTAGAAAATGTATAAATCAGTTATCTTTATCATAACACCGGAGAAGATGACATTCTTTTAGCGTAATCTGGGAGCTATACAGTACCATTTCATACGGCTTTGCTTGTAGAACATTACTAATAAACCTCTAACGTTAATTAATTGATAACATTTACTATATTATATATTATGCTAAAATAGGTAGGTATAAAAAGGTGTTTATCGAACAAAGTCACTTGTACAGTTATAAAATATTACAAACAAATTATAATTCGTCGGTCGATTAATTATAAATACAGTTTTGTGTTTTATTTATATTATAAATTACTTAGTCTCATGAAAAATCAATACCACTGTGGCACTGTCCACTTGCGTAGTTTGTTACAAAGTGTAATTATAAGGTATTACAAAACTTAAAGAGTCATAGTTTTGATTTATTCACTTAGAAATATTTAACTTGTGGATATTTAAAATAGTTACTATGTTCTATGTTCTTAACGTTAGTTTGTAGTAATTAATAATTTATCACAACACGTGATCATCGGAATATTTAAATAGTAAACCACATTTTGCAATAATTTTCCATAACTACTAATTAAATGCCTATTGTTAATTAAACAATTATGCTGAATAATATTTAAATAATCGCTGATGAAAAAAATGTCTAAATAAATGAAACACAGTAACAGTGTTTATTGCAAGTTAAAATTTACATATTATTAAAATATTAAATTTACGAATATAATAATTTATTATTGTTGGAATAATTATATTATAATGTCTACTTAAATTAATTAAGAACAAATTGTTGTGCGTTCTAAATTTTAAATACAAACATTCGTTTTCCATAAAATTAAAAAATATAAATTAGTCTTACAAGTTATTTTTTAAATATATTTTTTTACATATAATAGAATATTACTTTTGTATAAATATGAATATTAAAATGGTTACCTAACAATGTTATAAAAGCAGGTGTTAAATCAAATTAAAAAAAAATATATATATATTAACAAGAAGCACTAAAATTGCAGGTACAATATTTAAATAAAAAAAAAGATTCAACTTATTATTTCCTTTTGCATTTATTGCAATATATTTATTTGAAACTATAAAATTGTATAATGAATTCGCACAAAAAATAAAGAGTAAGGACCTACTTGAAATAATTATATTCGTAATGCAATTATCGTTGGTCCTCATATTTATTTTGAACGTATATATACTACGCATTTCCCGAATATTATTAAAATTGAAAATCGTTGCACGTCACCACCGTATTTTATAGTTACTCGCGTATCCACCATATTACTTTTGCATCGCACTATTTTATATTTTATTTATTATTATGTTCCAATATAAGTACCGGGTCCAAGAATTTTGTAGGAAATGTTACGTTTTTATTATTTATTTAGGTTTTTTTTTTATCAATATAATTCCTATTGGAATAAATTAATACTACATAAAAAAAGATATATTATACGTTTCAAATTTTTGTACCAATAATATTATTATATAAACATATTTTTGAAAAATAATGAATTGTCAACTATAATACGAGATATTATGTGTACAGGGTGGGTGAATACTGTATATAGGTTTAAATAATGTATTTCACGTTATCCACATTATAATAGATTACACATAAAAAAATGTATTAGGTACATTCACATAATATTTTTAAGAACTTTTTTAGTTTAAATTAATTATTTATTTACAGTCTGTGTTGAATAATAACCCAAATAGGAGATTAATTAAATCTTGTACAGAGTATAAAATATGTAGAAGGACAAGAGAATGTAAATCGAATATAGGAGTTCAACGTTCATACTATACAGGAAATATAAATAAAATACTATATTATATTAGGTATATACATTTTTGAAGCATCGAAAAAATTTTGTATTAGGTACCACTCGTGGTGTATTTTTTTAAGTTTTAATATATATTTAAATTAATATACTGTTGTTATAACCAAAATCTATAACAAGTAAAAACAACGAGATTATATTATTATAGTCAGAAAATATATTAGTGATGCATATAATAATATATTTTAATACCAAAAATTACTTACAAAAATGTACTGCGCTGTCCCTACTGCAGTTGTATTACATGCAACTTTATTATAATATTCCAATCCATATTTTTATTCAATTTTTTGAAATGATGACACTTTCCAATTTTCCACGGTTCACAACAACTCTGCAAAGTAATGAAAAGTCAACCATATGTAAATACACTCATAACAATAATAATGTACTATATGATATAATATATACTGCATGTATACGATTTGCTCAGCCCATCATAAAGTCTATTTTTCTCAATTCTAAGTTTTAAATTCTGTGAAGAAAATATTGGAACGAAATGATCTGAATAATTCACGACCGATTTGACACACTACATAACCCACATATTAGTGTTTGCTGTAATCAAAATTGTATAACAAGGTTTGGTGAAGCCTTGCAAATGTGGACTAGAAGTTATGATTTTCTAATTATATATTATTATTTTCTAAGCTCAGGTGTAAAATATATGCATCTTGTAAGTGGTACGCAAATTCCCACTATTCTTAAGTACCTAGCTTATAAACTGTTGTTTACGAATGTACTTGCGATAAAAAAAATCGCAGTATAAATGAATAATACCTCCAATTTACGCTGTCGTTGCAATTTGAAATATCTGAAATTACCATAACACATCAAGTCACCTCCAAGTCGTTTCTGGTTTGTCTAGACTCATAATATTAAAAATAAAATATAATATTCGACACTTAGACTCATCTTTCAACTTTACACTTTTTGACGCACACAAAATACGATGCCATATGATATGTTCATTTGACATGAACCAAAGCAACAATAGTAATCATCATATTGAAACAAAACAAATTTATACCATAAAATACTTTTAACTAGACACTTTAACCTCAAAATATTAGGTAGGTATATACCTTATACGTATAATATATGTAATCCCCCAGTAAAATGACTAATGAGGTTTACATTCACCCAGGTAAAACCTGAGAATTTAGAGCTAGTAATATAATAATACATTGCTCAAAAACATAGATTCGACCATAAATTCTTACTATAAAAAAACTTGCTATTTTATAAAAAAAAAACCATAAAAAAGTATCGAATACGTCTTGACGAATGTAATAGGTTAAGATAGATCACTCAATGGTGAACACTCTAAACACATAAATCATTGTTTTTCTTTGAATTTATTGAAATTGAATACCTACGTTACCAAATCACACTTCAAGGTGATTTGGAGTTGTATAAATTCCGAAATGGATATATCGTGTACCGAGTAGTTCTCTCGTAATAGACGCCATAACAGAATATATTAAAATACAATACATATATTATACAATTGTGTGAACGTTTGGGCTTATATTATTTCGTACTAAATGTACACTTATTATAACTACAATTTGTACCTAAGCATTGTTTGAAAATAATACCATCTTTCGGGTATTGCGATGAGCAAAGAAGACTTTAACATGGACCCCACGTAAACCCATTAGGTACAGAGAACGTGTCTCTAACTCATACGATTCGTACGATTCTGAACGTTATTCAGTCTGTCTAAATAATTAATTTATTGAATTTTCAACAAAAACTAATTTAACAATAAGATTAAAATATAATATTATTTGAGTTAAATATCTCTTTATAAATAAAATAATAAATAATTATTAAAGATATCTTTTAGTTACAAATTTATATTTTATAGTATACATTCCATTCTATCTCGAGCATAACATGCATATATTGCACCATTTATAATATTATCGTTACCTAATAAACTGTAATAATCGATAACATAGCCGACGGCACGGCGTGTTTACAAAATTTGAATTTAAATTTTCAATTGGAACTTTTCACTAAAAGTCTAGCTACACATTTTTTCCACGTTTTAAAACCTCTTAACGACACAATAATTACATTAAAAATGAAGCAACGAGTATATTTTTGAAAACACTTACAGAATATTTTTACAATTTTTACCTTTATTTGAATACATTTAAATTTCCTTATTTAAAACATCAACTACGATCGCGTGGTTGGCTGGTAGGTACGTCACCAAATCACCCTATAAATAAATAAGTTCGTATAATAACGTGGTAAGTTATTAAAAATGTATATTATTTGCATAGGTAGGTATATATTATAATGTGTGATTATCATCATCACTTGAATAATGAAAAGGTTATTGAGCCAATAAAAAAAGGTGAATATAGGTAGGTGGTAGGCACCTATAGTTTGGTATCATAGGAATTTATATCTACTTTTTTTTATTTTTGTCACTTATGTAAAGTTAGTATTTTAAAACTATTATGACAGTGAAAAATAAAAAAAAAACTGAAAAAAACTTTTTCGTTTTAAAATTTACATTACTGAGAAATATCACGTCAAATGTATAAAACGATGATAAGCGCATGTGGTACCACATAGTAATAAAAGTAATTACATTAATAATAAATAATTATTAGTAGATGTCTATTAATTTATTTCAGACTTCAAAAGTCAAATTGTATGCAAACTCTTAAAATAAAAAAATGAATACATTTTGAGGTGTAGGTACGTGTTGTTTTTGATAAATGTAAAAAAAACGCCTTGGGTTATATTTCTAGAATAAACGCTATAACTTCACAATTCTAAGTACCTATAAGTAAGGTATATAATAATACTAGCTGGAATAGTATTATCGAACACTTTATTTTGTTACACAACCGAATGTATTGTATATATGTCAATCGAAATGTTATTTTTTCAATAAGCAACTATTCCTCCGTTTTTCTTTTTTTTATTCGTAACCGATAAACTAATTCCTTCGTATAACCACTGTACTTTACCGATTATAATACGGAGGAATATGATTTGAAACACAGACGATTATTTAATATATTATTGTTGTTACTACCCTATTTGTGTTATTTGTTATGCATATTTGTATAACATTATTTTTTAACATTGACACGATTCAAGTTTTGATAATGGCACGATTATAATATAATATATTTTGATAGTATGACGCCGAGTACAATAGGGTATTATATTATCAGAAGAGTTTCTAAAAAAATCACCCTTCGCCCCGTGTAGTCCACTATTATTGTTCGTAATCGTTTTTTCGCATCCTCGAGACGTCGTACGACAAAACTGATAAAGTTCTTTTTTCGTATATCGACAGTATCATAACAGTACCACATGTCAACATGATCCCATTACAGTGTTAGTGATGGTTGATTTCAGAAATACAATTTAATTATTTTAAAATTTCAATTTTAAAACGAAACCTTAACTTTTAAAGAATAAAGATTTCCTTGTTTGATACTGAACTATAAAAAATTATTGATTTTGAAAATGTTTCTAATAGAATGTGGCATGATGAATGGTCTGTTAACCTGGTAGTTCGATGGCATATTATTAAAATTAAAACGAATTCAATATTTTTTTGTAAAACGTTTAACCTGTCTAATATTTTTATATTCAGAAAGGTGTCTCACTAACACAATTTTATCAATAGTATAATATTATCGTTACGACAAACGCGTAAAATTGCTAACTTCATTCAAAAACTACGGATAGCACATTATTCCGTTCATTTCAAAAAATTTCCATCGTAACTTAGCTATAAAACGAGAAGCAGCTACCTACCCATAATAACAGTGATATGTATACTTTTGGGATTACATGATGAAAATCGGTTATAGGTATGTGTACTCTTAACAAAAAAAAATAATAACCAGATCCGACGTACAGTATTGGAAAAACGATGACGACGACGACGATCATGGGTTGATTACGCCTCAGGGGTACTGACCGAAGTTGATTATATTATATTATATCAAGGTTGCGGCTATGTGTGAATTGCGTGGATCGGACAGTGACGTCGCTGGGTTGGTCGGAGGGTGGGTGGTGGTAGTCGGCTCCGGTGGGGTTTTGTAAATTAAATCACAAAAGCGCGCACGGGGACGAAGTGGATTGTCCACCATAAATTATTTTAACCTCCCCGCCACCCCAAAAGGGTCTCCCCGAACAATTAATGTTGTCACCTTTGTCTCGCCGCTGAGCCACTTTGTGAAAGCGGTGATTTTTTTTTTTTACTTCGTTTGCTTTGGTTTTTTCTGTTTGTTTAACCTTGACCCCCCCCCCCCCCCCCCATTAAAAGCGGTCTCTGCTCGGCGATGTCGGTCACCCGTTGTTTTCAAAAATATAATTAATTTATAGCGACAAGTTTTGTTTGTTTTCCCGAGTGCACTCACTATTTTATAATAATATAAAACCTAAAATATTATTGGTACTTATATAATACGTACATCATCTATTGTCTGTGCAGAACTTATAGGTAATAGTGGTATAACTGTGGTAACGTATGCATTAAGATAATAATAAAATGTAATATTATTGTATCAAACGAATGGATGGTAAAAAAAAGTAGGGGTAAAGGGGCTGACGGGTGACGGTCGTTTTAAGACATTCTGCATAATATACATAATATATTATAATATAATAATTTATAACAAACCGAATATAAAATTTGTCAAAAACGACGTTTTCCGATTCTACGCAGTGATCCGATCAAATGACGAGTATAGGTGTTTTCTCTCAACAGAATTTTTGGTAGTGTGCAAACGATCATTTATCGTAATACATATTAACCCACTTATTGTTTTACGACAGGTACTTACAATGCATACTGGATAGGGACTAATAACCAATCATGCTCAATCCCATCGTTTCCCAAACATATATTCGAATTCTGATTTTTGGAATTTTCTATAATACTTAACGACCAAATTTAAAATGACTTAGAACAACAACATTTAAGGACCGTATTGTGGCAATATAAACTTTTATCCAATGAAAACCATATTTTTTTATTATGAAGTGTTAAGCAGATAATTTTTTATGTTATCGTTTGAATAAAAATAAGCATGTATCGCTAAAGTACTTTCCTTAAATGGCATAACTATTTATAGGTTCTTAAAAATTCCAAAAAATATAATTTGAAGACACTTATTAAGTATAGAAAAATGGGGACGAGTAGAGCTAGTGAGCTAGCTACCTTATTTTACTGGAGTACACACATAATATAGTCTGAGGACTCCTCTGCTAAATAATATTATTTTCATACTCTTATTTTTCCCGTTAACTGCTACAACCCCAAATACTTTTATTTAAATTCATTCTATGCAAACGCGAGGTAGCTTAACATTCATTTGTGTAATACCCACACAAATTCAATTAGTTAAGTACGTTAATTATATTATACTTCCTGGCTACCTGCAACGATTTTTTCCTAGGGTTTTGCTGAATTAAACACAATAAGCCACTGTGTTCGTGATAGTGGGCTTACTGGTTCTGTGTAATATTATTCATTACCTATATCTAATAATAATTCATCGAAATAATTTCAATTTATTTCTCTAGTATAATATTATTTGTATTATTCATATAAAAAATATTTAGTTTTTAATACGAAAGTGATCAAATATCGTCTAATCCTACGAATATCATATTGTTTTAAAAAAAATCTACCATATCTGCAATAAATATAATATTTTATACTGCATCGACAAAAACTATTAACTAAATAAAATTGTACAGCAACTTTATTACACAATATTAATTAGTTGTATTATAATAAACAATTTAAATAGTTATAGCCTTATAGGTATATTATATTAGGTATATAATATTATGTGAATTCATTATGGTATCGATGCTTCAAAAGTTGTTTCAGTTCTATTAAGTACGATTAATTATTTATTATTAGCTATTTGTTTTATTAGGTATAAACGCTCACACACGTTGCATAGTGTTTTTTTTTAATTTAGGAATTTATATTTTATTTTTATTCACAAATGCACATTTAAAAGCTTGGTCTATTATACAACGATTGATACATTTTTAAAGTTTTAAATCAGTGATTTGATTACCTAGTTTAATTGCTGTAGGCACTATGTTGTCTATGTATATAATTATATTGTGTAATATACATAATACATATTATTTTCATTCTTGTGATAGTCATCATAACTTTGTCTATTTGATTGTTTTAATAATCATACAGTCTGTAAATATTGTATATATTGTATATATATTTATATAAATTTTTGTTTGTAAACATAATATTGATGTATAAGTTACTGGAGGTCAGAGTTCCTATAGGTAGGTACTATACCCAAATAACTATACATATAGTTGAGTCATTTGATTTCAAGTTTATTAAATAATAATATTTATCATATCTCATGGGTATTCAAAATATGAAACTTAAAGCCAAATTTGCAATTTTGTTTTGTTTTGTGAAACACCCAAAAAAATATATTAATAACCACTTTATTATACGACGTAATGAGAGATGGAACTGTTGGAAAAATTGTAAATGTGTTGTCTTTGTACGGCAAAAGTAATTTAAAGTCTTCCGTTGGTTGTAATCACTTGCTATATTATTTACGACAGGTGAACACGATTTAAACATTAACTGAACTCGATCAAATTTGATCTATGATTTTTATGTCAGTGTTGCACGCGGCTCTCGGAATCACCTACGTTAAATTATTTTTCGTTTGTATTTGATAATATATATTATTTGTATACATCTATCCTTTTATTTATTTGTTTCATTATTTATTATCCATTTAAATGTATTGCATTCTGTTCTCAATGCCTCCGCGGGTAGTGGGTACTAGCTAATAATGTGTATTACATCAGTTATAAGGGTTTGATTCGAAGACATTATCCACGGTGGAAAGATTCGACTGTGACACCGGACCAGCTGTAGTGTCGAAGTTACCTTTTTTTTTTCACCCCTCTCTACTCTCCACAGACATTCAAATCTCGACATATTGTATTAAATATAGGAGCTTTTTCGGAATAATTCAGTTTCATTACGACGAACGATCGGCACGCGATATTCTGGTCAAGTACTCGGCCAATCGACTCGAAAACTTCCGGAGCGTTCGATATATAGGTACCTAACTTATATTATACAAATAGGTAGGTAACGAAATGATACCTAACAATATTATCGTTGCAAAAATATGACGTGACGGTCGCTGCTGTGATACCCCATCTTGTTATTATGTGGGTGACAATTGAAATCAAAAACCGGACGAAAGCTTTTTCGAAACCGTCAACGTTGACGTCGCCCGCAGTCGCATAATAATATGGAATATTATAACGAAGGCGCAAACCGCAAACCATCAGTTGCTATATTACAATATATAATTATTACAACACTAACTCGGTGTAGGTACTAAGTACACAATATACGAAATCGACACGTAAACGAAAATAAACGACATAGGTATCATGGAATCCCGCGCACACTGTATAATATTAAATACAATGTGATTATTTTAGAGATAAACACTTATTTTGTCGAAAATTATCGATGTTCATGGAATCATATGTTTTTACAAAGCATAATAAGAAAAAAAAAACAGTTATAATATTATTATATTTTTTGTCGTTATGATTTTTTTTTTTTTTATTGACAAGCATTTAATTTCGTTTCAAAGTAACTATAGGTAGGTATAACTATGTTTTCATATTTTAATTGAATATCTAGGGAATACATTATGGATTTGACCAAAATGTAATACTTATATAGGTAAATAATAATTTTAATACACCAACACAAAAATAAATATATAAGATGTATATATATATATTTAAATTATTCAAAAAAATCATATATTTATTTATAACTAATGTATACTATACATTTGCTTATATCTAACATTTTTTCAATTTTGTTATTTTGTGCTTAGTATAATAGTATCTATTACTTGGTATCTAAACTTTATACATATTTTGTTGTATTACTTTTATTTTGCATATTATCCTATTTTTGAGTACATATTAAGTGCATGTGCATTTCATGTGTTTTTTAGTGTGATAAATGCACAGTTTTGTGTTACTTATACGTCTACAATAAGTATTCAAAGTTTTGATGAGTGGAGTTTTAATGGACCAATATTTTACGAGTGAAGTCACAGGAGGCAACATTCCTCTCCATTCATCAAGACCTATAACCAAGACTTATAACACTTATAACCAAGTAATTAATAACTTGTTCGAAATTTGATTTTTGATATTGAAATTCTCAGAAAAATACTATAATTATAAATATGAAATTAAAAAGTATAATGTCATTAAAAAATAAAATAAAATTACAGAGATAATAATAATAGTTCACAGTATCATTTTTTTTTTTTAAAAAACGTTGTTTTGTAATGACTTCGAATTATTATGTAAAGGAAATAATACCTAAAATATAAAACTTTCGAGTAAAATATGGGTGTACCTATTTATAAGAACCACCCTGTATACATATTACCTAAATTGTGTTCGTTAAACAAACAGTGGAATTCGGTACACAGCTGGTGATGAATAATAATAACGAACAAAAAAAAAAAAAAAAACCGACAATCGAATAAAACCCATCAAACGCCGTTACATCAGATGATAATATTACGCTAGTTGTACCCATGTAATAAACTAATAAATATGTTTAGTTGGAACGGGCAAGTATGCATTTATTTCGACGACTGCCGCACGTCCTTGAACGACATGATAATATAACGGCTTCATAAAAATATAAAATAATAATTTAATACTATTTCTTATTAAATAATATACCACACTGTATGAAATTATAATATTACATTTCAAATTTATGATTTTAATATGTCCCTACTAAACCTACTTCCATTTTCGCATTTTCAAAAAACCGATATTTTTCCATAGTTGTGTGGATACAATCCATTATTGTCATCTTTTGTACTGTAATATTTTAAGGCGCATAATATACTGATATGTTTATCGTATTTGATTTCAAATGTTAAAATGAAGCGTTGTTGTAGAATGGCGTATGTGATCACCAAGTTATCATACTGGTTAACTCAGGTATCTTTAATTTTTCAATTTATACTTTGTTACCCTATTATGTTTTGCCGATATTCTACCAAGTTTACCGACCAGTTATCAACAAACCTTCACCAGAAAACTCTATTCTATATATTATTTTAGCAATTTGATAAAACACTTTTTTCCCATCCGAGAGATGTTTTTTAACAGCATTATACGTATTTTAATTTGTAATGTCTGGAACGCATAAAACGAAAACTGCATTACACCACCGATAAAACATATCTAACAAACAGTAAGTTGTAAATTAAAAATCGTCGACAAATGGTCTGAGGGTCACGTTTTGTTTTTACAACTATAATAACCTGGGAACCATTTTATTACTTACATTTGCGTTTATAATGCCAAAAAATACTGCAATGTAGGCTAACCTTCAGAGATACCAAGAAACAAAGTTTATAAAGTGTAGTGATTTTTTATGTTTTTTTAAAATTGTATTCTTATAATGCCTACATTTTGTGATTCTATTTGTTCTTCCATTATGTAAAAACAAAATTTTATATTATTTCTAATCAAGTATTTTTTTTTTTGCTTATCACTGTTTACAATTGTGGCGGTGGTTGATTACTCAACTGAGACCGTAAAACAAGCAATATTTTTATTCTGCGCAGTCTTAATAATGCCAGTTATATTTTTTTATTTCGATAGTGTACTCTAAAATTCTTATTCGAATATGGTGTTGTCAGTTTTGAAGTTATCTTACCATCATACCATAGGTGTATAATAAATTAATGTGTGAGTGTGTGTATAGCTTCCGAGAATCGTGTGTTCCTCTAACCATGCGAGGATTAATCTGAACAAAAGGCTTGTGTGCCCGTTATTGTATACAGTTTGGTGTCGTATACTATATAATACCTAATATTGTCAAAGACTACAACTTTCTCGAGACTGTCACACTTCATTAAACAAAGCAAATACAATAGTATGAGTTAAGTTACAGAAGATTGAACTTTTGGAAGAAAAGCAAAACAGTATTACTCACAACGGAGAAATCCATACGGCGATCTGTTATATATATATATATATATATATATATACGATTGTTATAATCCGAACGCCATACAACTATATAGCTCCCTGATCCTCACATGTTATGCCTGTTGTTAATACCTAATATCGAGAACGATCGTGTAGCACTGTAGCCATATTATAAGTACCTACTATTTAATCACGCTTGACTAATATACTGCGTATAATATAATTTCATTCGAATAAAATTATAAGTCATATGGTAATGACGAGACCACGTGAAAGTGCGTAAGCATACTTACCAAAGTAGGTATATAGGTGCCAGCTGAACAATAATATTCTACCGCAGAGCTGATTGTGAAAAACATCGATCTCCAGCGAATACAGATCAATTAAAAACGAAAAGTATTTCAAATATATATCGTTTTTAGTATAAATATTACGACTAAAATATGTATATAGCTGTGCTCCCTGAAAACACCGGTTATTACGCATTATTGTTAACTGCTTTAGATGAGATCGTCGCGCAACAAGTTTTGGTCAATGTCGAAAAGGTCTCGTTGTTGGACCAAATCACCATTCATAGTTTTGCGCTGCTATAACTTCATACTAGCGGCGTGACATTGCGAAAACACAAATTGTCCAACTATTTAGTACGTGATCTATTGAACATGTTGGATATACATTTGCGTGTGCGAAAACTCTCGTGTGACGTGTGACGGCGAGATGACTCTCTTGTGGGCTTTCATTATCGAGGCTGCACCGTTGGCGTAAATATTAAAATATTTCGCAAAAAATAAACAGATGTACAGAAATTTATTTGATCTTTTTGCGCATTTTTGAAATTTTGCGATGTTAGAAGTGATGTTGGTGACACACACCATAACATGTCGGTAAAAAGTAAAATATAGTCAGATCTATTCCGGGACCTTTCAAAAAATGACCATAACTAATATGGTCAAGAAATTTGTTGGACTATGCATTTATAATTTAAAGTTATTACATTTTAATAAATATGCATTCATTGCATATTTTGTCAATTTATATATTATATGGATTAAAATAATAATATAATAATCATTAAATATTATTATTTTGGGATTAACATAAATGAAGCTAAACAAAATATTGATCATGAACAATGATTAGGTATATTGTTAATATTATGAATTTGCTTAATTTCACTAATTACCTAAATTTTTCTTCGCCAAATAATTGTATTTTAACATCTATATTAATTAATACATTAACTTTTTTATATTTTAGCATTGACAGTTTCAATGAATGTATACAATGTACATATACTGAAAATTCTCAATTTTCAATTACATTATGACGTTATGTACCAATTTATGCATAATCGTGGATTTAAAACATAATCTCTGTTAAAACACAGTCTTATTTCCCAACCCAGAATGTACACATTTATAATATGTTTGTATATAATATAAAAGAAGATGTCCTGCTAAAGACTGACTAATAAAAAATGTGAAAAATACTTTGATAGCTTGAGAATTGAAATTTACGAGATATATTTTCGTATCACCATGTCAATGTGCCTACACAAGGATTTTCCACTTATTTAAAAGTGGGATTCATACAGGAATTTTTCAGCTTTTGAAAAACGATTATTTTTTTGTATGAACAGAGTTGTCATTGGCTATAAAAAATAAAATGGTTATTATAATATTATTGGATATACTTTTAGGCCATATTTGATCTATAGGTACCACCAAAACTACCGTGCAGGTAAAAAATTTGTATAGCTTACATTTGACGGAGTTTAAGACTGAGTAAATCCACTGGCATTATTTAATTTCTAACACGAGCAACGGCATGCAGGATCAGCTGGTAACGATTATAATGCGCAGAGACAATACTGTTTTTGAATATATTATTATCCATGCCAACAAGCGGTGACCTTCAGACATTTCGTTTCGTCGACGGATACAGTTCGCGTAATATCATCGCTACAAAAACGTTTCAGAAGGTGATAGGGGGGGGGAGGGGTTGGGGCTTATACCCCGGTAGATCTAGATATCGGAGTTAGAAATATTCGAAATAAATACAATTATAGTCGGCGATCCGGTGGCGTGGTTGGGTGGTTTGACCGATATTATTCCAATACCGTGGGCGGGATGGCTCTAAAACGATGGGTACGCGCAATGTTTTATCCGAAAACATGTTGCATTTATCCTGGACCGCAAAACACTGCCGCCCGTGTTGTTGTACAAAGAGGGCGGGCAATATCGGTATTCTCGCTATTCATAATAATTATTATTCCTGTAGTTTTCCACATACCTATACAGCTCAATCGCCTATTATGTAGCCTATAGGCACACTATACGCGTATATTATAATATCTTACGAAATAGTTTCCACGGCGCATGATAGACCGGAAGTTGTTCGGTGTTTCGCACGCGTTTGTTCGGAGTGGGTTGAATTTTCAACGGTCTCCTAAACGGTATAATAGATACACGCGTCTTGATATTATATTTACCTCCCCGTGTAGGTGCAGAATAATAATAATAATAATATATAGGTGCAAGCATTACAGCATGGTTTTTCTTTTAACGCGTCTACGAATATTTAGATTAGTGGTTTTACATTTTTCAAATTTTACCAAACGACAGTCTTAAAACAAACGAAAATCTATAACTTGTTCATTTTCGCATTTTTCTTTTACCATTTTATGTCATTACAAATTAGTTTTATTTTTAAAAACACAACTTCAACTAGTTTTGTTTCATATAATACTTCATATAGTTATATTGATTGGCTTTCGATTTAATCGACACGACGAGCTTTTATTAAGCTTTTTGCTAAACATGTTTTTATAATACATGTACGAATTACCGACTTACTTTGTGTGAAAAATACGTCTGCGGACAATCGGAGAACACATTACGATGGCTCGTCTTATTCGGTTCAGCTGCTATAATAAGACGACCAAATATATTAAGAGGGTATGATAATATTTTCTTGACGGTTTTTACGGAAAATACGCAACGAAGATATGCATTTGACTTGGAAACGGTTTCATCACAAGTGTGCGATGGAACGTATATTCAATCTTCCTTGAAATCGTTATAGGATGATTTCTAATGACTTTATTTACAGAATGTCATCGTTCATCCGCTTAGAAGTGTAACATCAGAAGTTTCTTGGTAAATGCACATTCCATATTTCCACGTTTAATTGTCTACAGTGGATTGGTGTTTAATGAATATTTGTATTTTTTGGTTGTTTAGTCGAATTCACGAAGTGTTATTAATTATTATTATCATTACTAATATTAACTTCCTAGTTTGTCAAATATTTTAAATGGAAATGAGTGGTATTTTAAAGAGACCTTGTTTTTTGCAAAAACATAAAAATTCGTTTTTCCTCCACAAAAATACAATAATATTATAGGTACCGGGTTGTATGAGTAAATTCAAAAAATGTCATCAGCTGAGAACGATGATTATAATTTATAATAATACTGAAGGATATCTTTGCACACTGACAAATCGAGTCAAAATATTGGATCTTAGCTAAATATATAAAGAAATATTGAAAGTTTAATTCTCCGTAGAATCATGGTGTACCTAACTATGGCCGGTCGCTGTTATCGTTATGGTGGTAACAGGTCCCATATCCGTCATGCTTTGTGTATGGAAATCCATCAGTAGTTTAAAAATGGTTTTTACTGCCACGTAATCGGTTTGTATAATAATGTACAACGTCATTTCTTAGAATTTCCGTTCCCGAGAGAATAATTTTGGGCTGACCCATCGCCATTTGTCGGGGACATAATATAATTTGGTCGGCGTTAATATTATAATATAATCATGCGGTATTTTGGTGTGCAGTGAAACTGGAAAAGGACGACATAATAATATATTATTTTATTATTACCATCAGGCGAATGCTACAGCAGATAACAAACCGATCAAAAGGTTGTATAACGGTTTCCATAAAATATTATTTTATGGTTATTTTATAACAACAATTCTCCTTAAAATACTCAAGTTACGTGACATTTAATAATTGTCAGGTATTCGTATCTCAAACGTAATCACCATAATACGTTAGACTCATCAATTTTTTTATGCTTGCAATTTATAAATGTATTTACATTTTATTTATTTATTATACTGAAATACAATTAGTATATGTATGTATACAACATGTACATCTGTGTCACAACTCTATTAATATGTTGTTAATACTTTTTAAATATTAAGGATTTGAAAAATTGTAAGGATATTATATGCAAATAATAATTATTGGTGTATACAATAAACAGTTTAGTACTTAATAAATTAACTATATATTCTATTTTAGATCAACTTATATAGGTTCATGTAAAAAAGATATTATATAAAAAGGGGTAAGATCCGTATACCTACTGTTGTATCATGCATAGTAGTATAATACCTACCTGGTATAAATGTAAACATTGTTAATATTAAAACTATTAACTAGATTAAGTAAACATGTATGTAATGTGAAACAAAATTTAGTGTTAACTGTTAAGTCTTAGTCAGTAACTTTTAGCAGATGTAGAAAAATAGAAACTAGGTTGAGCGATCTTATTATAAAAGTGATAGGATTAGAAAAATGTGGGTCCTTCGGGGGTGATCACTTGATGAGGTCACCGTGACGCTGTTAGACAAAACAATATAGGTTATAAAGTTTTATATTTTTAATTATTGTGTGAGTTTAATAGTGTACTTTGGAAGCGATTCGTGTATACGACACTACTCAAAAATCAATATCACGATAGGTGCTAGATATTAAATATTATTGTTTTTGAGTGTTATGATATTAGATACTCGATTCTTACATTTTAAGTATTTAGATACTCAATAGTCGATAACACTAAAATAAAATTGATTTATTTCTCTACTTATATTATAATATTACATTTTACGCCTGTTCTCAGTTACTCTAGGTATATTATTATAATATATTTAAAATATACATAATAATATTGTATTAATAGGTATTTAAAAAAGCTGGTTTATTAATATTTAAGTAGTCAAACAGTGAAACGTACAAATCACTAGTATACATAGGTAGGTAATAATAAAAGATAAGTATTACCCATTGATTATAATTAATTTATAAATATTATGTTTATAATCAATGGTGTCAATAACATGTTTTATTTTATAATTTTAACAAATATAATTTAATAATTAAATTATTTTATTAATATTATGAAGATTGATTATAACATGCTTTATTTGGATTATACTGCTAATGTACATCATACATTAATAATTGAGAAACTTATGTCTCGATCTGATGTGTGGCAATACATTTCTACAATAGATGTGAGTGACTCGATGAGTGATATTAATCGTTTGATTTACTATTTGACTTTACTATGATTTATGAATCGCACACAACTATACAAAATTACATGGACTAAGAGGTGTTCAAATTTAAAACACAATGTTATTAGACGAATATTCACCGAGTACCTATCTATAAAAGTTGTATGGAACGGGCTTAAGATATCAAAATTTATCTCTACGATGATAAGAATGAATATAAAAATTCGTCTAAAAAAGACACTACTATATAATTCTATTAATAGAAATTATTAATCTTTAGAAAAAAATTAATGTTTCAACGTATATCTTTCGATGAAACTATTTATGAAATACTCATCCCATGAACTAAAAATGTATCACAATGAAAAATACTCAATAATTTCCGTAACTGCATTCCGTGGTATAAGATATAATCATATTAATAAGATAGGTACTCACTTCGAAGTTACTACACAATTCGCTCCGTTAAACTGACCAAAGTCTTCTGGTCATCCTCGGATTTCAAAGGCACCTAGGTCGACGGACGACTAGTGATATACACGCATTAAACATGATATGTGTAAATCGTGGAGTACGATACGAATGTCCAGCAAGCACGGTGTTGGATATTTCGGATTAGTAATACACGGTCATGGATCCGGAACAGAACGTTTTACTATGTATATATGTTCGTACATTAAGGGCGTTCATTAGGGCGGAAGGCGTGTAAACGACTTCCGGTCTAGTATTTTTCTCCATATTATTCACTTTTATACATTTAAAAATATATATAATATATTAAGTACACTCGGCCGGATTAACGTTTGATAAGATGATGGGAAATTTGAAATCTCCTGTTCTCCACCACCCGCGCACCCATGGTCCGCGCCGTTGGAGTGTCCCGTCAAAATCACCACTGTCGGGGAACGACGAGGCCATTGACTAGTCCTAGTCAGAACCCATCCTATAATAATAAATAGCCGTCAGACCCTTGGAAACCCTCGTGATCGGAAAGACGTGAATAATCCTCTTCCCACGACGACTGTGGATGCGTGGATGGATTTTCTTCCGCAAACACGTGTCATCACCGATCGATTTATCACTAGTTGGAATAAACTAAATCGCTCGAGTTCCACTCGCAAATAACGACGAATGTGCACACAACAATAATAATATGGTCCAGTGGCCGTTCACACCGAATCATGTGAAATAATATAACATTATCGACGGACGATGAATACAATATGTATGACAAAAATAGGAAGCTTCTGCAGGTTTTGTATTTAACAAATAGTGTTTTTTTTTTTATAAATTAGAGGTAACGTAATACAATAAGCGTTTGAGTATTTAATAGTATGTGATGCTTGAAATAACGGTATATAAAATTAAATTTAATATCTCACAATATCCTTGTGTCACTGATGAATGGCTTCTTGTTTATATTGTAATCCTCATTTATGTTTTTTACCCCCTATTATCGCGTCACGTACATATTCTGCATACATTTGTACTGGCATTATTTTGAAAATAAAACTGTCTCACAATTTCACCGCGTAAAATTCGGTACTTATCTTTACGGAAAACTGAGTTTAACCCAATTAAAGTTTGATCAGGTACAGGTTATGACTCATATAGGTGACATATCAATAGGTTAAATCTAAAGCGTTTTGATTTGATTTTTATTTTAACCTTAGACTCGTGTATAGTTGAAATCAAATGTGTATATTATATTGTAAGCCATGGATTATTTTCAGTTATATTTTATAACCGTGATTGGTATGATTAAAACTGTTATTATTTTATTTTATCAGAGCAGCCACTGTAGTTTGAATTGTATCGGGCGAATGAGAGTCATTCAAAATAATTAAACTTTATGCTATACTAAGAAATTATGTGGAAAAAAAAGCAATACAAGTTAATTGTTTATTTACTTTATGTCATAAATAATATATTTCCGTGTAATATACTTACGCCAAATTCATTAGGTACAGTTTAATGATTGGGTTTTATGTGTCTTTCGCTCTTTACAGAATGCAGTTTAATATCTAATAATATTCAGAATATCCTGATTTTAAGCGACGATTGTCTTGTTATCATTACTATTTACTTATGCATGGATCTAGGTATATGTTCGGGGATATTACCGTTACAAAGGTTATAGTTTTGTTTGTGTAAGCTTTAACCGGAATAATTAACAAATTAAGTACCTATAATAATTAGTAATTATTATTACAATTTTAACATAATATTCTGAATATAACAACCTACCACACTATTAAATTTAGGAATAACGTTTTTGATAATTATTAATTATTATTAATACACGAAGTATTCAAGTGTATGGACAAAATAGGTATTATTGTTACAATACATGTATCAATAAGGATTTAATATTAAATTGAAACACGACGTACATAATACTATAACAAATTATAATTATTTTTTTATTATTGTTTATATATCCGCTTCAACTGCTAAGGTTCTTGCCATATCAAAATACATAACATTTTAAAGATATATAAAAAATATTTTAAGGATGATACATCAAATTATATTTCATTTTTATAAAAACAAACTCATTTTTCTGCATACTTACCAAGTTTTTTTTACTATTTCGTATTGTTATGATAATTTAATGAAGATTTATTAATATATATCACATACATATTGCACCTATAATATGGTATTCGACTGTGTTAATTTATGAACGCAGGTCATATGTAGGACCTGTACAATATGACTTAGAAAACTTAATTTATGTATCGGTCCAACAACCAGGTTCTTAAGACCGGTTCGTGTATTGAGAATAGTTAACTAACTACTCCTTAAATAGATAGGATAAGGTGTAAAATATCGACGGTTACTTAGTTTTAAAGAATGAACGAGGTGTGTTGTATAGTATAATATATGTATTAATTTCTTGCACATTTTAATTTGGACAAAATTATAGTATTTATAGCAATTTTAAATATTCTTTGATGTTATTAAAACTACATACTCAACTTAATAAATATAATTTTAATATTTTATAAACTGAAATTATTTTTGAATTTATTCGTTTGAATTAGTTGTGGATATATGAAGTTACATATTCTTTTATGTTTTTCAATCAATGCAAGACATACTTAAACTAAAACAGTATGTGCCCACTTCTTAACTTTTAAATTTACCCAAAACATACAAAAGTACACAACATATACGTACGTTGGAATGTATGCCTCTAATATATTTACTATGTCGTTTTTTTTTAAATGGAAATATAACACTTGACATAATATACTGCTTAAGAGTGCAATCATAAAATATTCATTCAAATCATATAATATATTATATAAATTATTTAACTTAACATTTTTTTCAATGACTGAGGTGAATTATAATACATTGAGTTAATATATACATATATACATTTAATATATAATACCCACAAACACAATAATATTATATTACAATTATAGACTCTGTCCAATTCAGTTAATAGTGGAAATGTATACTGTAAGTGTTGAATTGCATACCTATAAGTTTATTGTTCACTGCTTATAGTTGTATAATTCCAGTAATAAATGAAATGGTTACTGTAAGGTACTTATAAGCAAAAACAACTATGATTTATGAATGTATCTATCAAAAATTTTAGTTTACGAATCACTCGCAGGTACTGAAATTAATTGCATCTTTTCAGTCGAGTGTAATTCGATTTACACGCCGTGGGCGAACTATAAATTATGAATACGACGAAGACAATAACATAACTTATAATATTACAATGTTATACATCGATCTCAAGAAAACAATTGGTAAATATACGGTACAAACAATTATAACAAAAACCATCATCAATTTGAAATGGTTTTGCCTTTTTAATATGTAAGTAAACCAAATAAATAACTGAGATCAAACACTGTACTTTATAGTTTATTTTAATTCTGTGCTTTGCAAATGCGATAATTTATTGTTCAAGGCAAAAGAACTGTTCATAATATTATCGTGTGTTTATCACAATAATAGATTTGGTTCTCTCATCTAAGGTCATAAGTCAGAATAATATTATAGGTACCCGTGACTGTGTTATAGTTGTCAGGACTCTGAAAAATAAAATGTTTATCGATTAGATTAGGTACCTATATTATTATTTATCATCACGTTGAAAATTTTCATCAATCCCTCTTATCATTTTTTTCTTTCGTTTTTTTCATATCAAACCAGAGTCATAGTTTTAGAATTTTTACTAAAAAACTAATGTTGCGTAGATATTTACATTTTCCAATGTTTCTCTATTAATTTTACACAGTTATTAAGAAAAGTACTGAAAGTTTCATAGCTTTGATTCCCAGCTGAGTACATTATACATCAATCATTAAACAACATAAACCTCCCTTATGTATGTAAAAGATTGGTGCAGATCTTCTGATCCAAAACGTTATGTCAAGCACACATAAAAAACAAAATTAGTACATTATTTAATTTTTTTTTTTTTTTTATTACAGCACACTTTTACATCCGTATAATACTGTAATAAGAATTAAGCTATTTAATTTTGCCATAACAGTAAATAGAGTCCATAAATATCACATGGTATATCAGTTATAAACTAAATTAAACGACTAATTTATTAAATATTTACGAACACCAGTTTGATGACCTATTAACACTATCCATGCGATATAATCATTGAAACTTTTTTCAATAAACATATCGATAAGTTATCAATTAAACATTCTAATCGGTTTAAAAAATGTTCATAAATATAATTATCGAAAGTTTTTCCATCGAGTCTGCACCCAGAGTTGTACGATAGTTGAGCCACGGAAGTATACTAAACCGTTACCTCTGGTGGTAAATAAAAGTAAAAAATGGTCGAAAAATAACTAAAATTATAATATTATATACCTACAAAAGTTTGTAAAGGTTATCGAAACTAAAACGCATTTGAAAATATAGTTAGGACGCATGAATGCTTATATTTTATCGTTCAACATTATTTTAATCTTACATCATAACTTTATACGGCAATAACCCGTACCTTCCTATATAATGGATATTTGCAATGTTATTACTTTCTTTTCTTTTTTAGTTTTAATCAACGAAAAAATATAATATTTTCACACAACATGTTTATAATAACATTGCTGTGAGAATGTTTGTTGAATAACGATAATGATAATAATAATAATCACAACGAAAAATATGCAAAGTACCAACAGACAACAGACTTTAAAATATAATATACCTATCATTATTGTTTTCGAGGAAAATTCCTTGTCGCAATTCACGCAGTGTAAACTAAAAACTCGTCAGAAACAATATGCATAAGCACATTTTATTCAGCGCCCTAAACTAAACGTATTATTATTATTGTTACATGCACATCGCAATTATACGAGTTATCGTACTTATTTTGCTTTCCGCCCAAAACCTTTATCTACCTTAAAAAGTTAAAAATAACTATAATAATTGGATTTTGTTCAAAACAAACAGACAAACAAACAAAGAGAAAAAGGTTACGTTTTTGCCACGCCACGTGGTATTCAATAATAATATTATAATAAAAATATAATAATATACGAGTTCATCGTTTTGCACTTTAGTCCATTGTCGTAGATAATCAATTTTGTTTGAGTGTATGTCTTTTACAGGTTTTTTGAGGGATTTCATACACAAGTAAAGTTTACCTATTGCATAATGATTGAATGATTTAATGTCATTGTTATGGAATAGTTGATCAAATAAACGAAAGTGATTCGTCGTTTTTTATTTTTAATAATGATAACAACTTTTAACAAAACTTAATTATGTATATTGTGTGACATCAAACTAATTAATATAATATTATATAGTATAGTATGATAAAAATTTGTTTAATGTAATAAGTATAGATACCTATCTAATTTTGAGTTTATAGAAAACTTTTTTGGAAAACTGTCAACCAATTAATGTATCAATTAAAAAATATACATAATTTATTATAATATGTATTTGTATGAATTGTAGTTTATACTCGTATTTATGACATTATATGAATTATTCTTAACATTAGTACGATTTTTAATGCCAGAGGCGAGTTTATAATATAAATATCACTTTCAAACTCACCCCGACCATTTCTTATAAACCAATAAAAGATGAGTAGATAGGTGCATTGGACACAAGCCGAAGAGAATTCTCTTTCCAAGTCGTTTAAATATTATATCATTTTTAACTGTACAATAATCTACATTTTAAATGTTTATTGCAAACACATTTTATTGTTATTCCCATTATTGCATGAATCAGAATCGACTCGTGATATTATTCAAAAGTCAACATTTACGGTTTTTATTTTTATTTTCTGAATATAACCTTACAAAATAAACGGTTTTATAAAAAAAAAATAAAAATACTGTAATATTTAATAGGTAGCTGTTCTAGAAATGTGTGCGATTTAAACGATTAGAACTACTTATATACCTATATCATAATAATTATTTGACGGTAAATCTTATCCGTTGTTTTCCAAGTCATTACATTCTTTCGGAATCTTATTTTCCAAAGTGTAGATACGTATGATACACGTGGTTGAAAAATATTTTTATTTTATCATAATTTATACAGCTCATTGGTAAAACCAATAGGTATAATTGACTCCTGATTTTTTTTTTTAAATGGCCACATAATATATGATATAATAACTATAGGGATAAAATTCATACGCAATGTGAAATAAAGAAATATGCATTTATTTTAATTTTAGCTTAGAATATGCTAAAATATAATATAAATAAATTACAATCGATTCGTCAATAATGTTCACACTATGATTAAGTGCTAGTGAAGTATCTTATAATTTTTAAATAAATCAAATGCATTTTCTCATATTATGCTGAATCATTTTTGTTGATTTACTTTTATATAAATCCATAGAATTTTCAATACCTTTTTAGATTTAATTTTAAATAAAAATAAAATATGATCGTTTGTATAGCAATATTAGGTGATTTTTTTAGATGACTAAACAAATTCTTAGAATTACGTCGAAAAAAACTACCAATACATATAAATACTAAACCCAATAATAATCAATCTCATAATCTGTGGCTTAACTGAAAGTTGGAATATTTTTTTGAATATTTTACCGCATTACTGTCAAATATTGAAGCAATGTAATATTTGTATGTATAATATTATATGCATTTAAAGTTTAATATAGTTTAGTATACCTATCGTCACTTCACTCTTCTTATCCAAAAATGTATCTCACTAAATATATATTACTATATCTATAGTTAGTTTAGAACTTCTGAACTCTCTGTGGTACAAAAATTATTTTTGTTAATGGATATTAAAAAAAAAATAAATACTCAAAACTTATCCGATTAATCGAAAAAGCTTTTGACACCTAAAAAGAAAAACAACATTACCTACTATAAATAATAATATTATATTTTATCCAAAATCGAATATTTCAGAATATAATGGAAATTCTCGAAAAGTATTGAGAGTTCACGAATAAAATACAGAAAAAACGACCTATAAAAAATACAATCCGTACGTCCACCATTTCTAATCAATAGACGAGCTAAACGAAACTCTCAGAGAACTTTTACCACCCAAAAAGTATTTTCCGATAAAAGAAGATAGTACACATCATTTTAAAACATTGGTTTTTCAATATGTTGCTTCTTCGCTCGGCTTAGGGCCTAAAAACGTACACAGTACATAATAATATGTTTGGAAACCCTTTTTCTTGTTCTAAATAACTCAGCTTAATATGTTATTTAAAATCGTTCTCATACTACTTACGTGACCGTTTTATATAAACGATACCTATCCATTGAATGGAACAAAGTTGGCAGCATAGCAGTCATAATATTATACAGCGTGAGTCACCAACCATTCACTCTACATTTATCATTTTTTTTTTTTTTTTTTTTATTTTTTAAGAGATAATATACAATCTATACAATATAGCACAATAAGTATATGTGAAAAGAGTAGTTATACATGAATAGTCTTGATTAAGAAATCACCCTATGGTAACCCTATAAAATTGAAAAGATTGGAAGGTGGGAGTAATAAGGCAGGAAATTTATTAAGTGGTAGGTAAGGTACACATTTTTTTTTTTTTTTTTAATTTAAGAGGTCTCTACACCATCTTCTTTTTAGCCTCCTGCGAGGATTTTCCGGGAGCGTTACGGTATTTAGGCTTTGAATCAGTGGATTTTCGTGATTGTTTAGGCGTGAGAAGAATCGTTTGTAAAAGATTATAGATTCTTCTTCTATAGATTTCACACGTAGGTCGTTATGAAGGGTTAGATTAGATATGTAGGGTTGGGCATTTGTGATTTTTCTTAGTGTTATATTTTGATAGGCTTGAATTTTGTTTAGGTTCGTTTTTTTGGCTGTACCCCAAAACTGAAGTCCGTATGTCCAAATTGGCTTTATCAGTGATTTGTATATTAATAATTTAGTTTTTAAACTTGAATATTTATTATTTGTAATTAAATTTTTTAGTGAGCGGGAGCGAGAGTTTAAAATTAATCTTTTTGATTTTATATGTTGGTTCCAAGTTAGTCTTTTATCTAGTATGATGCCGAGATATTTTACTGAGTTGGACATAGGAATTGGTATATTGTCAACTGTGACAGGCGGGCAAACACCATGTTTAAGAGAGAAGGTGGTGTGGACTGATTTACTGTGGTTGAGTTTAATTCTCCATTTGGTATACCATTGTGAGAGTTGATCAAGATGGGATTGCAAATTGGCTGAGGCTGTAACTGGATTTTCATGGATCGACATTATAGCTTTATCATCGGCATAATCGGCGACTAGGGTGTCTTGCGAAATGGGTTGATCGGAGGAGTATATATTGAAAAGAAGAGGCGATAATATGGCTCCTTGGGGTACTCCTGCATTGATTGGGGCCAGATCGGAAGTGCAAGACCCGAGGCGGATTTGGAAATATCTATCTGTTAAATACGATTTAATAAGAAGAAAAAGTGACGAGGGGAGAAAATTACGAAGCTTGAATAAAAGGCCATCGTGCCAGACGCGATCGAATGCCTGTGATATGTCTAGGAATGCACAGGTGCAGTATTGTTTGCGTTCGAGAGTTGATGAAATAGCATCAACTAGTCGATGTGTTTGGTGGATTGTACTATGGTTGGTACGGAAGCCAAACTGAGATGGAGGAAGGATGTTATTGGTGATAATATAAGGGGAAATGCGCTGAAGGATGAGTCTTTCACAAATTTTTGAAAGGAACGGTAGAAGGCTTATAGGCCTGTAGGAGCCAGGAGAGTCAGGTGGTTTATTGGGTTTGGAGAACATACATTTATCATTTAAAAAGCAAATCTGTTTAAATTATAATATTTGGAAATTTTAAGTATACTCGGAGGCTATATTTTAAATACGTAATAGATTGTTTATATAATTTAGGAAGTGCGGTGATACAAACTTTTTTTCTTATTAGAATCACGTTTTTCTAGTGTGAATTATTGTGAAGCGAGTGTTGTTGTTTTAAATGTTGATGTATCCAAATCGAAATTCAAATACATAATTTTTACTTTCTAGGTATGTTATTAAACTTTTTGTACGAAGGATAATATTTCTTAATGATGGACAAAAAATATAAAAATTATTTGATATTTAGTCTTGTACATTATGGTCAAAACAATTGTACAGATAATAAAATGTTAGTAGATTAATATAAGTTAATGACATTTTCAAATAATCTTAGGTTCTATATCTCAACCTATTTTCATAGGCTGACGTAATGATAGTAATGAATGGCACATATAAATTCCAATAACTCAGAAACTATTTGTTTGAAACTCAATTAATATTCATAAATATTTTAAAAATGTGTGCGCTTATAAATTACCTACAGTGAAAATGGCAATATTCTTATTGCAAAAAATAATTTGTGACACAGAAGTACAAAATGCTTCTTGGCTTCTTAAACGTATTAAAAAAATGTAAGCACCTATTTCAAAATATGGTATTTGTGTAATAAAATTCCAAAAAAAAAAAAAATTGAATAAATTAACAGTTAAAAAGTAAACATGTTTAGTGGGTTGCCCTCTTAATGGAGGGGATGGGAATAATAATAATTATAAAAATAAAAATAAAAGATAAAAAAAGTGTCGCTCACACCAATAATGTAAAACATTTTGTAAAAAAACAATGAACTCTCAATGGTCATGATGCCAAGGGTTAAAAAAATAAAATAAAAAGGTTTTTGTTTCTAAACGATTTAAATAAATCCAGTTAGGTCGTAACGTTCATTATGAACAAACGTACACTGCAGCATTGTATCATATTCGCTCTGTTATCGCTGTGCGCGCTCATTATTAATTTATTACGGTCATTATTTACTATAAATTCCGACTTTATAATAACATCATTATGATGAAGCACATACAGAAACCTGGTCCCACTTTACCAAGTATACTAAAACCCACAAAACAAAATTTGTTAACCTCGTCAATTTTTCCAAGTCAAAATTACAAAAAAATTACACCAACTACTATGCCTTAAACCAACCTAAAGGATGATCATGTGAACTTGCCTCACACTGAACGAGACATGGAACCTCCAGTTCCTACTATATCCACATCAAGAACATTTAAAACTAGTCCAATTTTAATAAGGTAATAACTAACATCACTGACCCAAATGGCTTTATCTGTAGGTCAACGCCGTCACACCTTATTGTGCAACCTGCAGGTCGCAGAAATTTCAACAAAATTATTGACCACTTACATGAAACTAATGTCATTTTTCATTCACATATATATGGTCGTTATCAGAAACCTACACTTTTCCACCTTAAGTAATGACATTGTTTTAGACTAGTTTTAGACTCAGTTAAACACATATACAATGTCAAAAATAAACAAAAATGTTCTTTACCTTTTGTGGATATTTTAACACATTATAACATATTTTATTACAAAGATAATCAAATTTCTCCTCAATACCAAAGTTTCGATTGAGAAACCACATACGAAGATACGTGGTCCACCATAGTGTCACAAATGCCAATCAACAATTGCAACCACAAACCTAAATACGTAAATTGTGGTGATAACCACCGCACGAATAAGTGCTCCAAAGACTGCCACAGTCCCGTCAAATTTGCTCTTTGCACTAAGGAATACACAGCTAACTTCAAAAAATGCCCAGTTTACAAAGTTGTTTTCAAAAAAACAGTCCCAGTAGTCTCTACATCCAAGGGCTCTAATTCCAAAGACCATTCTAAGACCAATTGGAAGTAGTGTCATTGGACACCCCCTTCCCTCAAGATCTTCACGTCCTGTAATTTTTATCATCATATTTACTTATTATATAAATTGTATATAGATTGTAAATTTTCTTAAATAAAAAAAAAAAGAAAAAAAAAAAAGACCAAATCTTATTCGGAAGCCAAAAAAATCAAAACTCACAAGCGGAATACAAAATCACCGATACTATTTCAAGTCTTATATCAAATTTAAACTCACTAATTAGTCACCTCGTCTCCCTTCTCTCATCAGCCTAAAACGTACTTACAGTTAATAGCAGTATACCATGAACTTATTGACCACACAATTCTCATTAAAATGTAAGCACTATAATATAGTGTAATGTACAGTTGTCATCTAATAATATATTATCTTATCTCTTTTCCTTTTCCTTTTTTCATTATATTATTTAAAACTATCTATATGTAACCAACTACGATTCAGTACAACTAATACAACATTGCATTTTGTAAAATTGTATAATTGTTTAAACTCGTAATATTATGAGATATGTTGACACATATAAATGTATTAAATAATAATAATAAAAACAAAATAAATCCACTTTCTTATTTTTGAAGCGTCATAACTCATAGAGTATTATTTGATTTCCATATGATCTTAATTGTGTATGACCGATACTTATTTTTCAGCATTTATGCTACAATCTTACTTGTGTTATTTGTATTAATTACTCAATTATAATACATTGTATTATGTTTTAAACTGTTTTATAGGGCTCATCCCGCTAATAAATTTTAAATAAATAAATAATACAGGTAGGTACCATATATTATAATTATTCATTACTATACATGAAATATCATGTGTGGACTGTGGAATATCTATAAAACAATAGTTTCACTAAAACTTTTCAATTGCCATTCGGGACGACCATTAGTTATATTGTTTAAATCAATTATCAATTTACTCTCGGGTATGTTAGTGATTTATATGTTATTTATATGCTTTTTAAAGTAACTACCAACGTGAATGGCCCCATCTACAATAATTAATTGAAATTTGCAAATTCAAAAGCATAACAGTTTTATTGTACTTCTGGACGTATTTAGACCAATAATAGGTCCGATACCAAAGGGTGAATATTTTAAAATCGAAATTGAACAACGTGTTTGATTGATGGTTCACTTACGCCTGCTCCCTTCGTAGAATAATAATATTGTAGAGCAAGTCGATATGTCTGACATCTGAGAAAACTACCTAAATCGACAATATATATATTATCATTATTGTAAACGGTTTGTAATAATAGGTAGGATTATGATTTATAACTTTTAATGTACTGCTCATACAATATTATTACCTAGTGTTATCGTAAATATTTTTTGAATCGATCAAAATTATCGACTAATCAAAATATTCCGGTGAAAAACCTGATTCTGCTATATTCGTTTACCGATTAGCTTTATTTATTATGTATTATAATACCATTAAAGTAATGTGTAATTATAACTTTGTTTACCATTCGAAAGTCGAGTCGATGTTCTCATTTAAACACACATGTGTAAAGTGTCAATATTGTCGTGAGCGATCCACGTTGATATCCACGCACGCATGATCGACCCATAAATGTGTGCAAAGCTCATATATAGAATGAACATTGAAAAATGTACACACACGTTTATCTTTACGTTCTACGATTATTTTTTGCAATAGAAAAGTTTAAAATGTGTATAATTTATTAGATATAATGCACTGTTTTAACACTGTACCTACTTTTATGTACGGAGATGCAGTTGCGATAGAAACTTTTATAAAATCTCACGTGATGTTTCTATCCATTCAAATATAATGTGTTTAACACAAATGATAAAACATCGTTGTTGACATTCGGACTAATGTAGTTTGGGCTGTAAATATAAATTATTTAAACGAGACAAAATATTTTTAAAAAAAAAGGTTACTATAATATTATGTATAGTTGAATCACCAACAGCAGAAATGCAAAACATGGCGTCCCATTTCTGTTGCAAACTGCGGTTTTTGAGCATCATTTTCAGATTTTTTGACATTTATATTTTGGGACTGATGTACTATTATTATACGCTTCTTATATTTTACGAACAGTAAACCTATTGCGCTTATCTTTAAGATTTACCTTCAGGTATGAAACATATGTTTTTGTCCAAATAAATAAATTACAATAATACTGAATTATCATACATTATATACATTAATTATGTAAGAATAATTAAATAATTAAAAATGTATAACTTATAATATGATATTGAACACTTCAGTTGTTTTAAATATATATAATATATATATATATATATATATTCTTGCATTTAAAATAATTATAATTGATTTGGAGCTAATATTTTAAGTATGAATTTCAGTGTTATCAATACACACTAAATCTGTTAATTTATTTTCACAATATTATGTCGGGTTAATTAGTTTGTTGAAAATGCACAATATTTTATATTTTATAACATGGGGTAACACAATAGTGATGATACTATTACTACTTTTATTCGATTTGTATTATCTAAGTGTGCATTATTTTTATATTTTTATGTTTTGATTTGATTCAATTAAAGTAACCAAAGTAGATAAACTGAATGTAAAAAATATTGTTTTTACGCATTGAAAATTTAAATTACCAACGGCTTTAATTATCTTTGGTGTATCTTCGTTTATTAACTATGAAAAACTACCGATCAACATATTGGTTTATCGAACCTGAAAATAACCGAACGCAATTAGTAAACTCCTAGGTTTTACTGTTGGAAAATATTTTAAACAATATATTATACGTTATACGCCGGTAGCCGTTATAAGTACATTATAATATGAGTAAACAATAATGTATATAGGCAAGTGCATCGCAAGAATATTTATGCGAATCGTGGTACTCAATAAATTCGACGTGAATACAATACATCGATATGGGCCAAGTCGTATATTATAATGTAACACACCTATATATATATATATACCACAGCATGTGGTACAATCATATTTTGTAAGCATAAAATATTTTCTCCCCGTGTATTGTACTGTTGCGGTCGTGGACTGAGAACAAAAAGAATCTATAGTGTCGAACTGTATGCAGTAGCAAACACTTCAAAGAAAATGTTGAACACGGAGGAAAGAAAAGCGTTGTCCCGTATTCAATCAATCGATGTAACTCGCGTACTGCAGCCTGCAAAGTGTTCGCCGAGCGAAATCGATTAAAACGTATATTAAGACCGCACATACAGTGATGAGTCAGTGGAACACTTCTGACTGCCGGAAATATCCAAATTGAAATTTCCGATAAGAATTCGTCGCTGTGATGTACATAGACAAAGGCAGCGCACGGCCGAAGAAAATGTTTGTATGATAATCGAAACCAAATTATATTGTATTCTCACGCGTGTACGCTTATTAGGTATGTTAATTTAGGCGGTGTCGTCGAAAAAAACGTATCAAAAACGACAGATTTGCATCCACGCGAGGACTTGAAATATCGTCACTTAAACAGAATAGAAGAGGTCCTTGTAATATTATGTTACGTGTTATATTAAAGCATATTCATTGGATAAAGTATCTTATATAGTCTTATGCGTTTTTATAAACGAATGACTGCGTTTACGCGCGCATTAATTAACAATTTGCTTGATACGTGAATAATTATCGGTTGCTCGTCTAAAACGCTTATATAGTATTATATGATGTGAATAGTTGGTGTATTACAGAGATTCTCTATTATATATTTGGTTTTCTGAAAACTCTCAAATTTCACTTACGACTGTATAATAATATGCTTTGATCAAATAGTTAGAAATGGAACTTCATAAAAAAAATCGTGATATTTCTCTATAAATTATAATAAAAAGAACGGATAAATAATTATTGGTGGTTCTAACATTCTAAAATGTCTAAATAGCAATAAAAAATTGACTAGGTTAGTTTGAAAAAAACATTGTTACAATAAGTAACAGATAATATTATGAAATTACTTTACTTTTTTTATTGTTTAGTTGGTTATGATTGTATATAAATATCTGTAACGTACAGAGCTTAAGCTTAATTTCACTACGAAATTCTACTCGGAGCGAAGAATTTTTTACTGTATACGTTTTACAAAGTGGTTTGTGTGTGTGTGTGTGTGTGTGTGTGAGTGTATTTTTTATGTCGTTCATCACGATTTGAAGCAAATGACTCGCTACAGTATTATATTATCATCATTGATGGTGGATTTTATCAAAACTTTGCATCTATAGTTTGTACTTCATGGTCAAGAATACGGAATTCTAAGTACTTTTCTTAATAATTGGAAAAAACTAATAAATACCTACAGCAGAAAACCAAAATATTTCCGCAAAACCAGGTGAAATCGATTTTTTGTTGTAATTCAAAAAGGACAGAGTTCCTCTGTTATTATCACTTATATTTAAAATGAAACAGGTGGTTACGCTTACACAATGAGTTTTTATGGAAAATGAGAAATTCTTTTTTCGTTCCAAATATTTACCACTTTTAGTATGTAAATTGATTACAAGGCATTGTACTTTTCTGAAAAAAATCATATGGGAAAATATTACCTTAATTTTTGGGGGCATACTTAATACTTCTGGAGGGGGGGGCTTAGCCTAAAAATAACCGTTCCAGATTCAATCATTACATAATATTATCTAAGTATTAATAATATAATAATTGTTTGATATATTATGATTTATCAGTAATAATATTTGAAACGTACAATTAAACTGCTTGGTTTCACTGCAAAATATAGTTTTTGCAGTTTTTACAAGAGTGATCACACAGTGTTTGAAATCGAACACAGGTAAAGTCAAGTTTAGTTGGACACGTTATCGATACATTAATTATGGTTTCAGTGTGAAAAGTGAATATTAACTATAGCTATAGTCATTTAAATAACACATACATAGTGTAATTATTAAAAATTCATATATTTTAATTAAAAGTTCATGATGCTAGTATAATATTATAATGTCACCACAAATTCGTTACTCATTGTACCTATTATATTTTTGTCGTATGAAAACGTGACTTCCCTAATTTTAATCTAAAAATTGTATACCTTCCAATCCATCTACTTTTTGTAAGGACATTTTCAATGATTAGTTTTACATATCCTTTTTGATTATCAAATTGTATATCCAATTCGTTTACACAATGTATTGCAATACAAGGAATAATACTCTAAATTCATACACGTATTTTTCGTTCGTAGAGAAAGAATTTCAAAATTCACGAAGAAGAAATCGTTTTCTTCTTCGCAAGATATTACCTAAGAAAAAAATAAAACTTAATACCTAATGATAGGATATATTATATCTTAAATTCTATGTAAAACTCCGAACACGTTTCGTAGCTTACAGTATATTACATTCAAAATAATGTCTAGTATTTATTTCAAAACAAATTTACTAAATCTTCACTACTTTTCCTAACTTATGTATATTTTTAAGTTAATTAACATTTTTTTAGACTCAAACTATTTGTTTGAAATTACCTAATTATTTTGATTTCACAACTAACTTTGATCGGTTTTAAATACTAATTCTCAAGAAATGTTAATCAAACACGAAATAACAATTATAATAATTTAGCCAATTTTTAAATAATAACATGCAGATTAATTTGTTTTAACTTTGAATTAAACAATAATCTTGTGAATATATCTATAATTGCCATATTTCTACTTTAACACATTTTTTAAATTTTATATCAAGTCACATCTCAAGCAATTATTTTGCTTGAACTGTAATTCATAATTACTCGCATTTTAGACTTTTTAGTGGAAATGTATTAATTTTATATGACGTAGAATTCTCCCCCTCAATTCATGAACCTAAATCATATAATTATTGTTCTTTTGATTTTAATCTACAAAATATAATGCCATTTTTAATGTTATAGTCGTAAAAATATGATTTACATGGATTTTTCACAAATATCACGGGAGTGATCCATTTACATGATACATTTATTTTTCTCATATTATTTTTCAGTGTTATGCGTTTTTTATAAATGTATATACCTATAAAAAGAATATTATACTTTATAGCAATTAGTGTAATTTATGCAAAAGTGCACTGTGATCAAAAATAGAAACAAATTCACAAACATGATTTCAATATTAAAATAATAATTATGGAAAAAAAAATAAGAAGAAGAAAGACGGAGTAGCATCAATGGATGGATATCACCATAAAGTATCATGTTTTAATTATAATAATTTATGAAACATTCGCTACCGACGTGGGTTCAACTTTTTAGAAAACATTGCATCGTAAAAACTTGTATTAGTTTCTTTAAAATATGGAATAAAAAACTAAAAACTAAAAGCTTTTTTTGATTATTCATGTATCATTTAGGATTACGCCTGTAGTACTTGAGTACTTTATCTAATGTTAGTATTCGATCTATGTATAATATATAGATATATTATCTATATCTATATTATTTTTAAACTATAGTCTAGATAAAATTTTGCAAACCATGAAATAACGTGACATTTCATAAGTTTATTCTATTGTTAATACGATGTCGAATCTTATTCAAAAACAATAACAATTATTATTTTTGTCTATCAATTAAATATTAATATAATATTGAATGCAAAATGAATAATGGGTTACAATATTTAATCGTGGATCTTAATTATTTTTAAGCCTTTGTTGTATATGCTTAAAAAGTGATTATTATTTTTTTTTATATAAAATATACGTGTTTCGTCTATGTGAAAATTGCATAAAATCAATTGAGTTGTTGAATAATTATTTGCATTTGAAAATTATAATTTAAGCTTTAATGACATAAACGTGTTACAATTAAAAGGGTTTATAATAGTATTTTACGTGACTATACGGTCTACCGAATAATATAAAATGAAATACTACATTTTTGGTAGGTACCTACCTATAGTAAAATATTTTAATTTTAGTCATTACTCTCTACGAAAAAGACTCCAGTATAAATTCGTGTAACTATAATGATATTAGTTCAGAGTTTTTTACATAATATTAAGGTATAATATTAGTATTGTTTTAGTTTGTATAATGTAATTGTTATCACTATAATTCTTATTAAATTATCTCAAAAGTACAATTATCATGGAGATAATATGCGATTTCACGTGTCTCGATTTTGCTTTAAAACTATTTAATAATCTGATCGTAATAATATTTAATATTTTATGTCTTTCGTATTATAATAATAATAATCCGTAAACACGGGTACGTGGAGATTTGTACTATTCAATCGAAATCAAGTACGTAATATTCTATGTCCAAGGGACCACTGATAAATAATTATGATATATCATCTAAAATTATTAATTATCACATTCAGATGTGTTAGGTACACAAATATTTATTTTAACCTGTGTTATTTTTTTAATCGGTACCTAAAGTCTAAAAAATATTATTTTATATATAATACGATTATAGTTAGGGCATCAAAGCAAAGTAAAGATCAATTAAAAATAAATTGTTTATATTTACCTTGTTTGGATCGTTTGAAAACAGTTAAAAACTACTATTGCCTATATTGATAGTTATGGTATACAAAAAATTGGTTTAATATTTTAATCATAATTTAAAGCTTAGGTAGAAGACAATTAATATTTCTACGTTTTAAATACAATCATTTTGTATGGGAGGAATAATGAAATAATATGGATCAAAATTGGTTCCATTTAATACTTCATTATTGAATAGAACGAAATAATTCACAAACACCAATAATACAATTTTGTTTTTTATTAAAATATTGTGTAGCATAAAAAGGAATAGAAACTTAACTTATATTCACAGAACATCTAGATCTGTATTTGAAAATCAAGCATAATTTATATAAAATTAAATGGCTTCAATTTAATTTTACGAAAGTTTGTTAAACATAGCGTTTTTTTTATGTTCATTCATGAGGTAAGTAATAAGAAAAAGAACGTTTTTATAATGTTGACTTTTTAAATATTTTTTTTAACCATGTGATTTTAATAAATCCAATTGTTTTTATTTATATAAATATTAAACACTAAAATTGTGTCCTTAGAACAAATTAGTGCTAACTCACTGTATAAATTTAAATAATTACGTTTCATATTATAGGTAGTTACTTTTTACATTTAATTTTAATATTAGCTTATTACCAACTGCTACCAATAATTTAATATTAACAGCACAGTTTAAGTATCTTAATTCAGGGTATATTTATAATTCACATTGAGAAATATTTTTAACTTGATTAAGTTATCCATCAATTACTCGTATACCTACATCGACAAAAAAAAAGTAAACGTTTTTTATCTATGAATCCCACATTATGATGATTTGAGTACTTATCGAATTTGATTTAGTAAATATTATGAATAAAATGATGGGTAGTTTTTAAAATAATAATCGATGCTGTATTCAATTGACTTATATTGTGTAATACCAGTCATTTTTATCACTTTGAATTTATATCAAGCACAAATAATGTTGTGCAACAAAAATTTTAAGACCGTCTATATTGTTGACAATTTTTAGTTACTTACTTAAGTGTGATTTATATAACATTATGGATGTTCTATATTATATTATCTCGTATAATTTTCATCAATGGTAAAGTAGTACAAAACATTTTGAACATTTTAGTATAAAAAATATAATAAAAACACAAGTACCTAGGCATTTAATACAATCCTCAGAAAAAAAAATCAATTATTTGATTCTTCTATCAAGCACTTCACGAGAGTTAACTTTTATTGAACCACATTTTATGAACTTGTCTGTTAACGTAGTCGAATATAATATTATAATATTATGTAGTGTGATTTTTAATTTTGGTAAATACTCACCAACTCAAAAAGTTTTAACAATATTTTTAGAATAACACCATACCATACACTTTTAATTTCATATCTTAAATCAAAATCTTCACATTAAGGATTTCAATATAAAAAAGGAAGACAGATGGGGTACCGCTTTGCAAAACAGTTGTACATTGCGTGTCGGGTGGGTCACTGCAATGGGTGTGTTAAATTTTAATGTAATGATAAAAAAATCATTACATACGGTAAACGATTCTGAGCGAAGTTTTTCAGCCTGTATACTTAGTACTTTTTTAATATTATTGGTGTATTAAAGTATTTTATTTAACTGTTAAAACTGGATAATTTAGAAGGTTAAATTATTTTTTTCGAATTCATTGCATTATCGAATTACAGCATTGTATGTATACCTAAATATAATAATTTACTTTAAAAGTCACTACCCACGAATAATATTTTTAAGCTACAACAAAATAACTAAAAATTGTATTCCTAGTTTAATTCTCACAAAAATGAACTTCAGTAATGGCAAGTGGTCACGAATAAACATTTGCGAAAAAATAAAAGTATATAATAATATACTTATCCAATGGTTATTCATTTTTGAGTTTCTACTAAAAACCAAAATTTATTTTGTCAAAAATTGATTGTGTGAAAAAATTCCTGTTTTTGGTTTAGTTTCCTCGACGCTTTTGGTAAAAACTAGTAATTTTAAATTTTGATCACTCAAAAGTGCCAACTAGATCCAATTTGCTACCATAATAACCAACTACTAGGAGCTGACACATATTGGCTTACTACACAACCACCAAAGTTAAAATCGAAGTATTTTTTTCTTATACTTTTTCTGTCCATAGAAACAAATAAAAATAAAAATGAAAAAACACACTTGAATGTAAAATCAATACATTCATCACTCCGCTCAAGATCTAAAATTAAGTTATATTTTTACTATTTGTATCGTTATAATTTTTAGTTGTTTATGTTTTTTAATGATAGAACATACTTTTGGTTTCATATTCTAAATCAGAATATTTTTCTTGAGAATTTTAATTATTATAAATATTTAATTTTGAACGAGTAGTTTAGTATTTATAACTTATATAAGTATTAAAAGTTTATGTATAACTAAAGTAGTGGACCAACGTTTTCGAGGCGTATCCCTAACTGGAGTGGAGTACTTTGATCAACAATTCTTTAAATACTTTTAATAGTTATAAACAATTTACTAATTTTTCGAAATTAAATGTATGATAAACATGTAATTCTCAGATAATATTATATGAAATAAAAACCAAATACTTTCGATAAGTATAAAATTACAATAACAAAAAATGTTGTTTTGTAATGACTCAAAGTTATGTATGAACAAATATTTTTAAAATCGTTAAAAATGGTCTAAAAAATAAATATTTGCTTTTAACTGAATCACACTGTATACAAATATAATGAAGGTGCAATTTTAATACCATTGCAAACATAATAATAAACGAATGCGTCGAATATGCTTTTGGAATGTGTTCGTCAACCAATATTATAATAATATACATTATATATTTTATACGTACCCACCACTAGAAAACCCTGAATACGAATGTTTTACCTGCAAACTCTCTAAAGCCCGGATAACTAGAAGCGAATGCAGCAATGTTTGATATATATGTAGTATATTATGTACTTGTACAGTCCTATATATTTATCGCTTGTGTGTGTGTGTAATGGCCCTAGCCCGTCTTTTCACAGTTTAGCCATTAGTGTAATTCAACCCTTTTGTTTATTGCAACAATCATAAAACACAAACAATAATCATCAACTGGCCTAACATCTGAAATCATTAACACTCCCCCTCCCCCTACGAGAACCAACCAACACATCGAGCTGCCGCCCGCAGACCATCTCCACGCCGTACAGAACGTGCCGGGTACGTTTTTATTTTGTTTCCAAACACCACCGATGGGTTGTAAATGGAAAACTGTACGGAGTGGAAAATATATCATATTTCGCTCGTCGTTCCGATTAATGCGTTGCCACCGATGATTTCCCGGCAACACCGCGATGTCTTAATATTATATTGACGATTGACCCACGCCCAAACGATTCAAGACGGCGTGACAATAAAATATTTGTTTATATATAAATATTATTTCGAATGATTCTCAGATGAACGTCAAAACTAATGATCCTTTTATTTTTCAGCAGGTTGGTATGCAAATATCACAAGTTTAAAGTCAAAATTTGGTTGAACTATTTTTGTTTTTATTAGTATTTGAATACAACTATTTCTATAAAGTTGTCCTTGTCAATTATAATAAAATATTATGTCTATAGTAGCCAGTATAGGTACCTATATAAAAAAAACTTCATAACAGATTAATATTGAGAAATTATTCAAATCGGTTGATGTAAATTGATGTTTTTTTCGTTGTTGCTTTAAATCGATAATATTCTTTGAGGATAAAATATTTTATAAGAACACACACCGATTGAGCCGAACATGCTCACGTTTCTCACACGGGAAGTTCTACTTTTGCAACCACTGACGCGTGTCAATCTTGTGTGGCCGGTACACGGACAATTTATATTGCGGTCTCTTATTTTCAGTTTAATTTGTGAAATGACCATTTTTCAATTGCATATTATTGATTTCAACGAGTCCGTGGCGTACATAACACAGTGATTTGTTTCTCACCGCCAACGGCCGGTTTGCGATTTCATTTCAAACGAGCGGATTAATCGAAAAACGTTCGTGTCCTAATATAATATGTAATCGGCGGCGCCCAAAGTCGGGATTTCGTGTCGAGTGTACACCACTGCCGCCGCCGTCACCGGGGTAGCTGGTGGTCAACTTCGATGTGGTAGAATCGGTTTCCTGCGTGTATCACGTGTGAAATTGAAAATAAATACGACGACCTATCTTTCTATTGCTCGGGTAGCGTATCGCTTTTGATTTCATGGATTGTTTTCACAACACGTTTTCACATCGACAGCAGTGCCGTATCGTTATCACGTCTTCCTGATATTATCATAATATTGAAATACATAAGAGGGAATCTTTTCGTGCAATGCTCGAGTCTCCGAGACAACTCGTAGAGTTGGAACTTGTCATTACCGTCCGACCGTCCGTGGACGGTAGTGGTATAGAGTGACCATATTATACGTCCTTGATATTATAAGTTGCCAAGTGCCATCATTGTTAGAAAGAGATATTCAATACCAATTCATATTATGCAATCTTTGCCTAAAAATGTTTGCTCTCAGACCTCTCTCTATTATCGGTTAATTTCTTTATAGGTCTATGAAAGTGACTCGCCATTTTTTAAAATTAATTTGAAACTGGATACTTAAAAATGCATTGAGCTGTGTGTTGAGCTGAGGAGATATTCACCGCCAAACGAATAATAATAATAATGTGCCTAATACAAAATAGTGACTGATACGCAGGTGACAATTATAAATAAAATTATAAAAAAGTAGTTACGGATTATGGTATAGGCTTTACTAATAGTTACAATTTATTGTAATTTTGTTGATATAATTGTACCTACTCAACAAGGGTATCAATTTAAATTCCTCGAACGAACTCTGTAGAGCTACCCATAGTCGGCTCTCTGAGATATCGGTTGATTTCGACTTTCAAAATACTTGAAAGTACAGATTTCTAATTAAATATCAGTGTGCCAACTTCATGGACGTTTCTAAATTAATATATAGTAGAATAATCCACGTTTATACTGTACAAGTTTTTACCGTCAGATTATTACCATCGGTAACTGAACGTATACAGTAGGTACATACGAAGTATGTAGCACATATTTGAACAATATTTTTTTTTAATGATTTTTTATCATAATATGCCGTTAACCGTTCAATCCTATAACGCATTATTATATAATTTTCGGGTGATAGCTTACCAGGGAACACCAAAGTCACTAGTCAGGTACTAAGGTATGGTACATTCCTATTTTCTAGTTCTATGTATTATAAATCTCTCTTATTCTTTGAATCCCATCGCGTAGTTTTTGTATACATTCTTTTTTTTACGGTACTTCCCAAGTTTTGCACGTAACTTAGTACTATGAAATGTTGCAAGGGTCGAGCTTTTACCATAATTATATTTTATTATTTTTTCAAAGCTTATCACGAGTTCCTTGGAATGTGTAATTACTATCACGTTCGCTTTCGTGTAATTATACGATTATTTGTTCTGATACTACATTGTCGTTAATGAAAACGACACAATGCATTTTTATTTTATTTAATAATTCTTTGTCACTAAAATGTGTAACACAATAATTTGATTATTTATCGGCCATACTTTATTCTGGAAAAGTTCTAACTTGTTTATTATATATATCAGTGTATCTTATTATAATTAATATACTATGTTTCCTACATTGTCTCTTCTTAGTCCTTTCACCTTTGAAGCAGTTTTCTTGTTTTACAGTTGTGTTATTTCAATATAAATGTTCATGTTAGTGGTAAAGTTTGTTTGCGATACTTTTTCAACGATATTTTTTTCATAATAATTTTGGTTTAGAGCAATTTTATAAAATTGTTTAACATTCAATTTTTCTTAGCGCTTTTTTTTTGCTGAACTTTTGATATTTTAATATATTCGTTCTGTGCTGTGGTACTTTTGGTTCAGTAGCGCTGTGTAAATAATGTTTGTAAACTTAACCAATTTTAATTGTGTGCTATGAACTGCATATTATACCTTTGTTCATAGTTGTATTTCCTCACTCCTCAATTAGGGAAATTCAATGTCTGCTGATCTCGATTGTTAGCTGACGAGTGCATTTTTTTCTTAGTTAGACTAATATAAGTTAGACCGATATAGAATAAACTAGCTGATCCCACGCACTTTGTCGCCCGTAAAATATGACAACTATTAAAAGAATTGTTTTACTCATTTTGTGTGTAACTCACTGTAGTAAGTGCAAGTCAGCCACCCTGGTAGGCAATCTGACTACGCCGGATCACGGTCAACGCCGATGAGCGGCTGTATGTGCAAAAATTCGATTTGATAGCATGCTTGTACCTGATTTGACTGATTAACCTTTGGCAAATAATAGGAATAATAAATACTTATTTCTACTTATTATTTCTCCTATAACCTTCAATAACAACGATTTATAAACCAAAGTGTCCATCATAAATCCCAACATCTCTGTTTGAGCATATCCCCGGGTTGAGTCTACCGGGTTCAATTGTGAATCTAAACCATTCAAGTACCCCTCCTTTTTTCTATTTTTATCATTTATTTATCTATTTGGTTTCCATGGTAATTATGAAACACCCAATAACATTTAAATCAATATAATCGATTAATATTCGATATTATCGAATAATATTTTTCACGTTAAAAAAAATTTAATTTTTCCTAAATTTTCTTTCGTAAGAACCTTCTCCTGGTAATTCCGAACATCTTAAAAAAAATTGAGCCAAATCTGCCCAGCCGTTCTCAATTGATGAATTGTCATACATTTTTGGCATAAAGATATTATATTGTACAATATATTTAATTATTTGTTTATTAGGTTCATACGGACGTAAAATAAATATAACATATTTCTTAATGACTAAATAGTTCACAATTAAATCAACATTGTACATATTAGCCCATTTTACAATATGATAAATCGGAAAATATGACTTTAAATTGGTTGTTGCTAAAGTCAAATAAAATAATTCTACACATATTAAAGAAAGACTTAAATTACATAAAGAAACCTTAAATTTAATTATAGACAGTATAATTCAGGGCTATCAATCAAATTATTTATTATAGTTTACATAAAAAATTTAAGTCCACTGTTTTTCTTTATACTTCTAAAGTAACTAAGTTAAAAAAAATTAGTAATGGCGTATACCTACAGTGAATGTGGTTCGATTTTGTCGAAAATTGTTTTTCCGTAAAAATTCCCGTTTTCCCTAAATTTTTCATTTGTTTTTCACAGCGCTCATGAAAACTACTGGGAAATTTTAACTTTTGACCCCTCAAAGTACCAACTAGATTCACTTTCCTATCAGACAACGTACTGTTGAAGAAAATTGAAGCGTTTTTACTGTCCTAAAAGGTGATGACAGACACAAAAAAAAAAATAAAAATAAAAAAAATAAAACATACGAGTACATCATTGAAAAATCAATACACTCATCGCTCCGCTCAGAATCTAAAATAAGTTGTATAGCTTTCTTTTTTATTTATTTTATGAAAATGTATGTACTTTGCGTTCAGTATATTATTTAAATACAATTTAATAATAATATAATAATCAAAGCAGAATTATCGGAAAAAAATAGTATTGAAAAAATCATAAAATAATTCGTTTAAGTTGATAGGTAATAATAATAATAACATAGCAACCATTTATAAACAAAAGATTAGATATTTCTTGATAGATGACGCAACTGTTGTATTCTTACAACCCCTTAATTTCCCTTTTAGAAGTTGAATTTCCAAATATCCTTTCTTAGTGCACGGTGACATTATAATATTAATCTATCCTGAAAATTTAAGCCAGATCCATCCAGTGGTTTTGGCTCTGCATTGATTTCTCGTGGGGACACTTTCCTTTATAATATATATGTAAATAGTAAATCGTAAAATTATGTCATTAAATCTTATACCTGATATTATTAATGTCCTCCGTTAAAATAATATCATACTTACTTAACAGTAACAAATAATTTTATTAATAAATACAGTTTCGAAAATAATTCTAATCATGGTGTGATGATAAAAATCGACTTTCTAGCATAATAATAGATACTTATTTTTTTTATCGTATGGCGTTGAGTCCGCAAATAGTTCGGACACCTATTGGCAGAATTTCTTATTTAGCACCTGTAAGTTTCTGATAGATACCTGTATAATATTATAATACATAATTTAACACTCGTGATAACTACAGTCTATGTATTTTAAATTATCGTTTAGTTTTTTCCTAATTATCGACGTACAACCAGCTAACAAATAGCGTTGAATATATATTATTATATTTGTACCTACGTTTGTATAGTAATATACCAAATAATGCATAAATGTAATAGATATACAACAAACTTATTAATTATATTTTTTCATAATGATGTTTTGATACATTATAATTATAACTAACTATAAGCCCTATGCTATATCAAAACTTTTAAAAAAAATGTATTGTCAAAAAAATTGAATATGAATTATAAAACCAATGTAAAAATTATAAACAAAACCACTTCCGAAGTTAACGTATAAGTACCTACTTACCGACCTCTTAGTTAAATTATTCAAAAACTGAAATTAAGTTACTGTAACAAGGTAGGTAGTATAGGTACTAGTATGTAAGAAATTATCATTGTTTTCTTTTTAAGTAGGTACTTAACTTTTCAAGTTGGTAATTGTCGTTGAATAAAAACGAACTTATTTAAAACCACAAATAACAATAATAAATCTTCATAACCTAAAATAATGAATGTGTTTTTGGATGCGGTTTAAGATCAAAATATTATAAGGACTAACGTGGTTCATCTTGCAAGGTGGTCTTAGCAGTGGACGGACAGAGCTACGTGAGCCTTGTAGACAATAGTGTATCAAACGACTGCAATCCGGGACCGTATTACATCGTGATACATTTTGTTATAGAAATTAAAAATGAATTGCAATGTCGAATCGTCTAAATTAAATTTGTCTCCAGTCATACAGATACAAATAGATATTATACCCATAAATGTTTTGCATAGTTCGGGAAGATCCTCGACACTTGTTACAAAGAAAACTGGAGGAGGTGGTTTGATAGGTAAAATTTCGTAGTTGTCAATTCGTTCAGTGAGGAGTTTTGTCCTGATTTTCATCTTGAATATGAACTTCGTAACTATGTTGTGAAAAACAAACATATTAATTTATTAGGTACTCTTTTTTTCGGTTTGTTGGCATTTTGGTGAAGTTCATGGTTCAGAGATAGAAGAGCTGGAGTGATTCCCTTTCATGACAGACCTGCCTGGATCAGTTCTAACTTCTATTGTTCTTTTTGTTTTTCACGATTATAATTGGAGTACCTAATTGGAATGTCTTGTTCGCTTTAATTACTACTGATATTGAATTAAATGTCAATTAATATTAAATAAGTAAGAATAATATTTAATTCGGATAGTGTGTAGGTAATTAGGCTTATCTTGGCGGCCGTAACGTCCGTAGATAAGAGTGACGTATGTTACGGTTACGTTGTAAACGTTAGTTAGGTAGAATAATTTAATGTTATTCAATTACTGGAAAGCATGCGACTTAAAATGACAGTTCGTTACCGTATTCACTATACTTAACTCGGGTGAAAAAAACGGTTTTATTTTATTTTTACATAAAGAAAAAAGTCTATCGGACATTTACATATAACTACTAGTGAATTAATAGATATAAAATAAAGTATAATAATTTTAACAAATTAACTGACGAGCTATTTAATTTTCCTGAGCTCATGGACGCGTGAGTAGCAGACAACGGCTATCGCGGGGCTATTTGTGTACTTAAACAAACTTAGTTTAAAATTGTATATACTTATGACGTAACAAACGAGCCCGGTCCGTGAAAAATAAAATAAATAAATTACTAATATGTAAATAGATAATTGATCGATGATTAATATTTTGGGCCCAGTTTAAAATCATAACTTGACTCGTCGAGAGTCTGCGCTTGACATAAAAACAAAACAAAAATCATCACTTCAGCTTTGAGGGTATATTAGGTAGGTATGTCTCATCTAAGCGGATTTCGGACCCTGCTTCAATTCGCCAGACATTATAATATTGTGACCAGTGATTTTTAGTACCATCGTAAGCCGTCCGACACGCGGTCGTTTATGTTTATCCGGCTCGATTACACAATGTAGCTGTTGTTGCAGTAATATTATTATTACGTCGGCTATAATAATATAACCGACGTCTGCACGTTGTATCGCGATCGAAAATGCTGAATATACCATTGTGCTGTCTGATAATTAATATAATTGGGTGTATGAAAATCAATTTTCTTCCTCGCCATTATAATATATACACCTAATGTCATTACAAAAACCATAACCCTAGTATGTCTTGAAGTGCCTACTTGACTTCCACAGTGGAGTATTCCATCTTTTTTACACCTATCAAGAATAATAATGTACGAACAGCTTCCACAAACTGTTTAAAAGCGTCGACTGATTTTACTGTTTTTTTCGGCTAAAATATTATTAATATATTAATTATAATAGTCCATCCAATAATAAAACACAAAAAAAAAAACCGAATCGTACTAAAAAAGGTTTATTCCCGTGCGAATTCTACCGCAGTTGTTTAATCGTAATTATTTTAATAACACGTTAGTTCCTTACTATTATAGTAATTAATTGAAATATAATAAAATACAAATTAAAAATAGTTCGTCATCATCACGCACATACCATTAAAATACTAGGTATATAACATTAATATATAGCATAACACGCATGAATTAGTTTCACCGCGTGAAGTGGTGAACATGACTAATTATGATTTGCGTTGTATTTAATATTAACTATATAACTATATTTAATGTACATCAATTATATTGCAAAAAAAATCCAAAATTAACTTTACATTTAACTTGCTTCAAGTAGGTAACTCTTTATTAGGCCACTGTTATAACTTGTGTGGACAATAATCTAAAATTATTAAAAAAGAAATTCAAATACACATATTAACCGTTAGAAATAATAAAAATAATTTTTTTAAAAATCAGCAGGGGTACTAAAACTCAAAATTATAAAAATATAGTTGTTCCATCAAAAAGGTACCTACAAATATTAGATATATTTGGCTGTGCTGAGTTTATTTTTTTAAGACTAGGTATATAGAAGCCATTAACACATATTGAACTTTTTTTTAGGAAAACATCTTTACTACGTTTAATTGTATCAACACTTTAAAAAAGTAAATTCTTATACAATCCAAAAATGTTTGAACTTGTATTTTTATATTTTCTCAACTTTTGGTTTCTGAAAAACTTTTATACTTAAATTCAATTGAATTTAAAATATCTACCAGGTATTGGTTATCGAATCCACCGGGAATCAATTATTAATTTGTGTTACCTTGATGTAGACTATTAGACCGTTGGATTAGTTTTATCGTTCCATGATCGATGAGACAAGTAGATAGACAGTTAGCAAAATAATCAAAAATTATGTTAATATTACTACAAGGTAATTATGAAATAACTTTTCTGCTTAAAGTACTATCATAAACATGCGTGTGTGCGCACTGAGCACACGACGAGAAAACAATTGAGAAATAAAAACCATCATATGTTTTCAGCCTGCAATGTTTCAAAATGGAGTACACAAAAATATCCCATTTATTCAGTTATCAATTTTCTATGGTTATTTCTTACTGAACCACAACATGGTAGAAAATTGATTTTGTCCAAAACTGGTGTTGCGTAAGTATTTTTGGTTTCCCGCTGTTTTTGTTACTTTTACCCAATTGCTTAGGAAATACTAGGATTATTTTACTCTTTGACTAGATTCAACTAGATTAAATTTTTTATCAGAAATCATACTCAATATGTTTATTGAAGCAAATATTCTGCTCCAAAACGCAATGATAGACACAAAAAAAAATGAATAACATACACTTATAAAACCAATACATTCATAGTTCCACCATGAAATGAAATTACAAAACACGACTATAGGAGTTCAAACGGAGTATAGATGGGGTAGGTCGTATAGGTGTGTCCCGAATGTATAATAGCATTATAACATTATGGCTTTCAAAGACGTGAACTTCCTCTGAAGTATTTTATTGTGATATTTTATTGATGATAACATATTATTATAGTCAGTTACAACATCACATATTAATATATTTTACACTTTACCTTTAACAATCTTATATGTATGTAAAGGGAGTGTTGAATTCGATATAATGCAATATCGTATACCTACCACATAAAACGGAAAAGAAATTCTTTGAAACTTACGAAATGAAACATGGATAGTTATTGGAATAGTAATGTTATTAATATTTTTACCAATTTTTAGTATTTTACACTATAATATTATATTAGTGCCTTTGTGTCTAAAATTATTTATTTATTATATTTGTTGTGAAGAAATTTAACGCCCGGCACACAACATTATTATTATTCCGTAGTCGTGTGCTGTAGAAAGTATATGACTCTGTCTACCCTATTCCATTTAAACTACAAAAAATTCAACGTGGCCCGTTTATACAATAATAAAATAAACTATAAATCACACGCCACGACAGTCGATAAAATATTAAACTTTTTATGTTTAATGGACCTTCGAGTGTATTAAATATTAGATGTAACCGAAACGTAATCGCGTGACTAACAACCGTTATTGAGCTATTTAGAAGCACAAAAAATATAACATACCTCGGGTACTTAAATTGTTGATGTTATTTTCTCTTGTTACTTGTTATTGTTTTCATTAAAACCTGACGCTTCAACGTTTGTCAAACGATTGATATAAATATGTCGAACAACTGACGAATAGTTTGCGTTATATGCTCATACAATATATTTGATGTTCAGTAGCTATTCTGCGTTATATTATGTTATATTATTCAATACGGCTTACTCACCAAACTAAAAAATAAATAGGTATATAAATTAATAGGTAATTTTCAAACTGTGCATAACCATAGTTGGTAGTCTTTTGTAGTTTGTATTGTTTGTAAAACTAAAACGGTTTTATATTTTTTTCATTAAAATTTCCAACTGTGTTTTAACAACAAACATAATAACGCTTATAACGAAAACCGATTTAATTTCGTCAGCTATAATTATGAACGGAGTACGAGTTGGCATTTACGAAAAGAACTATTCACATATTAACTGTTATGTTATATATTATAACTTGTAAATCAGGCACAGCGGACAATGAGCACAATTAAAAGTGCCTACCATACAATGCCATACATAAAATTAAATGGACCACCACAAAAGATTTTTTTTCCTAATGAAAACTCCTCAGTAAAGACTCCTCATTAACCATGGCTGGATAAAAAAAAAATCAATTATACGCACAACGCACTGACCTACAAAAAACCACCCAACCCACACAACTATATGACAAAAAAAAATACAGGGTATTCTGTACAAACTGAGAATTATCTTGAATGTAAGAGAGACTTTGATAATATCGTGTTCCTAACATACTTTGCAATATTTAATACCTATACTGTGAGAACTATTGTCCCTCCCTCCCAATTTCTTATTTGATGGTCACGTTGTAGTTATTTAATTTCCATATATCTGGTGAACGAAAACGGCCTTAGGGAAATATATTTTTAATAATTTAACGTAATTTAAAAACTTATAAATTAAGGGATTAAAGCTATTGTGACTAACCATAAAAGTTTCACATGCATAAAATGAAAAATAAATTTTTAATTATTTCACTCGCCTACACGAGGTCATTTTCAAAGTCTGTACGTAAAACCAGAAAACAAACGCACTGTACATCATAAATATTATTATATATTAGATCTTTCATTCGTTACAACTTTGGTGACCTTAAAGACAATTATCGAATACATAATAAATATTGAACTTAATCTACACACACGACCAATACTAAATACCAAACGATTCGCAAAACGGCACTTGTATTGACGTATAATTCTAAATTTACAATGAAATAGCCGATAAACAAGCCTCAATAGCTATTAGAAAAAACGATACCTGTCTAATAAACTAAATGTCATATAATGATGACTCAAAAAAATTCATAAATTAATATACAAAAAATAAATTGCAAAGAATTTGGTACATAAAAATCACTAAACTATATAAGATTAAAAGAGATATCTATTGTTGGATAAACCCAAAACTCAATGTATAACTCGCTTATAACTAATGCCCTTTATTGTCGATAAACTTGTTAACTTTTTAGAGATAAAAAAAAAAATTCTAGATTTATACACGATGAGAATAAAAAATCCATACATAAAGAAAATATGAAGTTTTAAGTAAAATATGGTGTATTTTTATATTTCGGAGAAACGTAAAAACCTGAACAATATTAAATAGTTATTTGATTTCGTAAAGGAGTAGAACAAATAAAATATTAAATTCAACAGGTCTATAAACTATCGATTTAGGTAATGCTATTAAAATACATCAGAATGTATTGAAAATTGGAACCTATATATTTATATAAATATTATATAACTTTCAACATAAATTTTGGAAGTTAAATTGTTATAGCCGATCGGAGAATCGTTAATTTTTGTAATGAGTACCTAAAACAAAAAAACATTATACGAAATACGAAGACAGAAATATAATATTGAAACTAATATATATTAATAATTGTGGTTCTCCTTAATCACACTACTTTTTTTTCATTAAAACAAAATGGTTGACAGTTTAATAATGAAATACATTTGTTACAAAATGTGACTGAATGATGATGTCTATCGTCGAATAATACACCGTTCAAAATATTGACTGTCCACTTACAAGACATTATAAAATTGTATATGTATTAATTAATTATAATAGTCCAATAATCTGGCAGTTGATACCTTACGCTTGTCCAGTCAAGGGCTTATCCAAAATCTGTATACGGAGGGGGCAATTAAATTAAAAAACATTTTTACGATGCTGATTTTTAATAATTAATGAAAAATGATATTATATTTTTTTTTATGAAATGTGGGCACTTGCCTATAGTACTTCTCCCTAGATATTATGCTCTTGTGTCCAGTTCTATTTTACTAATAGAAATAAAAATAACCCATTCCCTACCAAATAAATTCCTGCGGACAACTGATTATTATTATGGTCTTGCGTGGTTCACGAGAAATAGTTAAATCCACTAAGATACACAGATACATTTTCTACAAGACTAGATTAAAATCAAATTGAAAAACTTTCAACTTAAACTAAAAACATATTAAGGATCCGAGTACAAAGACATCAGATTAATGAATAGACGGAGCCACACATAGTTTTTTTTTAAGTACATCACCATGATGTAATAACGCAAAAATAAACGAAATATAAAAGTAATAAAAAATTAATAAAGATAAGAGTAAAATAAAATAAGACGCCTGTCAATACTTGTATTTACAATTATCGGTATTACGCTATTACCTTCCTCCTGATCGTCGGAGGGCTCTCGAGGTTGTGTATTCGAGAATATGATCAAGTACACCGAGGTGATACAGTATAGATAAATAAGTTCTATAAATTAATACTAATCATATGATGCGCATGCACCTTACCTTATTCGCAGCTGTAAGTGATTTGTTCAGGTGACTTAATAAGGTTGTAAAGTTTTAAACACTCGAATCCAAAATGAATGTAACACTGATGTATTTTCGTTAAAGAAATAAGTCAGTTGTCGCTCGCAGGATCCGGTGTTGAGGAAGTTGTTGTAGGGGTGATCGGTGCTCATGCACTCGAGGGAGGTTGTTATGTCTTGGAGTGGTGCGCCTGCACTGGTGAGAGGTGACGACGTGGTCAAGCCGGCCAGAGTCGCAGGCGGCTTCATCAAAAGCCTCTGCGTTTCAAAGAGTTTTACCGTTATCCTTGTGGCAGAGACCCTGAGTGGACCATCCCTTGTCTCTAGCGGCACACGAAATAGATCACACATGTTGTGCCAGGTTATTAGAACCAGATGTGAGTCTCTACGCGACCACCAGATAATGCAAATCGTTCCTTTCATCAGTGATTAATGGTGTTTGTTAGATTTTTTAACGGTTCTCTGCGTGCGACAACTTGACTGTTATTTATTTTATTGAATTAAGCAATATATACAATTATGATGTGTGAGCATATCATTACATCCACCCTACGCTTTTTTGTGTTGTGCCCTCACAACACCACTCACGGGTGAGTGTCAGCGTGATACATTAATTAATATATTAGAGAAAAAAATTCAAAGTTTGAAAGTTAAAGGTTTGAATATAATGTAACTGGGTATGGTTTTTTGTATACAATATTTAAAGGTCGATGATAATATGATTTGAGCTTACATATATAATGGGAATAGTATGAGTGCAGTATTGAAGCTTGAGTTTTCTTGCACTCCTATACCATTATTGCTCTATTTGTATTAATTTTGATGTTTTTATCTTTAAATTAAAATTTCTTAACTGGTGGATTATAATGATTGCTTTACAATTTTTTTATTGAGGTTTAACATTGTTTTATTTAATGACATATTGTGATTCTTGCTTAGTTTCTAATTTTACATGATATTAACTTATTAGCTAGAGCTAGAGATATTTGTTTTATAATGAATTAATTGTAAAATAGTCCTATTTTTCTAATATCTAAATATTATATGTACCTACCTACTTTTTATATACTTATGGTTGATTTTATGTCTATAGGGTTTGCCTAGTTTAAGCTCTCCTTTTTTTTGTACTTTATTAGTTTATTCATTGTTTATTTGTTTATTTTAGTATTATTTATAGTTGATTTATGAATAAATAGCTGCCTTTTCTATACATGTATTTTCTATACAATTTTTTTTTTTTTTTTTTATCTGCAAAATATAATGATGTTCAAACGATTATTATGACTTAACTTATATAAACTTAAACAAGGTTTTATTGTTTCTACAGTTTTTTTTTTTTTACATTGTATGTATATTTTTTTATTATTATTATTATTGTAGTAAGATTTATTGTCTAACTTATACTAACTTAATTATTTTTGACTTGAACTATTTATACAATTTTTTTTTTACTGATGTACAAACAATTATCACTTAACGTTTTTTACTTAACTTAGGTTATTATTACAATATTTTTGTATTGACATACAAACAATTGTTATTTAACATTTTAACTTAACTTATTAGGTTATTATTACAATATTTTTTTTTTGTATTGATGTACAACGATTGTTATTTAACATTTTAACTTAACTTATTAGGTTATTCTTACAATATCTTTTTTTGTATTGATGTACAAACAATTATCACTTAACGTTTTTTACTTAACTTAGGTTATTATTACAATATTTTTTTGTATTGACATACAAACAATTGTTATTTGACATTTTAACTTAACTTATTAGGTTATTATTACAATATTTTTTTTTGTATTGATGTACAACGATTGTTATCTAACATTTTAACTTAACTTATTAGGTTAATATTACAATATTTTATTTTGTATTGATGTACAAACAATTATTACTTAACACTTTAACTTAACTTAGGTTATTATTACAATATTTTTTGTATTGATGTACAAACAATTATTACTTAACGTTCTAACATAACTTAGGTTATTTTTTGCAGTGTTTTTTTTTTTTATTATTATTATTATTATTTTGAAGAGAAACAGAAGTGTGTCTTTATACATTTTTTTTTATACTGAGAGTCTTCTGTAGTAAGGAATTAATGGTGCTTAGGTTTTTTTATTTTTTATTTCTGTTTCTATTATTTTATGCTCCGAATTTTTAGAATTATATTGTTTTTTGTGTTTATTGTGCATTAAGTGGTGTGTTACGTTTGAGAATAATCCACCGATTAGTTTGATGCTCCACCCAAATGTGTTATATAATAACGTTA